>WAAE01023378.1:8675-176213 GCA_013400495.1 Nicator chloris
GGCGCTTCCTGCGGGGCGGTGCCGGCAGGGCCGCGGGCTCGGCGCCGGCTGCCGGGGCTGGGGCGGCCCCGCTGGGCTCCGCTCCCCGCCGGGCTCCGCTCCCCGCCGGCCTCGCCATGCAGCGCTTCACCGTCAACATCAAGCTGCCGGCGCGGACCCTGACGGGCGCCCTGAGCGCTCCGAACCGCGGCGCGGCGGATTGGTGAGGGCCGGGCCGCGGGCGGGGGGTCCCGGGTCGGGCTTGGCTTTGCCCGCCCGCTGTCACCGCCTGCCAGGCCGCCCCAGGGTGTCCGTAGAGCCCCCGAGCAGCGCCGGGAATCGGGGCTGGGATAGCGATGGATCCGGGGCCTCTCCGGGCGGGGAGCACGGGTGCTGCTGCTGTCCGGCTCTGGGCAGGGACAAAGCCCGAAGGGACGAGCGCGGCCCAGCCCCTCCCGGCAGTGACATACGGTGCCCGTGGGAGCCGAGTAGGTTGAGATTAGATCAGGAGGTCAGGAAGAAATTGTTCCCTGTGAGGGTGGGGAGGCCCTGGCACAGGGTGCCCAGGGAAGCTGTGGCTGCCTCTGGATCCCTGGAAGTGTCCAAGGCCAGGTTGGACAGGGCTTGGAGCAACCCGGGACATTGGAAGGTGTCCCTGCCCATGGCAGGGGGTGGAACTGGATGATCTTTAAAGTCCCTTCCATCCCAAACCATTCTGTGATTCTGTGGTTAACACCTCCTGAAGTCAGACGGGTCTCAGCGGATTTTCCCTGTTACCGTAATAATTGTTTATGTGCTCCTTTTTTGTCTATAAATAAGTAAATTAATAAATAAGATATACAGTTAATTATATCATTGCAAATACATTTCTTCCGTGTGTTCTTACATCTACAATTTGGGAACGCTCTTCCCGAATTCCTCCATGATGTTTTAAACTTACAGAAGAAGATTCTGAGATGGACACAGGGTTCCAGCAGACAGTGCAATATTATTTTATAATGCTTTTATGTTACTAACCATCTAATAAACACCAAATATAGTGTCTAGTAGCATGCATTCAACCTACCAAAAAAACCCCTCATTCCTGGTGTGAAGAGCTTTTGTTCTGTTTTACTTGTTGCTGATGCTCTGTGCTCTTCCAGGGGCTGGCAAGGTTTGATTGCCTATGGATGCCATTCCCTCGTGCTCGTAGTGGATGCCAACTCTGCTCAGACCCTGCAGGTTTTGGAAAGACACAAAGCCAGTGTTGTCAAGGTGAGATGTACCTGGTTTATGGTATATTAGTTCCTTCTGGTGTTTAGGTTACCTTTCTAAATCACTGTAAATACCTGACATGATGCTCCATGTGATTTTCATGTGAAATCTGATGTAAAATACATGTATTTTACGTGATCTCTTTTGCAGCTAAGTCACACCATACATGCTGAAATTTGAATTGAGGTTGATGGTATATCTTTCTAGAAAATTCAGAATATAGAATATAAAAGAGAGAATATCTGGAAACATTTGTTAGTATTATAGAAAATAGATATGTTTCTAGGAAAGCTGTTAGCATAAAAGGATTTCAAATGAACACTACAGAATACCAAATGGAGCTCTTTGCTGCTGCCTTTTCTCATCCTCCCTGTTGTGGAAGTGCACCATTTGTCTAGAAAGTTACTTTTAACCTTTTTCTTCTTTTCTTACTTAGAAAAGGAACAATAGCAGACAAAACTGAACATTTATTTTAGCGATATAAAATGGCTAAAATTTTGGTTTAAGTGTAGGGTACCTGTACTTTCCTTTGAAGGTCCTTGACTCGAAATTGCTGAGTTTGGGTGGAGGGTGGAACAGGATGTATTTGTTTGATTCATCATTTCTTTGATTGCGGACAATGACAGATTCACTTAGGGTTTAGAGGATTGTTTGGCTGGCAGATGTGTTTGATGGTCCTTGGCACAAGTGCTGTATTTATTAGAAGGCTGTCAATAATTTATGAAGAATAATAGGGTCTTAGGTAGGGGGAGTTTGGTGGGATCTTTTTGTAGTAGAAGAAAAAGGTTGAATGTGCCTTCTGCTTTAATATTTTCACTTAGCTTATGTAACAAATTGTAGCAAAATTAGTTTTTGATCCACGAAGAGATAGGATTTTACTCAGCTTTGGTTATATTCAGTAGCTTTGAGAAGTTACATTATTTCAACAGGAAAAGAAGTGCTGAGGACCAATAATTCATAAGTTAATTTTTCAAAGCCACTACCTGAAGCTTTATGAACAGAAGTAGACTGTAAGAAAATGGCTAATTTATGAGGTGGAAGAATGAAAAAAAATTCTCATCTACTCTGAAGAAGTGAGCATTATACAAGAAATGGTTTTGAGGCCATGATCATTGCAGATACCTTTACATTGCTAAGAAATTTTCTTCAATTCCTAAACTGTTGGGTTTTTTTTTAAGAGTTTGTAAGTGCTAAGAGCACAAATAAGCTGGGGTGGATCTGTAAGAAATCTTCTGTAGAAGTCTGGCTTAAACTCTTTGGAGTAGAGGCTCACCCCACCAACCTCACTGGGGATCTTCTCCCCAAAAACCAGTGCTTCAGTTCAGAAAAATTCCAAACCACACCACATCTGTTATGAAGAAAACAAAAAAGCATTTGTTTCATAACCCTTTTGCAGTCCATTTTGCTGTTTTTCTTTAAATGCATCCTCTCCTTTGGCTGTTGTAACTATGTCTGGAATAGGTAAAAGCTGCACTGGAAATGGATCTGTCCTCATGGTGTTTGTATGGAACTGATGACTTTGTATGAAGTGGATTGTATCTGATTTTGCCTTTCCAAAGAGTATTGAAAACCTGCTTTTATGGAAGAAAATCTAATTACAAGAGAAGTTTTTTGATCCATCACAAGAATGAGGGGATTGAAATGCCATTTGTGTCATTTTTGATGCATTAATAAACAGCGATAATGAGGCTTTATAAATGAGGTGGTATGGATTGTGAAGATTAAAAAAGTCACCTCTGATTCCTGTTTCTGACCACTGCTGCTGTATTTTGAAGTCAAGTAGACAGTGACTAATACTGTTAGAAAAGAATTTCTTTGAGCAGAAGGTCAGGTCCTGTGTGGGGACTTGGAGGATCAGTGTGACTGCAGAGAGGAAAGAGGTTCATGGTGTGGGAGCAGCACGTGGGCTCTGCTTGGGGCTGGTCATGTAAAGATCTCCTTTTTTGTTGTTCTGAACTTGGTGACAACTCCTCCCTTGAGAAAGGATGTTTTCCAGACTTGGAATTTGCTTTGAAGTAAAATACATTTAACTGAGAAATTAATAGCTTTGTAGGTTTTTACAATTACAGTTACACAGCCACCTGCAGATATCCTCAGGGGTAGTTCTTTCTTGAACAGCAGGGAAGCAGGAATTGCAAAAGTGAAATTTGTAGGTAGAGGAGAGTCTCTCAAGAATTCTTTGTGATTCTGGTAGACACATGCCTTGAGTTTATAACTAGAGCTAGAGATTGTGTGCTGTGCATGTGTCACATTTGTTTAATGTATTCAGCTGGCTTGTGAGACACGTCCTGCTCACACCTCTGAGAGGGACAGCACAAAGGTGCCAGCAGGGCTCTGAATGCTGCTGTAAATCTGCTTCATGGTGCAAAGTTAGTGGTGCCTAGTGATAGTCCTGTCTCAATTTTTAAATGTCATGTTTTCAGTATCTGCAGGAAGTCCTGTGTTCACCTCACTCTCTCTGTGACAGGCCGTGACAGCACACAGAGTGGAATTTTTGTAGCAGGTGAATTCCCATTAGCTTAGCAAGAATGTTTCTTTATTCTGCCAGTGTCTGCAGTCTCTCCTGGGGCAGAAGTTCACCTTAAAAGCAGACAGCAAAAAACAGCTCCGTGTGGGATAGATAAGGAAGAAGTCGGTGTTTTCCATCCCCTTGTAATCTGGGAGGAGTTGTAGACAGAGTGTTTCAGATTTCAAGACACAGATTCTCACAAGTATTACCAATTTACAAACCTGTGCCGCTTGAAATCCCAAACTGGAAAGTGGTACCTGGAGGTCAGTGGTGGCAATGGGCTGAAAATAACCAAAAAGGTAGCAAATGTCAGCAGGAACTTGTTTTTGTTTTGTTATGAGACAACACATAAATTCAAGACTAATCTTCCTTCCTCACCAATACCACAATATATTTATCAGATTAGGAATATTACGTGTTTTAGGATGTGTATAAAAATGGAATGATAACTTTTCAGCTTTCATTTGATTGGAATTCAGTGGGTTTAGGTTTGTGTGTGCCCACAGAACCTTAAACATTGCCATTTTGTTTCCTCTAAATATTTGAGTAAATTCTCTATATACATGGTGAATATTGTTGTAGTTACCTTCAGGAACAAGGGTTGCTATTTATGTAATTTTAGAATATCAGCCATGCAGTCATGCAGTACAGTGCTGACCTACCTTAAATTTAGTGGTGATAGCTTAAAGGTATGTTACAGGTACTGTTGGCATTAACTATTACTGTGCTTTTTTATTGAGTTCATTACCTGAAAAATACCAACTGTGGTGTCTGTGCCATGTATTTGTCTGCTATAACCAATTCCCATCTGTATTTTCAGGTTAAATGGGCTAAAGAAAATTACCACCACAATATTGGCTCTCCATATTCCTTACGTTTGGCTTCTGCTGATGCCACGGGGAAAATCATTGTGTGGGATGTGGCAACAGGAGCAGCTCGCTGTGAAATACAGGAGCATTCCAAGCCCATCCAAGGTAATGAGAGTGCCTGATGTTTATATGGGACTTATTTTATGGAGCATTGTGTACAAATCCATCACCTGCCTTTAGAAACTGTGCTCAGTTCTGACAGGGAATTTTCCTGTTGGGATTAGCAGCCCTCTCTATGTTTGCTTGTTCATTTTATGAGTAAATGTAAGATTTACTGTGCCCCAGAGGAATGCTGTGAGATTTAATTCATTATGGTGATGTTTTCCCAGATCTTGTGACAAAAAGGTAGACTCTATTTTTATGGATGTTATTGATTCAAATAATAACATTTACTATGTCAAGTGCATCTTCCTGCTTTTCAGCTGGAGTTGGGTTTTTTTGGGGCATTTCAGCTATTTCAAAAATTTATGATGATGCTTATGGGCTTTTTAAATCTGTTATATAAAAGTCCTCTTATGAAATCGGGTTGTTTGGGGTTTGTTATTATGCTGTTTTATAAATCCTGTGAAAGACAATGCAACAATTTAAATCTGATACTGGGCCACTGAAAATTCGTTTATTGACTACAGTTCATTTTAGTTTTATTACCTTTTGTTTGTGTGTGCATTTTCACTTGGGTTTTATTTACTCCTGACACCGATTGACTGGAGTTTTAAAGAAGTTCTGACCATGCCATTTGAAGATTTCTGCAGTTTTTCGGACCAAATGAAGCCTTTTGACTTTCTGTGAAACCAGGGAAAGCTCTTATCAGCTCTGAAAGAGCTGAGTGTTACACTCAGTTTCATTTTACTCTTGAACTTAAGACTGATTAAAATGTTTTAGAGTGGAGAAGACATTTGTGCCCAGGTCCAAAGTGACACCATCCCAAATATTAATTTTGTTCCCTGTTTCTTTTGACAGACATGCAGTGGCTGTGGAATCAAGATGCTTCCAGAGATTTACTGCTTGCAGTTCACCCACCAAATTATATTGTACTGTGGAATGCAGACACAGGCACCAAACTTTGGAAGAAAAGTTATGCTGAAAATATCCTGTCTTTTTCATTTGACCCCTTTGATCCTTCACATTTAGCATGTAAGTTTCTGTGTATAAAACAGTGGGGCCTGGCTGTGTGTGATCAGGAAAATTGCTAAACTGGAATGCAAATGTTGAAATTAAAAGTAATGGATTGGAGAGAATCGTGTAAGAAATGCCAATAAGAAGTTGAAAAGCAAAGACAGGGAGCCTTTGGCCAGTCTGGAATCTTATTTCAGAAGGTGCTGTTGTGTGGGAAGGGGGGAAGTCAGGCATGAGTGGAGCACTCAGAGGTCTGAAATGTTTGAGACTTTACAAAGGAAGTGTGAAATGTGCAGAGAGAGCTGGAGAAAGCCAAGGATAGAGAGCCCTGTGAAATGTAAAAGCCTGTAAAGGGATGGATGCTGAGGGAGAAGCCAGTGACATAAGTAGAACAAGAATAAATGTTACTTTCAACAGAAAGGATTTTAGAGGACTCAGTGTGAGATCAGTACCAGAAGTGATTCAGATGTCAAGGGGGATGTAGTGCAGATTTATTAATTTTAGCAGAAAGAAACAGAGAGAAATAGGAGAGTCACCATTTTATTCTTGAATTTAGCTTTATCACTCCTGATCTGTAATGAGACAGTGCAGTTGCCAGCCTTTGTAGTTTGGGGATTTTTTTATCTGCCTTATCATTCAACCTTCTGTGAACACTTCAGCTGTACAGCTGAGCTTTGTGCTGCAACATAAATAATGTGAATTAATGATTATTTGAGCAATGCTCTGCGTGAGAACAAAAAATGGTGATACAGTCAGTGTCTTCTGTCTTCGGTTTGCATTGTGAATCTTAAAGAAAAATAGTTGGTGAGAGAGCATAACTGAGCTTCTGTCAGTAATACAGTAGTTTTTAATATAAACTTAATTTGGAAAAGTTGAGGTTCTTGGATATTAATTGATTTTAAATGGACCATCTGCTGCTCTTTCAGTTAGAAAGTGCTGGTTGTGTAGAATTATAAGTTTTCTATCTGATACAGTATTACCAAAGTTATTAGCATTTCTCCTCACCCAGATGTCATGAAAATGTAATGCTACAATCAAATTGCAGATTGAATTGTGCTATTTTTCTTTCTTGGTCCAGTGCTCACCAGTGAAGGAATAGTGTTCATCTCTGACTTCTCCCCTTCCAAAGCTCCTGCCAGCTCAGGGAAGAAAGTTTACATCTCCAGTCCCCATTCCAGTCCTTCTCACAACAAGCTGGCTGCTGCTACAGGGGCCAAAAAGGCCCTTGATAAAGTAAAAATCCTAATCAGTAATGAAAAACCAAGGTGGGTTGCAAATATTTCTTCCCAGATAATGCTTTGTATACCTTTTATCAATTTTATTGATGTTATCAGTGTACTTAGGTTAAAGCCTGTAAGGTAATATAGACAAGAGTATAAAAATTGAAGTAAGCAGTGTGTCTAAGGGTAATTTCCCATGAATGCCAGTAAATGTCAGGGCAGCCACTGCTGCTCCTGAGTGAATTGCTTTGGATTTGAGATCTGCAAGAATTACACTTGTTCCATATGAATGAAGTGCAATTTTTAAAATTACTCTGTAATCTTATTTAGACAGAAGTCAACAGAATGTGTTTTTGGAAGTCAGTGATGCTTTGCACTGCTCTGACAGATAAATGGAAATCTGCAGTTGCCTTGTGATCAAAATAGAGGCTACTTGAAAAAATGCAGTTGCAGGAAAAATGAAACAATTTTATTTTGAACTTGATCTGTTCATTGACACAACTTGATGAAAGTTCATGTCTGATTTTACAGTGCTGAATCTGTAACACTCAACGACTGTCTTCAGTTGTCATATTTACCTTCCAAAAGAAACTACATGCTCTTACTGTATCCCAGGGAAATTCTGATTCTTGACTTGGAAGTGAATCAGACAGTGGGTGTGATTGCCATTGAAAGGACAGGGGTGCCTTTCATACAGGTGAGGAAGATTTGCTTGGGTTTTATCATTGGAACAGCAAACAATTCAATCAAAACCTTTCAGTTATTTCTACAAATTAACTGACTTCCTTAGTCACAAATCCTCTAGCTGTAGAAGTTCATGGAAGTGTTCATGGTGACATTTTTAATGATTGGCTTAAACATCAGGAATTGTGGGCTCCCTTGCAAGTGTCCTTTGCAAAGGGTAAGATTTGGAATATGCAGTCTAACAGCCATCTCTCTGCCCAGGTAATCCCTTGTTTTCAGAGGGATGGGTTGTTTTGCCTGCATGAAAATGGTTGTATCACGTTAAGGGTTCGCAGATCCAACTGCAGCATCACCCCAACTCCAAATGAGGAGCCAGGTGAGTTTTGCATCAAAAAATGTCCAGAAATGAACTTTGATGCATTTTAATTAATAATTTAACACCAGTAATGACCATCATGCCTCATACAGGATGGTGAATCTAGTGCCCTTCTAGTTCTTATGTGTTGAATTTAAATTTAAATTTAAATTTATGCTGTGTTTTCCAAAACAAATTCCCAAAACAAATTCAAAGAGTTTTTGAATTCGCTGATATTAAATGGGAAATAGATAATATTAATATCCTGAATATCCTTTTATTGCTAAATAATACTTGAATTAGTAAGTGGCTTAACAGTAACGTATACAATAATGTTTTAAATAAAATATTAGTGTGTTCTTTTTATCTTTAAGAAAAAAAATATTTTTTAGGCAAACACATGATTTTGGAAGTAATTTGGTCAGTTGGAAAAACTGATTTTAGACCTAAGATATGGCCTTAAATTTCGATTAAAATCTGAATTATTAAACTTTTGTCTCATGAAATGATACTAAGAATGATCCTTTAAGTCTAATGGTGGAGACTGGAAAAAAGGAAAAACACGGGGAGTTTTTGTTTATTTTGAACAGTTTGCTAATTTCTAGTGAGCTACATAACTGGCTCCAAACTTACCAATAAACCTGGAGTTTTGGATGGTGGAGAGCAGATGCAGGTTCTGCCCATCTTTGAAAGTTATTGGCGTTGGTTTTGCAAGATTCATATGGACTAATATATTACAAAGTTACATTTTGGAGAACTTTCCAGAGCTTTACTGTGTGCAGCAAGATCAAGAGTATGTTGTTTTTTATTGCTTTTCCTAATTGTTGCACAGGAAGCATATGGATTTCAATCCAGGTGCTCAGTCATGCCTCACATTTCCCTCTGTGGGTTGCTCACATGCCATGTTTTTCACTCTGTTCTCTGTTGGCGTTGCAGATCCAGAGCCGGTTCAGGAGCTGGTTTATGATTTAAGGAGTCAGTGTGATGCCATCAGGGTGACCAAAACAGTCCGACCCTTCAGCATGGTGTGCTGCCCAGTGAATGAGAATGCTGCAGCTCTCATAGTCAGTGATGGCAGGGTGATGATCTGGGAGTTAAAATCCAGCGTTTCTGGCAGAAATGTGCGGAACAGGTAATGGGATTTACTTTTCTTACCAAAGGTCCTTTGGTTTCCAAGTGGTGTTCAGGATTTCCTTGTGTTTTAAAGGCAACAGTGATCCTTCTGTGCATGGAAGTGTTTCATGTGCTCTACATGTGTGTGAGTGAAGGAGGAGGAACAAACTGTGGCATCCAGATAGATCAGTTCCCTTTCTTTGGGGAAGTGCAGGAACTGTATTTAGTCTTTTTTTGTTGTTTTTTTTTTTAAAGGCAGTTCCATCCTATCTGTCTGGACTAAGAAAACAAAAGATAGAATGACTGTTTGCTTTATTTTGGGGGAGCATTTTCCTCTCTTTTGGCTTTCTTCAGACCACATAATTTTCCTTAGGAATGGATCCCTCACTTACAGTCACATGTAAGGACCAAATGAGTCTGTAAAAACTACACTTTTAGTAGGGGAAGGGCTTTCTGCTGGATTTGTCTGAATTTGACACAGAGCAATATGAAGCTGCACAGCAGCTGACTGGAATATGCTGGTATAAACAATGTTGTTATACATAAAGCCATTAGAATTTTAGATTTGGAGCAGTCTCTCAAAATACTGTGTGAAGTTATACAGTGCTTTGGACAGTCAATGTATTAAGGTTGTTCTGCTGCAATAACCTTTTAAAGTACTATGGAATAAAATAAATAACTTATTGCCATAAAAGAAATAGAATTCTTTTAAATGTCAGTAGCACCAAGTTTTCAACATAGATCCTCTTGTTGCTCATCAGAGATTTAGTGTTTTTATTCTTAGTGTTCCCAAAAATAGTGTTAGATGGATTCCTTGTGCTGCATATCCAGGAAAGCTGTTTAGAATCCAAATGTTCTTGGTTTTTACTTCTTCTATTCTCAAGAGTTATTTCTAAAACATTGATCTTTGTCATGAAAAATGTAATATTAGAAGAGGCAGGTAGGTCTCTGCTCTTTGCTGATGACACAGAGCTGCCCCAGCCCAGCAGGGCACGGCTGCCAAGGCTGCAGGGGCTGTTTGAGTCCCTTGGGGGTGGAGATGGTGCCTGCAGGAGGAACTTGTTCCCATTTCTTTTGCAGCAGTTCCAGTGCATCACCTCTGTATTCCCCAGTCTCCTTCTGTGGGATCCCTGTCGCAGCATTCCAAAATAAACTTCCCGACCTGTCATTAGACAACATGATTGGTAAGAATTTCTTCCATTGATACTACTGCTACTAATTTCTCGTGGTTTTGAATCATTGTACATCTTACCTTACTTAAGAACTTAAGGTATTTGTTAGAATTATTTTCCAATAGGAACTCTGAAATACAAGAATTCCTGTTTGCTAAAGAAATTATCAAGTGAATCCTCTTGAGGGTCTTATGTTGAGGACCAATATTCCAAGTTCATTTTCTTTGAGGAAAAAAATATTTTAAAATGGAATTTGGATTAAACACTTTGATTTTTTTTGTTACTGATCTTAGAAGCCAATTTATCTGACACATTCCCTCTTTGTGAAATCTAGACAGCAACCAGTCTTCAGAAAAGTTTCATCATGCCAAGCTCAAGAGGCAGAAATGTGTCTTACGCATTGTTCTTATATAAATTCCAGTCTGAAGACTTTCTATAATGTCTCCAATTAAAATTTCGTACTAACAAGAGCTTTCATTTTCAAGCAGGGCAAGGTGCAAGTGCTGGAGAAGAGTTCAGGAACTCATTTCTGCACGAAGTGCACCTCAAATTCCTGCTGACAGGACTTCTGTCAGGGCTGCCTCTGCCCCCGTTCGCCATCCGCATGTGCCCGCCCCTCACAACCAAAAACATCAAACAGTATGAGCCCATCCTTGCTGTTGGTGAGTGCCTTGAGCAGCTCATCCACTGCTCTGAAAAGAATAGATTCTGTGCTAAGTCTAAATATTGTTGCTAGTGCACAAAAGAATAATCTGTCTGTTGATCCTGTGTAATTTATTGCAGATAGTGACCCTTGTTTTGGTTTGGTTCTGTGAGTCTTTGGGTTCTTTTTTCCTGCCTTGGGTTTAAGCAGTGCTAACTGAAAAATGCAATATAGTAGCAAGTTTTTATTTAAACTGTTACTTGCTGTGATATTGGTCTGCTGATGCACTCAGCATTTTATATGTTGCTCTCACTTCATTGAGTGTCAGGAAATAGGGACTTCTGCAGCCCTGCATTCCTAGAACAAGTGAGTGAACTTTACAGACACTTTATTTCTGCTCTGATGTGAATTTCTAAAATTGCACTTGCAGCACATTATTTTTTCTGCATGAATCTATTCTGTTTTACCACAAATGTAGTTAAACTCATCTAGCTATTAGTATAGTTGCCAGTGAGCACCTGATGTATTAAGTCAGAATTTTCCCTATTTCAAGCTGATTTTTCTGGCATCCTCTTTCAGAGTCTTGCTCTAAACAATAAGCAGTCCATCATGACAAGATGTGATACTGCTGAAATGTAACTTGTAGTTTTCCATGAGCTGCAACTGTTAAAAAGGTGAAATATAAAGATTAGAAAACAAACAGGTGTAAAGTGCATTTACAGAAATGTCCTTTTAAACTTAACATGCCTGAATGGCTGTTTAGGTATCCACTGTTGTATTTCATAGAGTTGAAATAAATATACAGAAGGAAAATTGTAAGTTTCAGTATTTCAGAAGGTTTTTTGATGTAATTGAAGCTCAAAACTACTGATTTCTAGTTTCAAAGAACTCATTATTTCAGGATGAGAAAGCAGAATTGCTTTAATGATTCCAAAAAATATACCCAGATTTCTCCTCTGGCATTATTGGGGGATAACAGTTAAAATGTTTCCTTGAGGCATTTGCTCATCTCCAGTAATCAAAGCAAAAAAGAAACATTAATTTCTTCTTCAGCTGGGTGGATGAGTTGTGGAAATGCAAGAAGAATAATCAGATTTTCTACAGCCTCTACAAAAAGGTTTGGGAAATTGTCTTGATCCAAGTGGGTATCAGTGGCTGCAGAGGGTTTAATGTTTGGGATTTAAGTACTAGAAATTAGCATAGTTTTTGTAAAATTGTGAAATATAATAGTTATAGGTGTCTAAAATAAGAGAGAGGGGAACAGCTGTAAATCCTGCATTTTCACTAAAGCGTGGGAGAAAAGAATAAAATGTGTGCCTGTATTTTTTAAATCAATTTTTATAGGTACAAGCAATGGCTCTGTCCTGGTGTTTCACCTTACAAGTGGACTCCTCCACAAAGAGCTAAGCATCCATTCCTGTGAAGTCAAGTAAGATTCTCATTTTAATTCCTACTGTAATCCTTCTGGGAAACAAATGCTGGGACACCTGAGTGATGTTACCCAGCAGTGTGGGTGTCTTGCCTTGCTGTTAATGAAATCAGGAAAATTGCCTGTTGACTGCTCTACCCTGTCAGTGCCTTTGCTGTGCAGGAGCTGTAACACCCTGACAAAACTGTAATGAAAATTACATGGAGAGAGATCTTGGAATTGCATCTGTGCCTGCTGCTCTGGGATGCATATCAACTACTTCCAGTTTCTTCAGTGCACTGCAGGCCTAAGAAGTCCTTTTAGGACAGGAAACTTTATTTATTTTATTGGGATTGAGTCCTTTGAAATAATGCTGGTTGGTGTGTCAGGGTTTATCTACTTTATCCCCTCGGGGCTGACATTGCTGTTGAGACAGTTTTAGTCCTAAGGGAAGTAAAGGTAATTTTTTTAAGACTGAATATAGGAATCAGTATTTATCCATCCTAAGAAGGAGCAGAGTAAGTTTTAAAGCTTTTGTGCTGTGTGTTTGTGTGCACAAAATGGGAGAACTTTTTGGATAACTGATGGCACAGATATTCCAGGTGATGCTTGCTGGATACATATTTCCAGGCAGATTTAACCATGAAAATAAAATACTTATTTCTAGTACAAATATTAGTAAAAAAATTGTATCAGAATTGTGTCATGAAGCCTTGATCTGGTTAAGGTTTGCATTTTACTGTGCATTCTGCAAAAAGTTAAGTACAGGCTACTGAGAATAGGCAGCTCTGAGAGTTCAGCATGGAAACCTGCTTGGAATCTACCACCAAAATGAAATAACTTCCTTTATGTTTGGGGTGTGATTGCTTTGCACTGCAAGAATAAAATATCCCTTTCTCTTCTAAACCATTTGAATCTCTTGGTTTCATACCATTGACTACACATGAAATTATTTTCATTTTACTTTCTGTTAAGCACCACAAGAGGAGAGTCCTTTTTTATTACAGTGATGATAGCACAGAATGAAAACCCCTACTCACATTTCACATGTCAAAAAAGGAAGTGGGATGCAGAGGGAAGTAGAAATAAACACAATTTTGAAAAAAAAAGCTTTGTGCATTACTAGAAGTATTTTGAGTTTGGCCTTTTCAGTTTGTAAAGTTTGCAGCTTTTGAGAAAGAATATATTGCCTTTCTAGCAAATGTTCTCAACAAGTCTTTTTAGAATTCAGATAAAATGTTTGTGAATTCTGTTTAGCCATAAGCTGTTCTCAGGGTAAATCTTTTAAATATTTGTTATAGTTTCCTCAATGCTCTGAATGACTTTCTACATAATTTTTACAAGTTCAAGGGAATGCTTCAAGCAATTTAGATTAAGGCATGGAGATTCTTTTCTTTTTTTTAATTAATTTTCATGGAGTGCAAAAGTTTTCCTTTCACTGGGAATTGTTACTTTACCTCTGAAATGCAGACAGGTTGAACAATGCCTCTGTTTCAATTTTATCTGGAAGAACCTTCAGGGACCATCATTATTTTAGCATGTAATTGAGAATACTCTGAAATTCTAATTCAAGGCCAGCAGAGTTCTCAGTGCTCTGTATTTAGGAGGAGAAGGTAATAAAAACAAGGCAATTTTCCTTTACAAATCAAGTGTTCTAAATTAATGGCTGCTGAGTTGTTTGGGTGTTGGAAAGTTTTTTTTAATGAGATTAAAGTGTTCTACATATGTAGTCACATGCTGATTTTTTTGCTTGGTTGGTTTTTTGGTTGTTTTTATTTAAACTTTGAATCTGTGTTGTGACTGGAAGGGAGAAAAAGTGCCTTTCTGTCCTTCCTTTTAAGATAAAGGGTGGGTAACCTTGAATATTCATTTTATTTATGATTATTACTTAGCTTTCACTACTGGTTTAGAATTATGGATGTAAATACTTTTCTGCTGAGTTACATTGTGTTTTTATAAGGAGATTGAGGCAAGAAGCAGCAGAAATGCTTAAAGCAAAGGGGGAAAATCAAAGAGGGAAATTTTAAAACATGCTTAAAACAAAGAGGGAAAATCAATCAGGCCACTGCCAGGAGCGTAAATGAGGGGAAAATCAAGGAGATTTTGGCCTGGCAGAAACTGGAGCAGGAGGTCAGGATTCCTTCAGGACAGAGAGGAATTGAAATCATTCTTACTGCTAAAAGAAACTGGAAGAACCATGAAATAACCAAGTCAGATACCTGTGGACAGTAGGCAATACAGGAGATAATAAAACATCTTCAGTGCAGAGAAGAATATATTTGAGACATGTAGAAAAAATGCCTGCAGTGCAGCTTTCAGTTCAGTGGCACATTTGCAGCTCTCAGCACTGCTCGTTCTTATTCTGATAGGGAAAGAGCTGTGACTGGAGCAGTGCTGCTCATTCTTTTTCACTGAAGCTCAGCAAGTTCAAGGCTGCAACAGCTTTTATTTTTAAAATTAAAATCTCACTGACTGTAACAAGAATGTCTATGGCCTGCAGGCACGACTTGGAAATTACTACATTACATCCAAATTTTAGCAGTTGAATTGAAGCTGTTTTAGCATTTGAATTTCAGCTGACTGCTCTTTGGGAAACTGCTTTGCAAACATTCATCACCTCTTTAAAAAAACTTTGCTTGAATAGGGAAATTAGGATGAAAAATATCTACCACCACTTTGGGAGCACATATGGTTTAATTTCCCATTTTGCCTTTCTCTTTTTCTTACAATCCTTAAATTTAAGTAGCAGCTGCCATGTCATAAAGTCACAACAATCTCTTCCCAACTGGAAGTGTAATTTGTGTTTTTATCCACTTCAGTGCACTTCGTGGTTTGTTTGCATTGGAAACATTAATCAAAACAACTGAGTCTCACTCCTGAAGTAACTGAGACAACTTGAATGTATAGAGTCTCTAAATGTTCCATTTTAAAAGTGGATTCAGTCTGAGAAGTGGTTGGCAGCTGAATGTAACTCTTCATTCTGGTAGGCAAAAGATGATTTTTATGAAGAAATTTTTTGCTATTTTGATAGGGAAGGCAATACTTGTTTCCATCACTAAAATTTGAACCACTGTGCTCAGATTCTCAATTTCTGTGTATGCCAGTGACAAAAATTATGTTGTTTCAGGTGCAAGCAGTTAGCTGAGCTAAGGTTTCCTTTTGATTTTGTGTGTCTTGGGTTTCTGTAGATCTTTATTGGTATTGACAGATGGCCAGGCAGCAGCACAGAAAAAGGACCTGCCCTGGTAAATCTGAGCTGATGAAAGATGTGTAGAAAATGCTTCAGGTCTGTAGGAGAATGGTGAATAGCTACCAGCAATAACAATGCATTAGGAGTGGATTTTTGCCAAAAAACATAGCTGAGTAACAGATAAATGGAAAGGTGTCAGAATTCACATTTCTTCTATTTCAGAAAGCTCCCTGGATTTATGACCCTTTGGAGACTTGCAGTGTCACCCATTACTGCAGGTGTAGATTTCTATTCAATCATGCCTGAAATGTTTCAATTAATTATTGAATACTTATCATTTTGATTGAAATTAATGGTCGAACTTCCAAAGATCCTGCTGGGAAAAAGATTGAGTCCTAAATTTTTAACTTTTTTTTGAGGATTTAGGAATAAAGCTGCCCATGTTTTTAAAGCTTAAACTAAAATAATATAAATATGGCTGTAAATTGAATGTGCAAAATGTTATGGGAGTGCTTTTTGGTTTCACCCATGTACATTGTATTTAGGAAACTTCTGCTTAATTCAATATGAGTTGGATTTGCTGACAGTAAATCATAAATACTGTTATTTATTTCTCTCATACTGCACAAATATTCTTGCAAAGCATGCAGTTGATGTAACAGAATACTTGTCCTGGGAGCAGTTCTTAAGTAATCTGTGTTTGAAGGCTTTGAGGATACCTAAAATCCTTCTATCTGTGTTAAAATGAAGTTGAGCACATGTGTGTATTAGAGCTTAATTTCCTTTAGAAGGGCTCCTTGATTTATTTCACAGATAAAGCAATTTTTGCAGGCACCGAGTGTGGGTGGGAAATGGGGCTGGAGAAAGGTCTTGTTTAGGAACAGCCCCACCCAGTGCCACTTTCTGTCCCTTTTGCCCTGTGCTGTGTTTCAGGGAGGGGCTGAGAGTCCATCTGTGCTGCAGCATTTTCTGAGCACTGGGACTTTACATCCTTGCAGCACTGCAGTGTGGTTTGCTTGGGAGCTGCTTTGGTGTGATCTGAAAGAACAAAAACAAACCAAAAATAAGACCAGGTTTTTGGTTCTGCTGTGAAATCTCTTTTTATATCATCTTTATTTCTCCTCTCTCTGAACTGAAAGAATGAAGTCTACCCACACTGCCACCCACATGAGTATTTTCCTGTTTGATAGTAACCACTGATTTAATCAGAGCAGGACTTTTAATCCACTCTAGTGCTGAGTATCTGTGAGGGCTTTTTGCAAAAGTTAACTGTGTTTCTACCTGAATTTTTTATTTTAACCAAAGTAGGGCTAATGCAGTCTGAAAAGAGAGCTCCTCCTAAGTTTAATTCAGTAACTTTATATTCACACTATAGTTGTTAATGTGTAGCTTCTTTTTTTTGCTTAAATATGATGTTTCCAAAAAGAAAATTACATCTGTGCTGGGTTTTTAAGAATATACATGAAAAAAAACCAAACTTCAGTTGAGACTTCTAGCAATTGAAATATTTTGGCTGATATGCTCCATGTATCTCCTTCTGATCACAGGGGAATTGAGTGGATAAGCTTGAGTGGGTTCATTTCCTTTGCCACATCAACACCCAACAATCTGGGACTGGTCAGGAATGAGCTGCAGCTGGTGGACCTTCCAACAGGTTTGTGTTTCCTGAGAAATCTGCTCCAGGAGCTGACAGATGTGCTGGGGAGTGACAAGTTCTGGCTATTAATTTATTTTTTAATTCCTTCTGATGTCACGACAAAACAAAATAATAGAGGAGCTTTAACTGTTTCTGCTCTTCTTTGTGAAGCCACAGGATGTGTTTTGTCTGGTGCTCTGCAGACAGACTTGAACCAACACCTTTGCAAAAACATCTTGGACTTATTAAAAGAATAATAAGTGTCAGCAGGGGGTTTAGAAGCAGCCACACAGGGTATTGGTGGTGGATTTTGTTCACAAACTGCACATATATCCATATTTCCAAATGTGTTTTGTCATAGCCCACAGTGTTTGATGTGCAGCTGAAATAGTGTTGAACCTTTTGTTGTGGTTTGTTTCAGCAACAGGATGGGCACATGGTCAGAACTGAAGTGTGAATGAGTGCAAAAGGGATTTTAAACAAGAAAATCTGATACTTCTATAAAGAATTGGAAAGGTTAAAAAGTAAATAACTGTTAAAACATGCTGTTGATAGCAAAATTAACAGGTTACAGGTGTTTTTTCAACTATTTTGGCCTCATCATGGATGATAAATATTTTTGTAATGAACTCAATATTTGCACAATATAAAGAAGTATAAGATTAGACAGAGATTAGACAGCCCAGAACAGGAAGCACTTCAATAATTTTAAATTATTTTTGGATTTGAAAAGCTGGAGCCATTTAAGTGCTGATTGAAGAGCCTGAATCTTGTAGCACATGGCTAGTTCTGAATTGCTTTATGTAAAGTGATTTTTTCTTTAATTGAGTTTTTCTAAGCTTATGGAAAAACCTCAGTTGTTGTATTTCCAGGGTGCTGCACAGAGACGTTGTTCTTGTAGCATAATATTACTGTAAAGTTTTTTCATATGATGTCTTTTGTTCACCTGTTCAAAATCAAAAGAGAAAAGGCTCGTGCATTGGGAAATTAATCTCCTGTAAAATGGGAATCTGAGTTTTCACTCGGCTTGTGAATCAGTATAGAACATTTATAGAAAGAAGTCATAAAAGGTTCAGAATTTCTGCAGGCAACCAAGTTTTGAGTAAATGTGAATATCTGAGACAGCATTTGGTTTCCTTAAAAATGGTACATTTCCTCTTTTAAAGCTTTCAGGAAAGGCACAGCAATTTAAGTGTTAGATTTTTGCTTCTTCCCTCACTTTGGAGCCCAACTCTCTATTTTAGGCCTAGGAAAACTCTGCTGGTTCAGATTCATGTTGACAAAATGCACATGTACATTTCTGAACAAAAACATGAAAGAAAACCGAAGATGTTGAAAATAGAGGAGAAAGAATTCCAGTAGCCTCTGACAGGAGAGCTCTAACTCATGTTCTTGAAAACTAGGTTTATTCATGTAGCTGGCTTAAGTAATTTAGTGGTGAGCTACAAGAGGAGCTAATGTTTATAGCTTGAATTTTCCTTGAAAGCTAAGGAGAGTGAAACTTGCATAGAAGATGCTGTTTGTAGGTCATTATTTATTTCAGTGATATCTCTAACATCTATAATTCTTCAACACTTCCTACAAGTGGATGAAAATTTTGTTGGGGATGAGATCAAAAACTCTTAAGATTTACTATTTTAGCTGAAAAGGAGGAGAGAATGGTTCTGAAAAGTGTAGAATTACACCATGAAATACTATCACACTTAGTTCATGCCAGAGTTAATTTCTCTTATCAAACTTGAAATCTATTAATGAATTTCCTCCTTGGGGAATGGAGAGAATCTCTCATTGGTTTTGAGTGGAAGATAATAACTCTTGGAACTCTCTATAATTTATGTAATCCTGATGCATCCATTTGAGTTGCTGTGCTCTGGAAGTGAGTCAGGAGTTAGATTTGACAGTAGAGTTTACAATATATTTAATGTAAACGTTGAAATTTTAATGATAAACTCTGAAATGCAGTAAAATGAAATGCAGTAAAACTGTGACAATGACAACAGTAACGTTAGCGATGGCAGGTGCTTTGGAGATGTTCTGGTTTGGTTTGTAAACTGGCTCTTTTTACAAACAGAACAGTTTATGAGCTATTTCTCTATTTCTGTTCAGTTTTTGACTGTTTCTGTTCTCCCTGTTTTGTGCTCCAGGCAGGAGCGTTGCCTTCCGTGGGGAGCGAGGCAACGACGAGCCAGCCATCGAAATGATAAAGGTGTCTCATTTGAAGTAAGTGCATCAGCCTTGGGAAGTTGAGAAATGTCACTGTCCTGCATGAAAATCCTCATAACATCTCGACATTCCAAGAAAAAAAGCACTTCAGAATGTATAGGAAAATACTCAACAGCATCAAGAGGAAAATTCGTCAGAAAATTAATTCCAAGTGAAAAAGCTGTGAATGTTTCTGTGGTTGACTTTGTCACTTCAGAATCCAAGCACATTGCAAAATCAGTAACTAATATTTTATTTCTTACAGGGATTGTGTTTACTGAACAGGCTTTTTGATAATATTAAGGAGAATAAAAGTGCTGAACTGTTTTTTTCAACTTTGATTCTGTTATGAGTTAATTCTCTTTTCTGTAACTTAAGCCTTACTTAAAACTAGGAAGTTCGTCATTAAAGATTGGATGATTATTCACATTTATTTAGCTCTTGTAAGTATTTCACACTCTTGTAGTAGTTGTCTGCTGGAAAACCAGATGTGAGATGTAGTTATTTGAAAAGTCAGCTGATAAATGACCAAATTGTTTCCTTTCAAGTCCTCATTATTTTGAGCTCAGGCCTGTGACAGGAGGCCCTGATCTTCATTGTATCAAAAATAATAATTGTAGTACTCTGGAAAATTACTTCACTTTCTTGTATAAATGAAATTATAGTGTTGAATTTAATAGAGCATTGTCTCTAAATCTTCAAAGCTTCTTCTTTACAGTGGAGGAAAAAAATTAATGTCCTCTGGCTTGTACAGGAATATTTTTGTATGTAGGAGTTCCAGAGAATTTGGAAGAATTCAACCATATAATGTTCTTAATAATGCATTAAAAATTAAGAACAGCCATGGGCTTAGAGGAAGAGGCTGGAGAGTGTTGAGTGAGACAAGAAAGGAGGTTCCCTTGCAGAGAGATGGATGCAGTGCCTGAGAGGACAAATTGCTGCATGGCCTCTCTATTTTCACATTGAATGTGAAAAGTGGTAGATTAAAGGTGTTTGCACTCATCCAGCTCCATAGATGAGCAGTCTGAAGGCATGACTGGCAAGTGGTTTAGTGTGAGATGATTTTATGCTCGTTTATCCCTGGATTAGGAAGTGGCATGCATCTGCAGGAGGGAAAAAACTCTGTCCAGCCTGCAGTCTTGTGTATTTTTCTGGTATTTTGTGCCATCAACTCTGACTGAACATTGTGAGATCAGAGGTGCTGCTCTCTGAATTATTCCCCTTGTGTCCTCCACAGTAACTATGCAGAACCACCTGGCAGAAATTTATAGTTCTGTAAGCTTTGAAAAGAACTCTTTTTCAGACATTCTTTTGCTCCTCAGTAACTCAAGGGAATCACGAGCTTCAAAGGGGGATTTGATTTGCTCTGCTAACTCTTGAGAGCCTCTAGAGTGCTGATGTGAAGTAAAATGCTCAAAGGACTCTTGCTGGAGTAAATTCTCATTTGTTTCAGGCAGTATTTAGCTGTGGTATTTAAAGACAAACCACTGGAGATCTGGGATGTCAGAACTTGCACTCTGCTCAGAGAAATGTCTAAAAACTTCCCTACAGCCACTGCTTTGGTAAGGAATAAATTCTGTTACCTTTTAATAAATGTAATACATTGAAATAGTATAAAATCTTTGAACAGTCTTGCAGCAAGTGTTACTGTAGCTGTAGCATATACAGGAAAGTGCTTTAACATTTCATCTGTCACCTAAAGGAGGCAGGAAAAAGGGAGGTTTTGGTGGAGAAATCTGCTCTGCCCCTTGAGTGATGGAGAGAGATATTACAGAAAGCAAGCTTCTTGGAAATCATTATAAAGCCCCAGTAAACTCAGGGAATAAACCTTCGTTTTTTCCATTTTTCCTGGGCTGTTTTCCACAGGAGTGGTCACCTTCCCATAACTTAAAAAGCCTGAGGAAGAAGCAGCTGGCAGCCAGGGAGGCCATGGCCCGGCAGACGGTGGCATCGGACACTGAAGTCAGCAGCGTGGAGTCCTCTGTGATCAGGTATCCCTCCTCCTGATGGGATCCTGTGCCACAGCAACTGTTGCTTTTCCACCATGGGCCATTTTTCTAATGAAAAGAATGTTTTGGAACTGATGCTTGAGTACATAGCAAGCAAAACAACTGCATGGGCCTCCCTTTGGTTTTTATACGTGGGACTTTGGTGTACTTGGATGTACCTGTTTCTCTGAGGTGTGTCTGTGGCAGTCCTTTGGTTACCTGGTTCTTTAGGTAAAACTCTTACTATTCCTTGGACATTTCCACTAGAGTGGAACTAAGAAATAGTTAACTGTTAAATAAAGTGTTTAGAAGGATATGTGCTTTTTTTAAATGCTTTTTCTGTGCATTAGGTAAAATTTGTCTTGCAATTCTGATTTCAAGAAAGAAATAATTGTGTCTCATTATGTTCTTGTTAAAGCTTGTTGCAGGAAGCTGAAAGTAAATCAGAGCTGAGCCAGAATATCTCTGCCAGAGAGCACTTTGTGTTTACAGGTGCTGATGGGCAGGTTTATCATCTCACAGTAGAGGGAAACTCAGTAAAAGACAGTGCAAGAATTCCTCCAGATGTGAGTTCCAATTTCTTCTATATCATTGATGCTTTAATTTTTTGCTTAGCTTTGATTGCCAGAAAAAAATCAGGGATAAGCTTTGTAGCAGCAAGTGGTCAGTAATGTAGTTCTCTGAAATCTGATATGTGAATTCCAACTTAAAAACTGATAGCAATTCTGTTTTCACAGTTATATATAATTTTCCTGTTTTAACTGAGTAGAGTTTGGTCTATCTTGTTATATAATACCTTTTTTTTAATTAATACCAATGTTGAAATATTTATTCATATGTTTGAGTCTATTAATCACAAGATATTTTTCTGCTCCCTAAATATTTTCAGGGAAGTATGGGTAGCATTACTTGTATTGCCTGGAAGGGGGATATCCTGGTTCTTGGAGATGTTGATGGAAACTTAAACTTCTGGGATTTGAAAGCTAGAGTATCCAGGTATGAATGCAAATGAAGTCTGTCAAACATGAGAAGATGAGTATTAGAATGTGGCATGTTTTCATCCTTCCCTATTTTTGTTCTTCACTGTAGGGAAAAATGCAAGTCTTTTGGAATAAAAATTCAGAAAATGTCAGTGTCGCAGTTGCCTACATTTAATCTCCTGTGTTTTCAGAAGAATTAACATTTAATCAAAATGTTAAAAATTAACATTTAATCAAAATAAATAAATTAACATTTAATCAAAATTTTAAAACCAGCTAGATATCTTTTTTTTACATTAAATCTACAATGGCATCTGGTAAAACATTAAGTATTGTAGTGTTTATTCCAAGCATTTCATCATTTTAGTTTAATAAATTCATAATCTGGACATCCATTTATGTCTGCATATATGGAGAGATTGTTCTCCTCCTCAGTCTGTGCAAAGTTCTGGATCTGCAAAGTTCCTGGGAAGGATTCAGTGTCCTACAATATTGGGTCTAGAATGATGGATCCTAATCCTGTCTTTCCTTAGGGGGATTCCTACACACCGGAGCTGGGTGAAAAAAATACGGTTTGCTCCAGGGAAAGGGAATCAGAAACTTCTTGCAATGTACAACGATGGGGCAGAAATTTGGGATTCAAAAGAGGTAAGTGGCTGTGGGTTTGATAGGCACTTCTCTTCAAAGCCCACACCTCACCTCTGAAAATCAGGATGAGTGAGGGATTTAGTTTTACTGAGTGATGTCTTGCTGGCAGTTGTATGATAAAGTCATACAGCTTTTCTCAGAAGACTTTTACTCCCTAGAAAGCATCTTTGAGCTGCCAGCAATCAGAAGTGTCTTCCACTCTTAAAGCTGACAATGTGTGAGATCCTCTTTGTCATCCTCTTGTAATGGTTTTGAGGCAGACCTTGAAAATTTCAGGGGGAATCCCCAGTCTGAGACTTTAATCTGTGGACAGGAGATTGTTTCACTGCAGGTTTCTTCTGTGTATGGTCAATAGGTTTAATTTGTTAGGGAATACCAGAAAACCAGACACTTGTTCATTAATGTTGTTGAGCTTCTCTTCTTACTCAGAAGCTCTGTAGTTATGTTCATAAAGCTCCTGGGGTTTGCTTTGTAGGTCTTTCAGGGCATTAGAGTACTGTGGGAGGGAAATATAATTGTACTGTTTTAACTTAGCCCACAGAATAAGTTCAGGGTATGAGGGTATGAAACAGGAATTTTAATTTTGTTCCTGTTCACTTTGTAATGAGCACCAGCTCCAAACTCAGACACTTAATTAGTGCAATATGAAACTCCACTGATGATAAGAATGGACAGCAGATATGAACAACTACTGTGAATTACATAAGCAGAGTAGGATATTACCCAACGAGTCTCTCCTTGAAGCACATTTGAATAGTTTTGATGCCACAAGATACTCCCCCTCTAGCTGTTCCCTTTTGTTCCTAGGATAAAGGAGTTTCCTACATGAAAGCATTTAAATTAAATTCACATTTTCAGTCAAAAGTCTTTCAGAGTATCTGTAGTAATATTTTATAGTCTCAGTTCTATTATACATCTAATCTTGTCTTGTTAGAAGAGATAACAAAAAGGCAGCTGTACACTATGCTCCAAAGGATTTTTTCTCAGCTCTAAATTGGGAAATAGTTCCAGGGCAACTGTGTGACCCTACTCCAAGGTTTCTAAATTCCCTACTCTCCAGAAAAGACCATCATTGAAATGATTCATGGCTAACTTCACCTTTCATCGTGAATTTTGTGCTGTGCCTCCTGGCTGTGTGACACAGCCTCACACAGGGTGATGGAGAGGCTGCTAAAAATAAAATATAACTGAACTTTTCCAGGTGCAAATGGTGAGCAGTTTAAGAAGTGGGAGAAATGTGAATTTCCGGATCTTGGATGTGGACTGGTGCACATCAGACAAAGTGGTGCTGGCCTCAGATGATGGATGCATCCGAGTGCTGGACTTATCCATGAAACCCTCGTGTTTCAGGATGGATGAACAGGATTTAATAGGTATGCTCATGGCTTTTTTGCTACCCACTGCTTGATACTTCTGCACTCCTGTTTGGAAAGTGGAGCTCAGCACTTCTGTTAGAACAGGGAGTTGGCACTTGTGGAGGTTTTGATGCCTTTCTGCTGCTTTTCTTAGATATAGGTAATTTTTTTATGCTTAAATCATATGCATGGGGTTTTTAATACAATCTCCTAAATAACATGTACTTTTTGATATCTTAATTAAAATATAAATTAACAAAATAAGAGCTTTTTGTACATATATCTAGCTAATTGATTTAAAAAGCATTGGCACATCGATTAGGTATCAGTACCTGCATCACTGAGACTGATTACATGATTTAGAAGCATCTCTTGATGTGAGAAAATGTATTTTCTAATTTTTTTCCAGGTGTTTGCACACTGATTCATTGCTTTTCAAACTGACCTTTAAAATGACAATATTAGTGCTATTTGCCTTTTCAGCCATACGTTTAAGAAGGGAATTTAAATATTTAACAAGTTAACTAAGCTACATTTTTTTTGTATTTCTTGTTACTGGTGTTCCAAATAACCCTTCTTGTTGCCTTTTGAGTCAATCCTACCTTTGCTCATAGAATTTCCTTAAAACATTAGATTTCCTTAAAACCCAGTAGATTCCAAGACATATGTAATAAACTGTGATGTGGGGAGCTGTGGTTTATTTGAGGAAACATCTAATTTATCACAGCCATTTTTGCTATCAACTGAGTGTTCTGCAATATGAAGTTATAAAAATGAATGTTGTAAGGCCAAGCACACTGAAATGAGGCTGTGCCAGCCTGTGATTGAGCTGTCCTTCTGCCTCTGCTCTTTGGTAATGCTTTAATTGCCAAATCACATTTACAAGAGTCCTACATCACTCAGTGCACACGAAGTACAGGGAATTGTGAATAGTTAATAATGGAGCTGGTTTTGGTACTTGTTTGACTCCTCAGTCACTGGGTAGCATTTACTTCCTGTCACCCACACCTTGTACTGGATACAGACTTGCTGACTTCTACATTTGTGTGACAGCACTTAATGTATAATTTTTATCTTACTAAACTTCCCACCATCCTTTCTAGATGATGTGGTTTAATCCTTGTATTGTACTGTAGGAATTAGGGGGACAAAGCAAAACTAAACATGCTTTATGATGTATTTGGTATATTGTATGTACCACATTATATTTGGTATAGCTTTACTTACTTTGCATCATGCCCATGTAGTAGCAATAATCAGTGTACACAGCTCTGCCAAAGCCAGTATAATGCATTCCAGGAGTCTAAATTCACTGTGGAATGGCCTGAAATTCTCATTTGAGCAAGGGTGATAACCCTGTACCTTCTATGAAGTGCTTTTGCTTGAGTGTAGTGATAAGCTTTTATGTCTAGCAGCCTGTGCTGGGTGTGTGAAAAGACTTTCATTTATGATTTTCCTGGTGCTTGCAAACAAGCTGGGACATTTTCTGTGATACATTTTCTGTGATACATTTTCTGGTGTACATTTTTGGGTGCACATTTTCTGGAGGTACATTTTCTGGTGCCCATTTCCTGGTGCCCATTTTCTGTGGTGTATTTTCTGGAGGTACATTTTCTGATCAGTGAACACAGCATTATTGCACATGACCCTCTGGACAATGAATCTTTTCCTTCTGTTTCAGAACCTGTCTGGTGTCCCTACCTGCTTGTTCCAAGGGCTTCATTAGCTTTAAAAGCATTCCTGCTGCATCAACCGTGGGATGAGAAATATTCTCTAGATATTATGGACATGTAAGAACAAATATATATCTAGATATAACATACTACTATTTTTTAAAGCCTACATCTTTTATTAGTCTTTCTGTGCAAATAACTGTTGGATGTATAAGTTTCCTTGCTCTTGGGGACAAAAATATAATTAGTTCACTGTTTATTACTAAAAGTAATAAATAGATAAGGCTCTAAGGTCAGGTATTTCTTCTGGCTTTCAGTAGCACTTGGCTGTTAAAAACTGCAGTCTGCTTTAAGTCCTGGCAATATTTTTATGGCATTACATTACTTCGGAGAAAAACTGTGTTCTCTTTGTTCTAGAAGTTAATGCAGCTGTCAGAGTTGTTCCTGAAGTGTAACTGGAATTGATATTCTGATATTTTAATAGACCTTTCTGTACTCTTGGGGAGCCACTCTCACATTATCATAGGGGCACATTTCTGTGTCCTGGATTGGCTCATGGTCACATAATGATGCTCTAGGCATTGCCATTTTTATTAATTTTAAGGTTAGTGAATAAAAGAAAAATGGGAAAAGAAAGATTGGCACTGACTCTGAGGTTCAATGGAAGCAAACTCAAATCTTTCACTGCTCTTTTGGAAACTGGATAAAGACTCCTGCATGAATGGCTTACTGAAAGAGTCTGAAAGATTGTTTCCATGTATGTGCTTGTGTTTTTCTCCTACAAGTAGTGCTCTTCCATTTCAGATAATTCTGTCCTTTTGGTAATGTAGAAAACCCCTATTTTTCCTTTTTTTTTTTTAATCCAGTGATTATCCAGAGAACGAAAATATTAAAAAACTTCTTCAAGAGCAGTTGAATTCATTGTCCAAGTAAGAATTTTCCTATTATTACTTGTGTAAACTATGGAATTCTGAGATGGCAAAAAATCTAAAGTTTGTGGCAATTCACAGTTAATGAAGAAAGGATTCTTTTCACCTCTCTAAAGATACACTTGAGTAATGACAGTTTTTATTAAAAACAAGAGTTATTTTTTATGTAATTTTTATGTAATTTTAAACTTGGTGCTTTAAAGGTACTGATAGGGTCAGTACACGATTTGCAACTGACCTGAGGATTGGAATGTTTTAAGCAGTATTTCTCAGGCATTTAGGGGTTCTTTATGCTGATGCAAACTGCGTTGGACACTGCTACTTAAATACTCCAGGCTTTGTTAGGATATTTGAGCTCTGAGGAAGAAAAGATGATTCCAAAAATCCTTTGTTGAGCATATAATTCCAGAGTAATGTTGGTGCACATTGCTGTATTCACACAGAAAACAGATTTTGACATTGAATTTAAACCTTGAAAATTCTAGTTAAAGCTAGTAAATAGACAATTTTGTCCATTTCCCTTTTGTCTTTTCATTTAGTAGGATGGAAAAAGTAACAGCCTATTTTTATCCAGTCTGAAACACCTGTGCAAAACCTAACTTCATGCAGGTGCATCCCTTCTGCTATGACACTACATAGCTGCAAGATTATTTGTGGCTGAATTAATATTGTAATTAGTAGAATTACTGCAGACTAATTGGCAGTTTTGCATACACCCTGGTGGTGATTCCCTATATTGCAAGGATAAAGAGTTCCTGATGGACTCACTGCATTTGCTCCTGGAGATCAATTATATTTCAAATTATATATAGTTCCTGTTGTAATTGTTTTCATAGATGCATTTTTTCATTTTGGAAAAGAAATTGTGTATTTTGGGGGTTGGTCTTTTCTGTTTGTATGTGATCTATCCTATTTGTCTTCAAAACCAACCAAACAAAAAAAAAGCATTTTACAGCATTTTACAGATTCTTTAACACTTTCTCTTTTGCAGTGACATAAAGAAACTTCTGCTTGATCCTGATTTTACTCTCCTGCAGAGATGTCTCCTGGTTGCCAGGTAGTAGAGATTCAGACAAATACAGGAAATGTTTCCTAGGAAAATCTTGATTTTAGGAATGAGCTGAAGTTTAGGAACTCACCCAGTTGTCCTTTAACTTAGCACAGTCCCTAAACTACTTTGTTACCCATACTGCAGAGTGATTTTAGGACCAAAATGGAAATGTTACCTCACTGAAACAGTTTTATTTGCTTGCTGGATACAAGGAGCTTCCCTCAGTCTTGGTGGCACTTTTGTAACTGCAGTTCTGTAATGCAGCCACATTACATTTCATTACATTTGGTTGGTCATGCCCCAAAATGTCATTTAGAACTTCACAATAGTTCTGTACAAACAGGGGTGGGCCTGGGGTTTATTTCAAGTGTATTTGTTCTGTGTGGTTCCTCTGCCTAAATAGAGCCAATTTTAGTCTGTCTATGTTCAGAGATGATTTTCAAACTTAGTAACTTGTGGTTGAGAGAGGATATCAGTGACTAAAATAATAATAATAAATATCAGTTTCCACCTCTTTCTGTGCTGAACATTCCTGGAGTTTAGTTGCTGTTGTAGCTTACCTTGCTGAATGTCATTCTATAATCTCTTATCTCATAGCTTGTCCCACTGATAATGCAAAGTACTTGTGTTGTCCACAGGAATGCACAGTCCTGGAGAAAATGAAATATATCAGATTTTTATGGAGTGTATGCAAACCTGTTTCACATCTTGCTTTGTATCTTCTCAGACTGTATGGGGATGAATCTGAACTGCATTTCTGGACTATTGCTGCCCACTATTTGCACAGTTTATGCCAGGAAAAGCCTGCAAAACCAGACCCAGCCATCCTTCCAGAGCAGTTGGTTAATCCTCTGGATATATGCTATGACATCCTGTGTGAAAATTCTTACTTCCAGGTATGTCAAGGAGTTCAAAACCAAATTTGATAGGAATGTCATCCTCACAATAAACACCCACTTCCCTGTGCATATTTCATTTTTATTAGTAACATACCAGTCTGGATTAAAACATTCTTGGTACTTAAAAATAGAGGCTGTTCCAAAAACTGGCAAGATGTTTACATATCTTTTAAATGCCTGGTTTTATTTCTTATGGTAGGCTTATATTTAAAATATTTTTCTTCCTTTGTCCAGAAATTCCAGCTGGAAAGGGTAAATCTCCAGGAAGTGAAGAGATCAACATATGATCATACCAGGAAATGTGCTGATCAGCTTCTTCTCTTGGGCCAGGTTTGTGGGTAATATTTGAATTTTTTATTCTTCTTCCCTGTCTGTTTTGTGTACTTAGCCTATTCAAGGAAAGCTTTTTCCAGCTTTATTTGTTATTTCCTACTTGTCTAAACCCAGTGCAGAGTTTTTGTATTCTTATGTTAAATTCATGATGGGTTTTCAATGCTGTCCTTATTGCAAATGTCCTTTTGAAATAGAATCTTAGTCATTACTAGATGGGGAGATATTTTTATAGCCTGTTTTAGAATAACTTTCATTGTTATTTGTTCCATGTCTTTAAAAGGGTAAAAAATAGAAAGGCTTTTACACAAAACTAATATGTTGTGGTCAAAGCTGCATTTTTTTCTCTTGCCAGACTGACAGAGCAGTGCAACTACTGCTAGAAACCAGTTCAGAGAATGCACATTATTACTGTGATTCCCTCAAAGCTTGCCTGGTCACCACTGTCACCTCATCAGGGCCATCTCAAAGCACCATTAAACTGGTAGCAACCAACATGATAGCCAATGGAAAGCTGGCAGGTAAGATATCTCTTTCTTTCTGCTTGCAAACTGATAATTCTCATAATTTTCAAGGATGCCAGTGGAAATAGGAGTGAGTCCTGCTGGGATAGACCTTACATGTTGCATGTGCTGTAGTAAACACTACACAGAGTAGTTAACACAAAAATGATCAGTATCTGAGTTATAAAATCCAGCTTGTCTTGATATATTTTTACAGCAAAACTTACTTCTGGAGTAAATCTTTTAGCAGTTGTTAGCACAAAAAGAAGCTGAGCACATAATATGTATTTCCCATAATATGTATTTTATTTTATAATTAAAGAGTTAGCTAAAATTTGGTGTCCTGTTACAAAACGTGAAATACAGATATATTTCAGTTTATTTCTCCTTTTCAGTTCAGAACTTTTTTCATAATATGTGTTTTTTTACAAGTACAGGTTAATGTTGTTTAATGCAAGAGCTGAAGCATAACTGAAATATTTCAGTTATAACCATATCACTGAAATACTCAGACATGCCAAGAAAAGTTTCCTCTACTTGTCTGGAAAAACTACTTTCCACTCTGTAGACTGTAAATAATTTCACTGTGGACAACATTAAATTAAAATAAAGAACTATCTATGCAATCTGTTTATTTAATTTGCAAAGATCATTATGTCTTTATGATGAGAAGTCCTGTGAACCCCTGAATTTGTGTTCAGAACAAAGATAAACGAGAGCTTTGTGTGGCCTCTGTAGCCCAGAACGAAGATGCAATAACTGGCACCCAGGTCACACTGAGAGCAGTCTCAGCATCTTCATGTGCTGAGGATATGGAGAACCTTTTCCACACTTAAATGGCAACTCCTTTTTCCCTGGATTTCCTGAGTGGAGTGCATTTCTGTGTTCCAGAGGGGGTGCAGCTGCTGTGTCTGATTGACAAGGCTGCAGACGCCTGTCGCTACCTGCAGACCTACGGCGAGTGGAACCGCGCAGCGTGGCTGGCCAAGGTGTGCAATTCCTCACTTCCCAGGCTGCTAACACCAACCTCCTGCTTAGCATCTCTGCTTAGGAAGGCTGAGGAGGCTGCTGAAGTGCCCTAAAGATGAAACATCAATTAGAAATACCATTCATCTAGGAGAAGCCAGTCCATTCAATCAGCACTGGCAGATGCTTCGGCCTTCTGACCGCACAGGTCTGCCCTCGTTGTCCACATTACAGGACTGAGGCCTAAAAAGCCTTGGAATACTCAATTTCCTAATTTTTCAGCAGTTTGGGAAGGTCCATATAGCTGCAGCAGTATAAAGTTGGTAATAAAGCACAAAAACTCACTTCTGGATGTGGATAAGTAACTGGGCAGTGACTTTGTGCTGAGCTCAGTGTAATGTGTGAGCTGATTTCAAAATTACCACCACCCACATAAATTTGCATCACCTTCAGTTTTGGTGTGCAGCCATAATTACAGCAAAACTACCCAGACACAGCATTAATTCTCCACATTATAAATGGGCAGGAGTTAGTAAGGATGTTTCAGCATCTCTTAAGTAAAGTTTCTGTTATGTTTCCTGAAGAAAGAATGGAAAAAGTTGTACTTAGGTTTGCTAAATGAGTGGATGCTGCTTTTCAGAAAAATAAAGATTTTTTTGTCCTTCAAGTAAAGGATAAAGAGTAACTTCTTGATTTAGAAAAACTTTAGAACAGCTTGGGGTAAAAATGATGTTAATCACATATAAAAATGGAGTGACCCAAGCAAAGTATTTTTATACCCAGATACCTGCTTTTCCTAATTCCGTGTTAATTCAAGCAATATGCATACTTTTTATTTCAAAATGATGGTTTGAGATGCTTTTGCTGCTGCCCAGAGTGTTGCCCTGGGGAGGGTGCAGAGGACAGGGTGTGTGGCAGCTGGGGCCTGGCTCAGCTCTGCTGTGTCCCGCAGGTGCGGCTCAGCTCGGAGGAATGCGCCGACGTGCTCCGCCGTTGGGTGGATCACCTCTGCTCCCCACAGGTCAACCAGAAATCCAAGGCCATCCTTGTGCTCTTGTCTCTTGGCTGCTTCACCAAAGTTGCAGAGATGTTGCACAGGTAAAGGTGAAACAGCACGACCTCTGTGTTTTCTCTTGTCCACACTGCTTTCTGACATCTGTTTCTATTTTAGCACGTTTCTCTTGAATTAATTTGAACCTGTGGGCTACAACTGGCGTTTCCTTTCACTACAGGCTTTAGGATTGCCAGCATCCATGGACCAAACAGTAGTGATTTATGGGATCTATGATTTTTTCTGAGTAACTTCAGGCCTGGTCTTTCAGAAAAATTTACAGCAAGTGTCAGTTCTTGGGTGCAAGGAGGAAGGGGAGATACAAAAAAGTTTTAGAAAGCCTTTCTGCAAGTATGTTGGTGTGATGTCCTGGAATACTCTTCTGGTTTGTATCCTAACAAATTATTCTTTTTTTTTTTCCCATTTAACAGTATGAGGTACTTTGACAGAGCAGCTTTATTTGTAGAAGCTTGTCTGAAGTACGGGGCATTTGAAGTTAATGATGATACAAATATCCTTTTTCTGAAATCCTGTCTTTGCTCACTAAATCTTCACATCTGACCTGGTGTTCTGAAAAGCTGAGCAGTTGCACAAACCTTTGTATTATATACTACAAATAACAATGCATGTGTAAATCATGCCTGATCCTGTTGCATGGAGTCATCAGCCTGTAAATAAAAAATGCCACTAATAAGTCATGTAGATAACTTCAGGTCTGATTAATGAAAAACTCCTTGTGACATTAAAATTTCTGTTGCAGTTTATGCCATTGTATCATGGTAGGTACTTAAGCATATCTGAAATGTGTCTGTTTTAGTTTACAACACTCTGCATGTTGCTTTATAAATACTAAGGTGAGTTCAAAAGGAGGATTTAAAGATTTAAAGCAACTTTTTTTTCTTGTTTGTGTTGAAAAGTAGTGGATTAGCACACTTGGTAGCAATCTTCAGCATTTTCACCTTGGGAGAGCTAAGGAGTAAAAAGAGGGGGAAAAAGGATTCTGAGTTCTTTTCATTTTGCTATTAATTTGTGTTTTCCTTAATGCTTCATTTACATAAATTGATCCATGCTGTGTATGCAGATTATGCCAGAAGCTTGAAGCTCCTGGGCTTTAAGGAGGGAGCTGCTCTCTTTGCCTCAAAAGCAGGAGAAAGTGGGAAGGAGCTTCTGACTGAACTCAAACAGCCGAAGGAGGAGGTGACACAGGAGTGAGAACTCCGTGGTTGTGAGGTGGTCTGGCAGACTGGGATTCCACTGGGTGAAAATACATTTTTCTCTTGAATCACTGTAATAGCTGATCTGTGATTTGAGCAAATACTGTTAAATGTGTTCAAAGTCAGGACTAAGAACTGTGGTGTTGCCTTTGTTAAATTTATCTTCACTTTCACAAGAGGGAAAAGAAGCTTATGATAAAATTATACAATAATATTTCCACTTTCTCAACTGTAGCAGGAATCAAATTTAAAAACGTGCTGAAAGAGTTCCATACCTCTGTAAAAGTCCAGTTCATTTGCTTCTAAAATCAAATCTTAATAGAACTTCAATACTCTTGTATTTATATGTAAAAATGATTGAGTCTGTACTGTAAAATATAAATATATTTAAAAATAAATAGAGATCACAAAGCACACAGTTCTTTCCTGGAACATCATGGGTTTTCAGTCCAATTTCTTGTTTAAAATTACTGTTATTTTAAATCAATTCACTGTATTGTCATTTCCATAACTGCCTGGGATGGAATCTTTAACAGGTTCACTTACAAATGTTGCTCTCCTAACATTCCAGAAATCCATGAAAGGTCCCTTTTTTCATTTAAGGGATTGTTCTATTCCATTTTATTTGCAAGTGTGCACTCCCTGCACCCCTGGGGACTGAATTCTGCCTGCCAAAGGATGGGAGAAGGTTTTACCTCCAGAGCAGCAAGGTCAGGACACTGCTGGTGCTGTCCCCACTCACTGTTTTGTTATTGAATGTCTGATGAACAGAAGGTGAAAAAAGCATTGTGCAAAGCCAAAACAATGGCTTTTTCATGAGATGCTTTTCCTGCTAACATACTTTATGGTCCATGTATGCAAGGATGCCACCAAAAACCTCTTCTCTGATTTTTTGCCAGTATTTTAGTATTTCAGTGCTTGTTTGCATTATGGTTTCTGATGTCAGATGTGTTTTTTCTGTGTATTACTGATGAGAAATTTTTCAGCTGAGGAGTGGGTGCTGATGGTACATTGCCCTTGCAAACTGAAGACTGTGACATTTAGGCTAAAAACCTAAATTCTTCCCAGCTTGTTGGAGCTGCTGAAGTTGAGTTGGTTGTCGTGAAAAGAATCCTATAAAATGTCTCTCATTTGAATGTAATTTTTGTGTTGTCTACACTCAGTAACAGTGCATTGGATTCTCCTTTTCTTCAAGGATTTGTGGATATGTATTGAGAACTCCCATCAGCTTTGGGACATCTCCAGCTCCAGAAAACTTTTGGTTCAAATCTTAAATAACATTTCTGATAAAATTGGAAAGGGTGGATTGTTCAAATCCTTTTGAATACAAACTGAAAAGGGGAGTTTCATCATTCTAAGCAGAAAAGTAGGAGTTATAACTGCAGTGTGTTGTGTTTGTTCTTGCCACATCTTACATAAATAACCATAAAATACCTTTTGTTCAGTGTACAGTGAGCTGTGCTTATGTTGTTGCTTTAGCTTGGGAAAATGAGTGTACAAGGAAATTTGCCTTAAGTATTCTGTGAGCAACACGTTTTTTAAAAAAACCACAACATATTGCAAAGGCCTTTTAATACTGAATGTTTCTATCAACTTTTAAGTGTTCAGTTTGCAGGATACTTTGTGGCATTCCCAACTGGAACCTTCATGAGGAAAATAGAGTGTAACAGTGATTGAAAAGTTTATTTAGATAATATTGCAGTCTCATTACAATAATAAAAATATTTTTAAAATCTCTGTGTGTCTTGATTTAATACAAACCCATCATCTGTTGCCCTGGAATTGAGTGCTGCTTGGGCAACTGTTGTCATTTTGCCTTCTGGACAGGAACAATGCTCAGGGCTGGGTTTAATAGAGGAAGTGATTTGTACAAAGTGATCCTTTGTACATCTGAGTCACATTTTCCATATTAGTTCTAATGAAAGTTTGTGTTTGAGCAGTATTAATTCCCAGGCTTTAGCAGCAAACATAAGATTTGTATGGGTTAAATTAGAGCAGGACATGGTCTGCACATCCTGAGTTTTGAAAAGCACAGAAATAAGTGATGAAAGAAACCTCCTCCCTTTCTGTTCTCACAACCTAGAAAGTGAACTGAATGAATTTTTAAAGTAAATATGATTTTAACTGCTTTAAACCCCTTTGAGAATTCCTTCCTCAGAGCACTGTGAATACTGCAGTTTATAATCTGTATTTTCTCGGTTTTGCATTTTGAAGCTTCTGTCAGCAGTGAAGCCATATCTCTGGAACCTGTGTTTGACCATCCTTGGCAATGAGGAAATGGTAAAATTGTGTTTGGAATTATACAATACACAGAGATTCTTCATGCATTTGTCTTTGAACAGCAGCCTTGTATTAATTAACTGGGATGTTTGATCAGCAGAGCAGAATATTCAGTAAGTTTAAAGATTCTTTTGCAAAAGGCCAGGAGCTTTGGAAATAAGGAAGTTTTTGGCCATTTAGGTTGTCTAGATGAGGAAGTGCTAGTTGGAGAAAATCTTGCAGCACAACTAATGCTGGTTACCCCTCATTGTTTTATATGAATAATTTTGGCCTTCCGTGATCAACAACAAAAAACAAACAAATAAAAGGCATAAGATGGAGTCTGCAGGGGTGCATAAATTGTCTGCAGTTCAGTGCAGCATCTGAAATCAGTGCATCTCTGGAGCTCAGGCAGTCCCACAGGCAGTGTCTGTCCACGTCTGTGTGCTCACATTCCACGGGTGGCTGTGGACCCCGAGGGAAGCTGATGGTGAATATTGTCATGGGACTCTTTTGGCAGAGCTGAATTTTAAAAATGGGCTTATTTCTGTTCAGTTCCTGATGTGATTCTTAAGAAAAGTCCAAATCATTTCAGTTTTATGATAATGGATTTCCTTATTCTGTCAGTGAAAAGTCTAGAAAATGTTAGCTTCAGTAAAGGCAGGTCCTAATTAGAGTTTTAATTGGATCACTGTGTGCTTCACAATAAAGGCAGCCTGTAAATTAAACATATTGACAAACAGTGTCTGAAATTGCCTAACTTGGGTCTGTTTCTGAAATACTTCTCAAAAAAATTCAGTTTAATGGTGTGTGGATGTGTTTATATACACACATATACGTAGAATTGATTCAGGGGGAATAATTAGGGAAGATGACAACACGAAACACTTGATTGGAGTGTAAAAATGATTCGTGCTGTATTGCAAATTATTTATCATTTGCTTTCATTAAAATGCAGTCTGCCAGTTTAGAGGCACTGCAGCCAGAGAGAGGCATTTATTATACATCAAGAAACCTGGCCCAGAGTGTTGATGTTGAGTGTCTGAGCAAATAATCTGAGAGGTCATTTTTGGTGCAGCTGACTCTGGAGACAGAAAATGAGCACAATCACAGATTCTTCAGTGGGGAATGGATTTGGTTTTGGATGATCACTTGCTGCCCAAGATTGTATTCTAAAGGTTCAGCTAAAAATTTAATTCCTGGGGAGGAGGAAGAGAAGAAGGAGGAGAAGAAGGAGGAGAAGAAGAAGAAGGAGAAGAAGGAGAAGGAGAAGAAGAAGAAGAAGGAGAAGGAGAAGAAGAAGAAGAAGGAGGAGAAGGAGAAGAAGGAGAAGGAGAAGAAGGAGAAGGAGAAGAAGAAGAAGAAGAGCACCTTACAAAAGAGCAGGAGGGTTATAATTATTTCTTTCTTTCTCAGAATAATTCATCACAACTTTGATATTTATGTGAACCATTCATTAATGAGTTCAGGATATAAAAACTTATGCCCATAGATCCAAGCAGTGGCATAAAATTCTTTGATGAGACTGATGCTGATCCACTGATATTTTTGAGTTGGCAATTCTGACAGTAAATTGTTCCGTTTCTACTTAAACACTGAAGATGAGGAAGGGGAGAGATAAGCATGAGGAAAAATAAGGATGGGGAAAGAGTGTTAAAAGGCTTCTGTAGGAATGGGAGAATGGCAGAACAAAACCAGGAGGTGGATGCTGCTGAGGTGTTTGCAGATACTTGAGGTAAAAAAGCATTTTGCTTAAAAGTCACAGGTTTAATACAGAATTTCACAGAGGGGTTCAGCAGAGCTGGGTTCTCACCTCTCCAAAGGTTGGAATACTGAAAGATAAAATTGCAAAGTCAGTATCTGTTCATTTCCCAAGCTGATTCAAATTCTTTTCCACCTTGCACGAGTTAGTGGCGTGTTGTCGTTGCTTTGTGTAGCTGGGATCTCAGTTACCTCACAGGCAAAGTGCCTTTTGGCCACTCCTGTTGATGCCAGGGGAAAAGAAACACCTTAAAACCTTGAAATTCAATTTTTTAGAAGCAGACTGGTGGATTTGGACTCGCTGAAGTTCTTTCCTGCGGAAGGACAGTACAAACTTTCTTTGCAGATCTGAATCCTGCCTTCCCTAAGGATGGGCAGAGCTTGGCAGAAAATGCAGTCAAAATTTGCTGTCCATGTGCAAAGTGCTCTCCCCCCTCTCATATTTCCCTTCTTTAATCAAAAGACAACATCCACCTCTTGAAACATGCCTGGTTTCTGATGAGTATTTATTATGTGTAGTGAATCAAGCCCTCCTACCAAAGGGTTTCCTCACAACAGACAATTTAAGTGATTTCCTGCAAATTTTAACAGTAACAAACAGGGGCTGGAGTTGCATAAACACAGCTTGTTCTAAAGAATTGATTATCAGAAAGCTCCCAGCCTCCTGTAGTAGAGAACTCTGCCCTCCTCTCTCTTGTTCTGCCTCCTCAGCCAATCTGAACAAATTAAGTTGTAATGAGCTGAGTGTGGAATGACCAATTAAAAGGGGAAATACTGGACAAGGTAAAATTTAACATCCAGGTGGAAGTCATAGGCACACTTTGAGGGATTACATCTGGCACCTCATCCATCTGATTCCGTGGCAGAACAAAACCAGAAAACATGCAAATGTAGCTGAAACAGAGCATCGAGATTTTAGTTGTTGAAGTTGGTGGTTTTTATATAAATTCTAGAATTTCTTTGTGTTTAACTTGTCATTAGTGTGGGGGTTTTCTGTTTTGAGATTTAAAAAGGCTTTCTGGCTTGGTTGTAACAATTTGGAAGAAAAGTGTGGATCCCCCAAGGGGGGAAGCAGCACCTTTAAAATCACAGTCACAGAAGGTAAGGGGTAAGTTTATTTCAGTCTTAGAGAAACAATTACAATCAGGTAACACAAAGTTTATTTCCATGCTGTTCATTGAAATTGTTGATCTCCTTTCATAGGTTAAACCTCCCCCTCCACCTTGCTGTTTTCTCCTCCTTCCCTGTAAATGCAGCATCCAGAGGAGGAACTGTGATGGGAACAGCTCATGAGCAGGTGCTGCAGGGGAAGCCAAAGTTCCTGTCAGACCAAACTCAGCAGATGGTGAAGGCAAGGCTGTTAAACACTTCTCCAGTGTGACTTTCTTGGCCCAACTTAAAGGTTTTCTTTCTGGAAATCAAATCCCCAAGTTGAAAATATTCCCCTGCCCCCCCATGTCATTGTCACGACTGCTTCATTTAGCAAAGAGTGGCTGCAGGTCAGGGAGGTTCCCCCTGGCAAACCCTGCTTCAGTGGCTGCTTTCCAGAGGTTTATTGAGTGATAGTGTTATACTTTGGGCAAAACAGATGCCAACAGGTGGTTTTAAAAGAAATGCAGTGTTACTGCTTTTCACCCTTGTGTAGCAGGAGATAATAGAGATATATTACACTTCTCTGGCTTTTATTTCACTTGCTGTAACTCATAAAAAGCTGCAGGCAACAAATTTCAGTTGCAAAAAAAAGGTCATCTTTCTGCTTCCTTTTTTTTTTGTGTGTGTGTGTGGTCATTTTTTCCAAATGGTTTCATATTTATGGCCCTACTGAGTCAATCTTTTTCATTCCTGCTTTTGGAATCCAACCACAGGCTCATGAATAATGGTGTCATTTGGTGACCCTTTGGAAATACTTTTTTCCAGCATTGTTTGTGAGCTTTTATACACACACCTCCTCTTACCTTTTTGGTTTCTGTCTCTAGTAATGCTTTATAGAAGAGGCAAGCTCATCTGGTGTTTTATGTAACATGCAGCACCAGGTATTTCAGAAAGGTTTGAGCTTCTCCAGAGCTCTGTATCTCTTGTCTGGATTTATTGTGTAATTCTTTTGTGTTGCTTCAGCTCCAGCATTTGTTTGTGCTGCAGGTGTCATTTTTTCAAGACCAGCTTTCGCTCTTATCTTCCTGGCTCCTAAGTGAACTTTTTGCTCAGTGGTTTGGTAACCAACCACTTTTCTTTTGCAGAAGAAAATTGCCTTGGGAAGATGAGGACATTTATTAAAGCAATGGATCCAATGTTTGAAAGGCAGCTGGGGATCTCAACAACAAAATACAGAACAGAACAAAACAAAAGAAAAGCCAACAATCACAAAAAGACCCAAAACCCACCAAACAAAAAACCCCACCAAAACAACAAACACCCCCCAAAACAGCAAAAAAACAACCAACCAAAAAACCCACACGAACCCCTCCCTCCCCTCAAACATCTGAGTCTTTTCTTTCCTTCCATGTTCTATTTCAGTCATTTCTGGCATCTGGAATTTCAAATGGCACCTACAGTAATGGCAATCCTGGATCTCAGTCTCTGGTTGTTTGCATGTAGTCCCTCCCTAGAGCAGCTGATTGATTTGGAATACTTGTTGGCTTGTTTCTTAATTGCTGACAGCACAAAAATTTCATTTCCACAATCTGAAGATTGATTTTCAAATTGTCAGCATTGATTTCTTGCTTTTCCTATCTTGCACGACTAAATAGGAGCTGGCACATGCAAAATACTGTACAAGCAGCCCATGCTTCCTACATTTGGGAAAAGAAGGGAGCCACAGTTGTTTTTCCAAGCAGGAAAAAAAAAATGGAGCATTTCCTTTCTCCCTTCCCTCTAGAAAAATAGTTCTTAAATCCTTATCAAGCCAAGGAGCCTTTTCCTTCTGACTGTTTCTTCCAGTTCTACTCTGTGGTTTACCTCAGCATCTGCTTTCTTTTTCCACTGCAAGGTTAAGCCTGGCTTTGATTAAAAGGCAGCTGAAAGGCAGATTAATGCAAGGAAAAGCAGCCTGGCTAATATGGAAAGAGAGCAGGGCGGGAATTTGTCAGACATCACCTGGATGTGATGTTTTCTGGTAGCAGTTTTTTCTCCCAGTAGGGCCAAGCCAGTGTGGAGGGAGTTTATTCTTATTTTATGCCACAGCCATCTCATCAAAAAGCCAAGGCACATTCTTCAAACTGAGCTGAAATCATCTGTTTATCCTTTCTGACTGCTTTGCAGGCAAATTCCTCAACCACAAGATTATTTGCAAAGCCCATTTTTTTTCTCTCTCCCGTTCCTCCACATTTTCACGTGTGATGAACTTTTGAAACGTTTGTGTTTCTGTGAAACTCCAGAGCTTTGTGATAATATCTGGAGTGAATTCAGGGATATAAGCCCCAGGAGGGGCTGAGGGAGCTGGGAAAGGGGCTCAGCCTGGAGAAAAGGAGGCTCAGGGAGGACCTTGTGGCTCTGCACAACTCCCTGACAGGAGGGGACAGCCGGGGGGGTCCCCTCTGCTCCCAGGGAACAGGGACAGGACAAGAGGAAAAGGCCTCAAGTTACACCAGGGGACATTCAGGTGGGATATTAGGAAGGATTTCTTCACTGGAAGAGTGGTTAAGCACTGGACCAGGCTCCTCAGTGCAGTGGTGGAGTCACCACCCCTGAAAGTGCTCAAAAGACAAGTGGAGGTGGCACCTGGGGACAATCTGGATCAGTGGCCGTGGTGGTATTAAGGCAAAAGCCAGACTTGTTAATCTTGGATATCTTTTCCAACGGTAATGATTATATTATTATTTCATTTATTACCATAATTTCTATTATTTTTATTATAATTACTGTTATCACTATTAGCATTGTCATTATTATCATTTTAGCATGATTGTAATTATCATTACTTTGCCCCTTGCTGTGCTCAATACGCTGTCATGAGCACTTTCCCTTTTCACCTCAAATTTTCCCTAAACACCTCACCACAGCAGCTTTAAAATCGAGTTATTTCACGGAAAAACTCAGTTTTTCAGTTTCCAGCTGCTGCAGGAGAGGGCAGCAGAGATCAGCGAATGGAGAGGGTTGGGAACAGCCTGGTGAAATCACCTCAGCCAAAGGGACAGGGTTTTTCCTTCCCCATTTTCAGTCCTGAAGGAGTGGCAGCGCCCAGGCACCACCGAGCAGGAATGATCTCAGATGTGGATTTTAGCATCAGCTGTAAATAGCTACAGGAAAGGAAAGAAGGGCATTGAGAGTGTCCAGTTTTCTTACAAAAGTAGGAGCTCAGGTCATCATTAAACACAGGGTCACGCCTCACTTGAAATCTGTTCTGGTTTGGCAAAAAGGAAATGCTTGGAAATGCATTAATAAATGTGATTTAAAGCTTTATTTTTCATCTAATGCCGGAAAAAAAATGGAGTTTTGTTCAGAACAGGGTTGTGGTCAAGTCTGGTTCAGTTTATTTTTGTGCTGAAGGATTGCCCCTTAATTACTGAGAGCAAAGGGGAGATTTGCTCCCTAGGAAGTGCTGGGAGCAGATCTCATGCACACACAGAAATGGCAAAGTGTGTCCTGTGTTGGAGCAGCAGAAGGGAAACTGTTTCTGCATTAACCTGGGGATCAGAGGATGCTTGTGCCAATAATCCCCAGTGAACTCCTGGGTGCCAGCAGAGGTCACAGCACCTTATCCTTTGTGTCTGCGTGTAGGAACAAGAAAGAATCAGTGAAAAGTTGTGACAGGAAAAGTTCTTCCTGCTGGTGTGCGTGTCCCTGGTCAGCAGCAAGTTGTTGTCTGTGAATTTTATATGATTTCAGTATGTTGAAGTAAACTAAAAAGTGCTGGGAACACAACTGGGCAGAGGCACCAGTGTAGCTGGGACAATAGATATGCTGGAATAATCTTTTATTATTGTTATACAAAATCCCACTTCATGAGAAAAAAGGGGGAAAATACCCAAATTGTTTTGTTTCGAATTTTCATTTGTTATAGAGATGTTTAACTATGCAACTGTTAAAAACATTTAAAAACACATCAACAAAATGAGTTGCTGATGAGTATATCACTTTGCCATATGGAATGTTCAGGAAAAACATGCCAAAGCCATTTTTATCTGAACTTGTATAGGAATAACTAAGGAGTAGGAAAGAATGGACTGGAGCGTTTTCCTGGGACAGCTCCTGGCACAACAGGCAGGACTGATGGACACCACTTTTGGGGGGCTTGTAACAATATTCCTGGAGAGGAAAAGAGACTTTGGAATCTTTGCAGCAGTATTTATCTGTCAGTCTGAAGCTTCTTAGCCAGTACACAGAGGCTGAGAAGGTGGCTGAAGATACCAGCCAGCCTTGTCTCTATGAAAAGCAGGTGTCATTTCCCAGGAGCACAAAGCAAACCCAACGGCTGTGGAGCAGGGATTGGACACTGCTGGGCTCCAAGAGTGCTGTCATCTCTGGGGAAGTGCCAAAATGAGCAGCACTGGAGCAAAGGACAGTGACAACCTTAATTTTGTGTCTCAGAAACGTTTGTAATTGGGAAGAGCAGGGGAACCCCAGCAGGAGACTTTTAGATTGCAGCACTTCATGCACCGTGGGTCAGGAATTGTGTGATTTCAGTTTGAACCACCTTGAATCGCTGCCATTTGTCCCAAATGCCTTTCAAGGTCCAGTTTGTTGCCACTATTTTTTTTTTTTTTACCCACTGTTTTCTTATTTTTAGGAGGAACTGGTTTTCTGCTGGCAAATCTTCCCCATCCTTTTCCTCTTTCAGTCTCTTACAGATGAAAACATGTTTTCACAGAGGAATGACTTAACACTGGAAGGCTCAGTTCCCTCCAAAATCTTCCCTCCTTTTCACATCTCTGTAAGGTTTCATCCTTGCCAGCTCCTCTCTCTAGTTCCAAGCTGCTTACGTTTGTAACTTTTGAAGACAGTTCTCTTGTCAGTGTCAGAGGGTTTTATGGCAGTCATTATCTCAGAATGAATACTTTGTTGGGATTAAAGGTTTCAATTAATGTCCTTTGGGGTTTTATTTTGTTTCGTTGGGTTTTTCTTAAAGTTTCCGTCTGCAAATCATAGGCTGCTGTTTAATTTCATCCTCCAAACTTTTAATTATTTAAAGTTTTGCCCCTCTTCCTTTGACTAACGTTGCAGGTTCCCTGTGGGAGTCTAGCTCAGGATTCAGTAATAAAACCAAGTGAATAGTTAATTGCTTGGGCTCTGTCCCATCCTATTGTCTGTCCTCTGACTTAACAGCTAAAATCCTTAAAATGACATAGCTGGTGGGAACAGTGGCATTCACATGAGGTGAATAATCTCCAAGAGAGCTTTTCAAATTCACTGAGAGGCATCTTCAGGATGTAACTGAGCAGAGCTTTTCTGAAGCCAATTGTGCACCAGCTGAGGGTGCACAGATTCCCAAAGATTCCCTATGAACCACGCCTGCCCTAAACTCATTCAAGTCATTCAAAGAGAATCAAATGACAGCGGATGTAAAAAAAATAATTTAAAAAAAATTCAGCAAAGTGAAGTCATATTTGTTTTGAAAGTTTGTAGAAAAGGGTTGGATTCTTTTCTGCAATGTTGGCAGGCTCTGATTCAGCTCTGGCAGTAATTATTCAGAGGAAAGATGGATTCTGTATGAGGGAGAAAGAGAAAATGCACATAATTCCCAGGGAGTCTTGACAGTCTGTGCAATTATACTGATTTCTGACATCTCTGGACAGTGGGAGAGGATAAAAATGAAGTTCATATTTGATATACATGAATTCCTGAGGTGGAAAAGCCAGCCTGTCTCCCAAGGTGCCACATGATCCCGTGTCTGTCCCCGTTCCTGCTCAGGCAGGAGGTCGGCTCTTAGGCGCCCTCCCCAGATTTAGAGTCTGATTTAAAATTACAACTTCTGCTAAAAGCTTAAGTGTGCTGCCTCTCCAGACAGAACTGGCCTGGCTTCAGCTTGTAGCCATCCATCCTGAGGTGGAGCTGAGGATTTTTGTGTTGGCCACAGCCAGGGGGGAGCAGCTCTGGCCCCTGGGCAGGGGGATCCCAACAGCAACTTCCACTGCCAGGGGCACCCAAATTCCTGCTCCCACAGGGTGTGGGCACCAGTGGGTGTAGCCCTGCCCCTTCCACTGCCATTCCCCTCCCTGCACATTTAACCAGTGCCCACTGTGCTGGTCCTGACCCTTCCAGTCTTGTCTGGCTCAACTTTGGCTAAAAAAACCACACAAAATTCACCAAAATGTTGTGGCGTAGAAGCAGCAGAATGATTTTCTGGGGAAAAACTTTCAGGTGTATGGGTCAGTGGGGCCTGGGGAGTTTTTTGGTGCAAATGGTTTCGAATCAGGGTTGGATTTGCTGTTCAGGGATTAAAAATCCCTCTGAAGCCTTTGAGACTTCTTTTCAAATGCAGACAGTTAAATTCTGGTCGTCTCCACTAATTCAGGCATGCACAAATGCACAGCAGGATCGTGACAGTTATTTTAATATTGATTAAATGGAAAGACTGCATTTAGTAAAACACCTTGTTCTAAACTGGACCTGGTTTCCTCTATTAAGTTCCATTTTCCTCTGTCTGTGGAATTGTATTCATACAAAAAAAAAAATTGTGAGTAGAACATACTACAATTGGATGATCTTTATAGAACTGAGTTTATTGTGGATTGTTATTCCTTATACTTTTCCTCTGGTAGCGTTTTGAGCCCAAATTTAAAATCTAGATTGTTCCAAGCCTGATCCAGCCTGGCCTTGGACACTTCCAGGGATGGGGCAGCCACAGCTTCTCTGGGCATGCTCATGCACCAGGGCCTCCCCACCCTCACAAGGAAGAATTTTTTTGCTAATATCCCATCTAAACCCACTCCCTTTCAGTTTGGAGCCATTTCCCCTCGTTCTGTCACTACATGCTCTTGTAAAAATCCCTCTCGTCCTTTCCTGTAGGTTTCCTTTAGCATCTGACTCCAAAAACCAGATCTTGCAGCTAAAACTCTCATGTCTCCAATGGAACTGGGTGGATGAGGATGTCAGAGTCCAGTCAGCAGCCTGGAGGTCCCTGTGAGCCCCTGGCCACAGAGAACACTGGCCACCAAGCTGTTAAATCTCTGAACGGCATTGGCTTTGCCATTGCGTCCTCCGCCTTTTTCTCCTCCAAGCTCTTGCGGGATGAATTCCCCTTGTCTCTCACTGCCAGTCCAGAATCCCTCCCTCCTGACTCCCAGAGCCTCTCTGTAGCTGGGTTGGTGACTCAGGTTGAAGCCTTGCTGTGCCTTGTCTCGGTTTGAAAGACAGGTATCTGCCAGGGGAAACCAGAACATCCCTTGGAATGGAGAATGTAAACCCCCTCCCTCCAAATTATTATCATTTTGAAATTAAGGGGCTTTCAGGCAAAGATATAGGAATAGCAGTTCTTTACTTGGAATATTACAAAATACAAAGGTAGTAGTACAAGGAAAGGATAAAAAAAAGCAAACATCAACAAAATAATCTTAGAAACACTGACAGGGTCAGAATACAACCTGACACCTTGTTGGTCAGGGTGTTGGAAGCAGTCCAAAATGAGTCCTCCTGGAGTGACAGATGTGGCTCTGTTGGAGTAGAGCTGATCCTGTAGATGGGTCCAGTCTTCCTCTGGGAGTCCAGTGGAAAAACCAGCTGCCCTGGTCTTCTGACCTCCAGGTTTTATCCAGGCAGGAATGCCTGGCTCCTCCCGATGGGTGGAGCATCTCCCAATGGGATGATTTGGTTCTGCCAGTCATGGGTGAGCCTTAATGGTCCATTCACAGATGATATTTCCCTGGAGGGAGGATGGGTGGTGGAAGAGATAAGGGAACAATTGGCACATTAACAGAAGACATGCACTCCTTCCCCCCAGAGTTATGAGGAATGGGTTATACAAGAGATAGAGAAAAACATCTCTCCCAACTGGTTTCAACAGATGAAATACACATTTTTGGTTACATATTGCAACCCAAGACAGCCTCTGCTGACCCAGAACCTCTCAGGAGACCTTTGCAATGCCTGTGCTCCCGCAGTAGGGCAGCCACATCCCCAGCCCCTGGGCCAGCACTGGGCCAGCAGGTGAGGGTTGGGAGCACGAGGCGTTAGCCAACAGCTCCCTCATCATCCCCAGAAAAGCTTCCTCTGAAGTGGTTTATTCCCACTCCAGGTGGGATGGACCCAGAAAGGGAGTGCTAACTCGGAGGAATCCAGGGTGTACACTTCATAAGAAGCTTTCAGGAGAGGAATGTGTGAGGTAATGCAGTCCCAGAGCAGCAGGAACTCGTGCTCGGACAGGTCCTGTGCATTTCTGTGTCTGAGACCGGTTACCTGCCCCTGCTTGTCCGTGCTGATTGTCTCCTGCCACATGAATGTTCAGCTCTGAGTGGTCAAGAGGTTCAACACTTCAGTGCTCAGCTCCCAGGCTGGCAGGGAATAGGTTACCCCAGGTGTGCAGGTGGTGAGGCAGCTTTGTAATCATGTTTAGCACAAGGTCAGTTGGTGCCCAAGCTCCCGGTGCATAGTGCACAGGTGAAAAATAGAAAACAGAGCAAAAAAAGGACACATTTCATATTATATTTAAAATAACAACAGCCAAAACCATCACAGCATGTTCTAATGTCCTTGCCTCTTGAATTCAAAATTTCTAAGGGAGACTTTGGAGTCTATACCACAGAAGTTTTATTTTTAAAGAAACAGGGGTACGCATTTACTGGGAGCAGCACAGATTGATTGGCCAAGGGCAGAAGGTTGACTGGCATCTCATGGTCTCTTACACTCCAGTTTTATGTCTGAAGAATATATTTTCACTGCCTGTGTAACTGACATTCTCTAGTTTATCTAAAGAGATGTTGCCTTTCAGTTGGCATCCAGGTATCCCAAGGTGCTCAGCCAAAAACTCCTTTGCACAGATCACACATCTGAGCTATTAGAAACTTTTGTTAGGAGGGGGAAAAGTGTGCTCCTGAGCTATTGGAAAGTTCAGGGGGTGTAAAATATTTCCTGCTTCAATGAACATTTGAAAATCCAGCGTTTCATTACAATGGTCATTTGGAAGCTGGAGCTGGCAGCTCTCACTTTGGGGGAAAAGGGATTGTGACAGTAATGAAATAACAGTGAAAGTGTGAGATAGCTGACAGTGTTCATAAAGACGTAATTCCCTCTCAAACTGAACTTTTAATTCAGTGTCAGCAGGCTTCCTGAAGAAAATATTAAGGCACAAATGAAAATATTCCTAGAGAAGGCTTGATTTTGGGGGCAGAAGGAGTACAGGGGAGAGAGGGAGAATGATTTGTCAGCACTCCAGGGCAATCCAGGCTGGAAGGGACCCCAGGAGAGCTCTTGTCCAACCTTCTGCTCTGGGAGGGTCAGCTCTGGGATCACAGGAAGCTCTGGGCTTCCTCTGGTTTGGTCTTGGAAACCTCAAAGGATGGAGGCTCCCAGCCTGTTGGGCAGCCTGCTCCCCTGCCCTTAGCAGGGAGAGATTTCTACCAGGCACTTGACCCTAGATACTGGAAATCAGGAGAAAATGACCAGTGCTGGCCTTTGAGACAGTTCTCTTTCTGTGAAGAGGCAGAAATGTAGCTTTGGGTTTTGGGGGGCAGAACTTTGTCACTTGCCAGCCCTGTTTTGGGAGAGTATTTATCCAGCCTGTCCCAATGGAGCTGTTCCGTGATATGGACATCTCTAGGAAGGGTCTGTTGGCTGGGCACCTTTAGGGGGACAGCAGAGAGGAATTCTGGCTGGTGTGGCCCCCACTGCCTGCCCTGCATGGGGAAACACGGGGCAGGTTTCCTTTTTGTTTCCTTTTTGTTTCCTTTTTGTTTCCTTTTTGTTTCCTTTCTGTTTCCTTTTCATCGCAAAGATGCAGCAAAGGACAGAAACTGCGCTCAGGTTTTAACATTAATCACTGAAAATGGCTGAAGGGCACCAAAATGAAGGTCTGGAGGAGCAGCCTGAGGAGCTCAAGCTCCTGGCAGGCAGTCTCAGGATGTTCCAGCACCACTCTTCACATAACCCAGTTTCAGCATCTGTTTAACCATGGCTGACCAAAGCCAGGAACTCTGAATGTTGTATAATCACATCTCAAGTTGATACCTGCTGGAGCAGGTGTGTGTTATTAATGCTGCATGTCTGGAAGCAATTTCAGCTCTGTTGAGAAGTCCTCGGGGTTTTCTTTTTTCTTTCTTTCTTTGTGCTTCTCTTAGAATATGCTTAACCGATTGTATACAAATATCAATGTTTATTTGTCTGTGGGAATGCAGGAGGTAGGAATTTGGGGATTATTTACTGGTTGATGCTGACCTCTTTGGGGGGATTTAAAAGCAGTATGTAGGTATCCAAAACATGATTGGTTTTTCAGTACCTACCAGCCATTAGGTTAGACTTTCTGGCTATTTGATACATTCCCTGAGGAGAAAGTATTTTTAATATAAATTGTCACAATGTGATGGTTCATTTTAATGTTTTTTTTCTATGCATAGTACATATTGAATTTAATTGTTGTTTACACAAAATTTCACATATTTTAACAAAGTCTGTTGAAATATCTATTACCAGGGTAATAGTTCCATTTATGATTGATTTTTATCTGAAAATTTTGACCAGCTTGGAATGGAGATTGGTGTTTTAAAAGCTGTTTCTCATATCCAATGCTATTGTTAATGGAAATTTTTAATTTTAAAGCATTTAAAGGAATAATAGCAGGCTTTAAAACTGTGTACTCAACTGAGTGGTCTTTACCTTCAAAACCCAGTTGCTATGGATGAGACTCTCACATGACTGAAGCTTGTAAGACTGGATCCAGAGTAAATACTTGACTTAGTGAGAGAATATTCTGAGTTCTTTGAAATGTTATTCAAGATATCCTAAAGTATATTTATGATTTACTGGAAATATTTGCTGTTCCCAGCTTATTTTTCTTTCTCTATTGATAGTATTTGATGTATCCTTACTCTAGCTTGCAATAACCCAGTGTATAAGAGATATTTTCCATTTCCTTTGGACACTTTCAGGTTAAGTAACCAGAGCTTAGAATATATATTCCATAAAGAAATCCTTGGCTTGTGGCCAAGGAGACTCTGGAGACACTTCTTTGGTCCCCATCACTGTTGGTTCTGTCAGGTGAAGTCACAGAATCCCAGAATGATTTGGACTGGGAGGGACATCAAAGCCCACCCAGTGCCACCCCTGCCATGGGCAGGGACACCTTCTCTTCTCCTTCCCTGACACACTGTTCCAAGTTGCTCCAAGCCCTGTCCAACCTGGCCTTGGGCACTGCCAGGGATCCCGGGGCAGCCACAGCTGCTCTGGGCACCCTGTGCCAGGGCCTGCCCACCCTGCCAGGGAACAATTCCTGCCCAGTGTCCCACCCAGCCCTCTCCTATTTCAGTTTAAAGCCAACTCCCCTTGTCCTGTCCCTCCATCCCTTGTCCAAAGTCCCTCTCCAGCTCTCCTGGAGCCCCCTTGGCACTGGAAGGGGCTCTGAGCTCTCCCCCAAAACACATTAACTTTGTGTGCTTGGTTTCCTGGAGAAATTCTTGAGAAACTCATTCCCTACAAAACCACTCTGGGACACACCACTGAGATATTGGCTTCTTTGCTAATATTTAAATTTCTGTCTAAAGGCTGAGAGTTCTGCAGAGAGCTGGGTCAGAACCAACACTGCAGTGCTGGGCCCATCCATGGGTGCAAACACATGAGCCCAGCCAGCAGTTTTGTGTCTGTGATTCCTGGGCTTGGGATGTTTCTGCTCCAGACTGGGCTGAACCTGAGCTGACATATATTTCAAGCAGACTTATCAAAGCAAAGAGCAGCCTGGTGTGGGGGAGAAGGCACAGAACCAGACCCTTTACCTTCACCCACCTCACAGCAGCCTCCAGAGATTTATTTTATTTTGACTGTGATGGTGAAAACAAATTCACTGCTCGTGCAGGTTGAGATCTTATCAGGCAAACCTTAGTGAAAAGCACATTTTACATTCATGGTATGAATGCTTGAAAACAGAGGCTTATAAGGGCATGGCTGACAAGGTCTGGCATTGCAGCAGGGTTGGTGCCAGCAGGGTTGGTTAAAATGGTCTTGTTTTTAAGGTAAGGATTTGTATTTGGTTTTACACAGTAATGCCTTGAAAAAAAATAGAGGGAAAACATTACTTAGGACGAGTCATAAAAATGCTTTAAAAATGCTATTAAGATTTAAAGCATAATGCAGATCCTATAAATCTGCTCTGCATTCCTTCACTAGGAATGACTGACTTTTATGAAAACTAGGGGCTGTAAATCAAGATCCTAAATAAGGGGGGATTTTGACACGTAAATATAGATTATACATTGGCTGAGCCCAGACTTGACTGCCTCCTGGTTCCAGGGGGGCCACACAAAGCAGGCATTTATTCTCCTGAGCAACCCTTTCACCTTGTAAAAGCTGCTAGGCAAAAATAGAGTTTATCATTCCTCTGGGGAGAAACTTTTTTTTTCCTAGTGATTTGGGGAGGGGATTTGCTTGCTCTTTCTCTCAGCCTTGATTTTCTGCCTCCCTGTTCACTCATTTCTTGTTTAGAGCTGTGTGTGTTTTTGGAGGAGATGGCAGCGCTTCTGAAAGCAGTCCTGAGACTCTCTGGACACAGATGTTGAATAGAAGGAGAAACTCAGCTGGAAGGTTAAACTCAGCTGGAAGGTTAAACCCAACTGGAAGGATAAACCCAACTGAAAGGTTAAACTCAGCTGGAAGGTTAAACCTGGCCAGAAGGATACACCCAGCTAGAAGGATAAACCCAACTGGAAGGATACACCCAGCTAGAAGGATAAACTCCACACCTGGGTACACACACCCCCTTTTGCAGCCTACACAGGTGGAGTTTGCTCTTTCTGGAGCCATTTGAAGCAGCAGCTTCCACTCTAAACCGTCTCTCAAGATGCCAGGAGCCTTCCACCACCTTATCACAGATGCCCTGGACCATTTGCATCTCTGGCCTCAGCTCAGCACTCTTGGTGCTGCCCATGGTCGTGCACAGGCAGCACTCCCCTGTCCCTCCAGCTCCTTATCAGGGCAGCCCTGGCACAGCAGCCAGGCTGACTTAACCTTATCTGCCTCCCACTTCTATATTTAAACAAGGAGGGCTCTTTGTGGCTGAACTAATACCAAGCATAGCTTGACTGGAAGCCTGGCTTTTAGAGGAAGGGCATCTATCACTTTTATGGGGCATTTCAAAGCAGAAGGCATTTAATAACACTGAGAGACAAAGGAGGGATTCTGTCTTAATGCACAACCAGCCAGCTAATGATTAACTTCTCTTAATACTTAATAGGTTTATGTAGGAAAAAAAAAAAACCCAAACCAGCAAGCCCAGTGCCATGGCGTGGTTCAGAGTGGTGTGGAGGAGTTTGCTGCACTGTCTGAAGGGATGTGAAACCTGTGTGCAGCAGGGGGGCAAGAGTATGTCATACACTTCAAAAAATGCATACAAATAACACTGCACAGCCTTTAAAACAGGAGGAGGAGGGATGGGGTTGGGGCAGCAGGGAACCTCCACCCTGCAGGAGAGAGCAGTGGGTGCAGACCAGGACTGAAGAGAGGGTGTAGGCTGAAAGAGAGTAAGTTTAGATTAGATAGTAGGAAGGAATGGTTCCCTGGGAGGGTGGGCAGGCCCGGGCACAGGGTGCCCAGAGCAGCTGTGGCTGCCCCGGGATCCCTGGCAGTGCCCAAGGCCAGGCTGGACATTGGGGCTTGGAGCAGCCTGGGGTAGAGGAAGGTGTCCCTGCCCATGGCAGGGGGTGGCACTGGATGGGCTTTGAGGTCCCTTCCATCCCAAACTCAATCTGTATTTGTGAGAAGGACCTGCTGAATTTGTTCCCCCCTGAGATTAAGAGAGAGAAATATAAACCAACTCCTCATCCTCACTCCTCCTCCAGTGGAAAAATGCCTTCATATGTCCAGTTTCCTTTTCTGAGAGCGCAATGCAAACGGCAGAAAAAGGCATTTTGACTTGCCAGTGCATTTCCAGAGAGTTGGAAGCCCCTAATCTGATTTCTCATGAGGGTGGTTGTTACATATATTCTCAAAAAATAATTATTTCTGAGTTAGTTGTGATAAAAACTCTTTATTTTTCTGTGAACTGTGAGGAACTCCTTGTATGTGTAGACTGAAAATCTGGAGCTGTGTCCCTGGATAGAGACCCCTGGGTGGTGATCTGCAGGGGTGTTTCCCTGGGCACCTTCTGAGGTCTGTTTGCACCTCAGGAGCATTGCCTGGGTCACCCCAAGGGCAGTTTGGACACTTCTCATGAGCTTTCCTGTGAGGGAGGCCCAGCAAGTGCAGCCCCTGAAGCTGCAGCTTCTCCTTACATTTTGGCCTGAAGCTCTTCAGAGGTGTGTGAACTCCTGTGAACCCAGCCTGCACTCAGGACACGGGGCTCTGGTTATTAAACACTTTTTCAATGTCTGTAACAGCTTTCAGCCAAGGACCTCAGGACACTCCAATGCACTCATGATTAACTGCTCACTCCACACTCTGTCCCCGTAGGAAACACCTGGGAAAGCCATGTCAGCCCTGAACACCCTTTCCCAACAGGAGAACGTGGTGGAGAAGGACCTGGTCTGAAATCTCATTTATTTAAAGTGCCTCAGCAGCTCTGCTTTCCAGCCCTGCAGTTTGCGTGGCCCTTGCCTATAGCACGATTTAAAACAAATACAGATGCCACAAAAATACAGCATAACCAACCTGCTTGATGGTTATGCAGTGAGATGAAGGGCAGTCACAGGTTTAGGGTGTTGGGGTGTGATTTGAAAAGCTGCTTTCCAGCATCTCCTTCTCCCGTTACAGGATTTTGGAGGGGAAGATTAAACCAGTTCTGGCTCTCTGTTTCGTCCATGTTTTTATTGCTTTATGAGACTTCTTGTGTTTGAAACAAAGAAGGTTTCTCATGCAGAAACAAGCACTAAAGAGGGAGCTCTGCAAAGTGTCAGGGTCACAGTGGCCAGGTGGGTGGTGTGGATAACCCATGTTCAATTACTTCCACTGAGAGCCAGCACTGGGTGCAGAGCCTGCCCGAGCTCCCCTGCCTTGTTCTGGGGACCTCCTGCAGCACAGAGAGGTCTCTGCCAACCTTTTGAACACCTTTGTGTCAGTCTCTCCTCCATACAGGCGGTGTTTAGAGGGAATTTGGTGTATTTTCCTTTTTCCTTTATTGTTGTGGGGGTTTTTTTCAGTTGTCTGTCCAACAGCCTCCAGACTCCAGGTGAGCTTGTTGCCTGTGTAACTGGATTTTGCCTTTGCTTATATTTGAAAGCAACTGTCAACACCAATCCTGAAGTCTTCTACCTCCTTTCAGTCTTTCAGACACAGCTAAGCCCAAAACCACAGAGCTGCCCTGCCAGCTTTCCTGCCTGGCTGGGGTTTTACAGCCACATCACCCCTAGGTGTGACTGACAACCCATAAAACCCTAGAAGCCAGGGGTGGAAAGGGCTCTTAGGTCAGCAGTTCCATTTCCCTGCCAGGGTGGGACGTGCCACAGGTGTTTCAGAGGTGCTCTGCCAGTGCTGGGTGGCATTAATCACTGCATTTTGGAGCCTGAGACTGAACCCTGCTGGTTCTGAGCTCCAGCACCTTACAGCAGTGGGGGCCCAGACTGCCCAGCCCTTCCCAAAGCTGGGGCGTGGTGGTTTGAAACGTGATCTCCTGTGATCATCCATGTGGCCAGCACGGGCATGAGCTGGGCTGCTCACACAGGGCAGGGCTTCTATTGTTGCTGGGATTTAGACATCTGAACCTGCTTGGTGTGATAACTTAATCTGCCCTTGCCTGTGTTGAAGTCAGGGAAGATTTTAATTCTGTTCATTCACATTTCAGTGTGTTCTTCCCCTCCTTAACAGTTCAGCACTGTGCAAATCACTAGGGTCTTTTATTATGACACCTTCTGCAGAGGGCATTTCAAGCTATTCATTAGTAGGTAGATATCATAACATTTTTCTTCAGCTTGTAGAATTTGGGTTATTAGGGTATTTTTTGTCTTTTTTTTTCTTTCAGGCAAAAATAATACACTTTTACTATTTACTCTTAACATGTCTGACACAAAGAAAACAGAAGTACAGCAAATAGTAACTCAGCTTTTACCACAACATGAAATCCTGTTTGCTGTCTGCACGTCAACTGTTGACATTAACTGGCAGATATGCCACTTCCATGCCAGGGTTTCATTCTTGGAACATGAGATCAGTCTGGCTCTGTGAAAATAAACACTAAAGAAAACATGCTCATTAAAGAGCTCAGCTCATAAAGGCCCAGTGCTCAGAAACCTGGGCAGCTGCTGCCACCCCACCGAGGCTTGCTCAGCTCTCAGCTCTCCAAGCTGTGTTTTTGCAGGTAACCAGCCTGGTCCCATTCCTGTTTAGAGTTACAGGACTCCAGTTTCCTCCCAGCTCCCCCAAATTTGGAATGACCTCTTCTCTCCATGCTGCAAGTGTCAGTTCTTTCACTATTTTTCAGCTGTTTCCATGTCGCGATAACCTGGCACTTCCTTGGCTTGTTTTGTTACAAAGCTGGAGACTTGTTTTTCTAGAGTTGTTTCCTGCTCTTTTTGAGCTTCCCCAAGCCCAGAAATGACCCCACAGCAAGGTCCAGCCTCCTCTGTGCCTACTCTTCCTCCACAGAATCTTTTACAGTAGTTAAATGTGGCACTGGCTGTCCTTGCCTGGTGCTCAGAAGGTGTTGGGACATAAGAAGCATGGCACAAGAAAGATGAAGAAAAAGGAGAAGGAAATCCTCTTCCCTAGAGTTACAATTAAAGCTGAATAGGGAGTCCTGAGTTGAAAGGTAGAGAAATTAATTTTGTTTCAGGTGGAGCTCCTCTGGAGGGAAGTGTTGAAATGAGAGAGCTTTGGCGTTAAGTTTTTATGCTCAACTAAGCGGTAGCTGAAAAATTGCTTTAAATAATTTCAGTAAAACTAGTGAGCAGGGAAATTAATTTCCTTTCAAAATGATGTGGTGGAAAGGCAAAGCCTTGGGTTACAGCTCAGACAAAAAGAAAAAGCAAGTGCTTTCCATTAAATTCCTTGTTCCTGCCATGCTTCTGCAGACATCTTTGAGATTTACAGTGCAGATGCACTGGTTTGAAGTGCCAGCTCACCTTGCCTGACCTCCCACATAACACAGGTCTGGGAGTGTGACCCTGGCATTTCTGCATCAGGGACCTCTCTCCGTTTGAGCTGTAACATGTCCCTGAGATATCCATCAGCTCCTGGCCCGAGGCTGCAGCCAAAGGAAATCCATCACATCCTCAGGTAGCTGAGCTTAAATCACTGAGATAAGCCTGCACATCTAAGGCTTTCCCTGAAGACAGACAAGACAGCAGCAAGAATTTGGGAGGATGAGAGGCTGCAGATCCTGCCAGTATTTCCCTGAAGCTGGGAAATGGGGAAAATGCAAAGTGTTGCTCTAATTCCAATGAAAGGTAATTGCAGTGCAACATCATCCTGCAGAGAGAAACGTATTCTTCAGGAAGTTAAAGGGCTTAGAAAGACCAGTGGGCTTGGGTTTGTTAATTATTTGGTTTTCAATGATGACATTATTTGAGTGACCAGGCAGCGAGGCTATAGAGAGAACAAATTGAAATCACTCTGGGAAAAGAGAAAAGATTCTACCCGTGAAAACAATTCTATTTGGTTTTGCACTGTCTGAGTACAGGCCATCTTTTTCTGTCCTAACCATTTCAAAAACTTATTTTGAAAGTATGTCACTTATGGGTTTAGCTTTTGAGAGCCAAATCTGGTGTTTATACCAAAGACTTCAATGAAATTTAAGCCAAATTAAAAAAGAGCAAAGTTGTCTGAGGTAACATTATATGGAATAAGTTTATTTCAAGCTAACAACTTCCAAATGATGTTACTCTCTAGTTGTGATAAAAACAAACCCACATTTCAGTTTTGTTGTTCTTGGTATCTATATAACCATAGTCAGAGTTTCTCAGACCTGAACATGAACTTCCATCTGGGATACTTACTTTAGTATTAGAGAACATAGTTTCTCTATTATTTAATACAATTTTTACCAAAAGTTGAATGTAGGTGCCCACTTACAAGCCACCCAATGACTCTGTATTTTTAATATAAGTATTTTTTTATTTTTTAACATATTGAAGAAGATTCTTGTATTTTTCCCCCTCATCTACTATATCTTTACTGCAAACCTCTAATGTTCCTACATTTTTGCTTCATTCCTTTTCCATCTCCCACTTTCTTCAACACAGATCTCCTGTTCCTAGCCCAACATTTCCCCCTTCCCATCCAGAATTTCATCAACAGGGATGCCAAACAAAGTAGAATGTGCTGGGTTTGTTTAAGGGCAATTATTTCAAATGCAGTTGACCTGTGCTTTGTGGGTGAAAACACATTTTTCAGACTTATAAATAAGGAGTTAAGACAGTGTGCCTTATCATTAAAACACCCTACTATGCCCGAGGTAAAAAAAAAAAAGAAAATATAAGAAAGATGAAAGTTCTCTGAGTACCTGTGGTATGAAGACCAAGGTATCCAGGGGGAAAAGATGAATGAGAGAGATTGGAAAATAGTGTTATTCATTAATCTATCCACATGCATTGCTTTTTTGGGGGGAGTGGGGGGATTAATTAAGAAAAATTAAGCAGGATATCATCTGAGGAGACACAAAATACTAAAATACATAAGAATCTTACCTTTCAGATAAATAATGTGATTAAGGAAATATATTTAGTTAGCAGCCTAATTTCAGGAATATGGACTAGGCTCATTAGTCTGTGGTGGCTGCCTTGACCAATCCATCATGACTGGAAGGATTTTTGTCTGCTTAGAGCTGCTCTTCTGAAACTTTTATTATCACCACTACAATACTGGGGATCATAAAAAACCAGGGCACTGAGGGTTCCTATGCATAACACATCAGTGCATTAAAAGTCCTCATTCTGAGATCCCAATGCTCCTTAGAATTAACCCAAGTGGAAGTGAATTACACAGAATTTCTGCACGGGACAGCAGGAACGTGCTCTTACAGATCATCTGGCTACAAAGGTGTTCACTTCAAGGCATCTATTGTACCAAAAATATAAAGACTTTTTTTATTTCTAGCAGGCAAGCAGGGAAAAGATGTGCAGATTGCTGTCCTGTGGAAATTGTAGAGAATTGCTGAAGGTCAGGAGCACCCTGGTACCTCTACAGTTACCGGGGCTGCTTCCAGGGCAGAACTTTTCCGTGAAAAAGAACTTTTTAAGCTTCACAGCAGAGGTGGGGTTTATTGCATGAGCCACTAACTGCCTAAAAGCTGGGATCCTCTGCCAAACTGCTTGTCTCGTTCAGGCAAAGAGGCAGCAGCAGGTAGCAGCTCTCCCCACCCGTTTGTGGCTGCTCTCTGATGGCTCTGGTGGGCTCTCAAGTCCTCCTTAATCTCTCTCCACGCAGGAGAAGCACAGGACCTGCCATGTTGTCAGGCAGAGCGTTGGAAATATGAAGTAAAATGTTTATTTTCCAAAAGCAATTAGGTGTGAGTGAGGCCCTGTCTGGTTGGGGCTCTGCTGCTAAAGGAAAGGGCCAGAACTTGGCAAGTGCTGGCCTACCCAGTGAATGATGATATTTAAAAGTAAAAGCCCAGAGTTTGGAAAGCAGCATCCAAATAACTCCCAGTGGCTTCTAAGCCATATCTTGACGGAAAAAAGCCAACCTTATGTTGCTTCTATAATAAAATAACCAGAGTTTAAATTAAAGTTAGTTTTAATTAAAGTAGGTTAGCACTGTCTAATACAACACTCTGGTTTCCAGAATACTTTGAAAGTCCAACTTAGCTATTAGATCACAATAAGAGTTCAGAAGGAAATTGTGTACAGCCTCCATCTACATTAGGCTGGAAGTATTTTGGGTCTGTTTTTCCTGTGCCCTGCTTTCATCGCTCCTTTTATTTTGACTGCTTCATGGGGTATCAGTAATTATTACAGAAGCAAAATGAAAATAAATCAAAGCTTTTCCAAAAGGTTATAGGAAGTATAGACTCATAGCCTAGGAAACCTTACCAAATTTGTGTCAGCTATACAGCCTTAGACCACAGGAGTGTTTTAGGAAATTTTCTTTCATTTGTCCTTGTTTTAGGTATCATGAGGTGCTTAATAAATGCTGTGTGTAATGCCAGGGTGCCCTGCCTCTGCTTTTCAAGTGCAATCAGCTGGAGGCAGGCTGGGGTTTGTGCAGTTGTCTGCTGGGAGGCTGAGGGGACACAGGTGGGAGAGCAGCCAGTGCCAACCATCACAGCAGAGCTCCTGGGAAGGGAGGTCGAGGTGACAAATGCCACCACATCCCTGGGTCACCTTTCCCTGCTGCCTCCTGCTCTGGAGGGAAGGCTCGCTGTTCAAAGCCTCACACTGTACCCACAGCCCTCCTAAACACCATAAAACACCTCTGCCTCGGTGTGGGTGGGCAGTTAAAGCAAAGGCAAACAACCAGCTGTGCCAGCACCTGTTTTTCTAAGCTGTGGGCAGGATGCTCTTCCAAAGGAGTTTCCCACAAAGATGTGGGAAACACCTGCAAGGCTTTGTTGCATGGGACCCAACAGGAGTCCAAAGCCCACCTGCAAGTTCTCTGCAAAGCTGTTGCAACAGCATCTGTAAGGCAGGACAGAAATGCACCTATTTATTTCTTGGTCGTGTTTTCTTTGTGCAGATGAGATGGGCACGCAGCAGTCACTGTAGTGTGAGTGAAAATCACCTCCCCATCATCACTGGGGAGCACAAGGATCAGGAAAAGGGCCAAAGGTGGTGGCTGCTCCCTCCAGGGATGGCACACCTGCACCCATGGGTGTGGCACAGCACTGGCAGTGTACCCGGGGTGCTCTAAGGCCTCCATCTCAAGTTTTACTTGCTAAGAACCCTGCAGGTACAGCTGTGATTCACAGATGTCAAGCTGACAGCATATTTTTGTCAAACACACCTTGTCTAGTTTCATTTGATGTCTTGAAAAGATCACCTCCAGTGGGGGCGAGAGAGACTTGTTCCATAGGAACAAGAAACTTTAGAGAACAAGATTATAACCATTCCTAGATTAAGGCCAGAAGGGAATATTTGACTTCCTCTGTAATCCAGGGCAGACTGCATTATTCCACAAAAGGAGATGTTTTAGAAAGACATCCACTTTTGTTTAAAAAATGTAAGTGATGGGGAAACCATGCATGAGAAGTTCTTGCAGTGACTGACTGCTACCGAGGAAAAGTCATCACCCATTTTCCACTTTGAATTTATGTGGCTTCAGCTTCCAGCCTTTCAGTCTGTCTTTGTTTAATATGTTTTATTTTAAAAATCCTCTAGTATCAGATTTCTTTTTTTGTACATTTCACTCTATATTAGGGTCAAAATAGTGGCAGGTCAACCTTAGAAGTTTAAATAGATCTAGCTTCCACAGTTATTCAGAATTTTCTAGAGGTCATATTATTCTTTCATCTGTGTTTTGGCCTGTCTCCAGTGTTTCAGTAACGGGAGTAATACACACATTTCTTCCAGATTAGGTCTTTTAATTTCTTATTCCCTCTGCATTTCTTTATAAACTCGCTGCTGGGTTGTAGCGTGGTTGACACCTTCCCAGCTGATGAGCTGCCATGAGGAGCAGCACACTTGGCGAGGCAGGGGAGCTTCTGCTGCAGCCCAAGGCTTCGGGAGAAATTAAAGGAAAACAGCCCCTTCTCCCTGGGTGTCCTGATCCTCACGAACACAGCCAAGAGCACAGTAAATTGGAATAAATAGCCTCACACTGAGGGAGCCCTGTGCCCACAAAGGGGGTTCAGTGCTAGGAGAAGGTTTGATTTTATTCGTCTGCATCTGTAACAGCTTGGGAAAATGCCACGGTTACGCGCAGTGCTGGCTGCTAATGTCACTGCATCCCTATAAAACCCATCCCAGCAGTGGTCTGGAGCTGTGGCAGGAGTACAGCTCGGAGCTGTGGAGGTCTCAGACCACAGAGGGTGTTGGTTTTGTCAGAAAGCTTTCCCTGGACTCTGCCTGCAAGATCCAGCACGTATTTGAGTCATATTTCACCCAACCTCTCTTTCCCCCTGATCCGAGCAAACTGGAGGCTGTGTAGCCATGATTGGTGTGGGAGTAACTCTGAGGGAAAAACCAACAGCAGAGAATCTGGGATAGGTGTGGTGTTGGGTCCTATCAACCAAAAATCAGTTGAAGAGAATCTGGGACAGGTGTGGTGTTGGGTTCTATCAACCAAAAACCAGTTGAAGAGAATCTGGGACAGGTGTGGTGTTGGGTTCTATCAACCAAAAACCAGTTGAAGAGAATCTGGGACAGGTGTGGTGTTGGGTTCTATCTGCCCACAAACACTGTGTAGTCACGGCCCCCAACAGCAAAGTTTCTGGGATGTACAGAGATCCATCCCTGCCCTGAGCTGGCTGAAGCTGCTCTGAATCTTTATAGGCTTAAACAAACAGCTGGTGGAAAGAGCAGAAAATACCTGTAAGATCAGTGAGTGCAATCATTCCTCCTGCACTGCGAAGGCCACCACAAAGCCATGTCCCCAAGGGACACGTCTACAGGGCTTTTAAATCCCACCACGGGTGGTGGCTCCACCATTGCCCTGGGCAGATGTGCCAGGGCTGGACAGCCCTTCCCATGAAGAGATTTTTCCTAATATCCAGTCTAAATCTTCCCTGGCACAATCAAGAGACCTTTTAATCTGTTTCCTGTATCTACTTAGATCTATTTCCTTTGGTCTTTAAATAACCCATTGGTGCTCTTTGGGGGGCTTTCTCAGCCCTGTGGAAGTGGAAGGTAAATGGGGTTCTGGCTCTCCTGCTGTGAGTGAGACTTTTCAACATTTATAAGATCTTTTCAGAGAGTATGACCCAGAAAATGTCAGGCTTTACCTTTATCTAGCTCTCAGTGACAATCAGGAGCAAACCCATCCTTTCAGTGCTGGACTGGGTAAGCTGGATTGGATCATAGTTGCAGGGTAATAAATAGGTTATCTCAGGATGCAATTTTTACAGGTTTGCTTTTTGCAGAAGAACACTGAACACACATCATTCAGCTTCTACTCTTTTACCTCTGTTTCCTCAGGAAAAAAAAAAAAGCCTTCCTTTATTTGAATAATGTCAAAAATACAAAACTAAAAAGACTAAAGAGATGATCTGAGGCTGAGGACACATTTACAAACCCTGAGATTCTGATAGGTTTAAAAAATAGATCAAATGTCTAATCATTTGAAGTTTTCTTTTAACTTGAGAAAATGGCTTTTGTAGGTCTACATTGATATTTCATTGTAAGAAAGAAAAGGCAGGGTTAATATCTGTCTCCCATTCTGGGACATGGATTCAGGTCACCTTTTGTGATCTGCTCAAGATTTTTCAGTGTCCTACAGGAGGCAGAGAATCTTTCTTCTCAAAGCTGGCTCTCTCAGGTAGCCTCCCCCCTTCTGTCATGCTGCAGAAAGAAGAGGTGTGGAGAGCTGTGTGTCTGCATCCTGCAAAACATGGAATTCTTGGATTTCTCAGTCCAAGGCCTTATCTTTCAGCTGGAAGATGCAGATTAAATGTCCCAGCAGCAGTGGGACATTATTCTTGTCCTGCTGTTGCTCCTGGGATGATGTGACCATGGGCAATGTTCCTGCTGGTGCTGTACACCACAGCAAAGGCAAATGAGAAAAGAATAATAATTCCAAAAGCATAATAAAAAAATAAGTAAGGGTATTAAACAATTCCTTTGTCTCTTTAGACTCTGCAAATTGTTCTCAAGGAGTGACATGATGAAGATCTACTCTGTCAGGGAGGAGAAAATATTTCAGGGGGTGTGCTCTGGGGAAATCTGCTTTGCTTAAGGAGCACCAAAGTTGTATTAACACAATCCTGGGGGTGTAGGGGCTGCTCTCATGCTCTCTCGGTTTAGGAGACCAGAAAATGGCAGATTTGTGCTCATTATGCTACAGACAAGCAGAGAAGCTATTTAAAATGTTGTCTGAATTCTTTCAGTCTGACAGGTAAGTGATTGCTCTGTTTGGATTAATGGGCCATTACTACAGGAGGTCCCTGCAGGCTCGGGTTTTGTTCCTTCCCTCCTGGCAAGCTGTAGCCTGATCCAGGTATGCAGAGTGCCAAAAGCATCGTTTCCATCTTCCCTGTGTCACACAGTCTGGTGCTGGAATGTCAAACAAACTGAACACATCCCACTGCAGTCACAAGCCTGTCGTGCTGGCACTAGAACGTGGACTCAGGAAAGAAAAGGTCACTTCTGTCTTTCTTGCACAGAGGCTGGTGGGTTGGTTATGTTACACTGATAATGTTTGTTAGCAAATGCATGAAAGGATCCTGATTAGTAACGAGAGATGGAACAATTAAAAAAAAAATACAGATGATGACAGCAACACTGATGCAAAATAGCCAGCTGACTTCAGGGTGGCTTTGGAATGCTGCTGGTGAGGGCTGGTGCTGTGTCTGGGCTCACTGGGAGCCCTGCATGGGGACCACTTGCCTCTTCCCCACCAGCAATTCTTCTCTCAAGGATGACAGGCCAAGGGCGTCCCAGGGTGTGCTGAGCTCATGCCAGCAGTGTTTCTCCTTTGTGGATCAAATAGCAGGAATTGAAATGAGCCTTCCCCAAATTCTCTCTCAGGATCTCCTCCAGGCAAAACTTTGAGGTTTGCATAACTCTGAAAAGTAATCTGACTTGACTTTGGCAATGGAAAAGAAGCCTCTTATTTGTGCCAAGAAAAGATATATTTCTTTTTAGTAGCATTTTTCACTTCTAATATGTCACTTCTGTCTTCCCTCTTTTTTTTTTTTTTCCCTCTCACTGCAACTTTTCCAAATTTTAAAGATATTTTTACATATACTGTTCCAGGCATGCTGAGACAAGAGTAAGATATGTGCAGTAGTTTATCAGAATGCATGAATTTGGTGTGGTCAAAGAAAACATTTCAGTTACTGATCTGAATGTGTTGAAAAATGTAAGGTTATAGGAATAAATGGAAAAATCAATTTTCCTTTGTTTCTTGAAGTACTCCCAGAAGTTTCAATAAGGACAATCCAAAAGAAAGGAAAACAAAATAAAATCATGTCCTTTGCAATCAATAGGTAAAAATGTGGTTTTAATACAATATAACACATTTCCAGAAGTGAAGTAAAGCAGCTATCATCATTTTTGATCAAGGCAAAGGATTTGTGTGACTCTTTTCATTTTCTTATATGAGAAAGTTTAGTTTGGAGCCAACTACAGCCACAGAGATGCCAAAATGTTGTAAATTCTGCCTTTAGAACATTGTGCTAGCAGTTACTAGAAGGTTTAGTCCAGGACCTACTAGATATTAAAGTTTCAAGAGACAACTTTTGCCTCAAAAGTGGATATTTATTTACTAAAAAAAAAAAAAAAATAGATTTAGTAAAAGAAGTGCACGTCTTCTCAGTGATAGAGCTGTGGCTGCTCCTTGCAACACTTCTCATGGTGGGATCTTTCAAAAGCCTTGGCTCTAGAAAGCTCTGCAGTGATAATCTCAAATCCCTGGTGCTCTGCTGTGTCTCAGAACATCACAGATGTGCCCTGCCTTTAGGCAATCATTCTCCCCTCGTTCACGCTGTAACCTTTTTTTGGGAGAGCAAGGAGAAAGCCGTCTAGCTGCACATCAGGTGTTTAAACCCAGAGATGCCAGAGGGGCCGTGGCAAGAGGGGAGCTGCTCAGACAGGCTGGGAGGAGGTCAGGCTGGATCCCATCCTGTTGGAGGCCAGGGCATGGCAGAGACCCCCAGGAACACCCCATGCACACCTTGGGGGGTCCAGAACCCTTGCAGGGACCCCAGGAGGGCACAGCCTTTGACTTTTTGCCCATGGAAAGGGCTTCCAACAATCAGAGATGAATTACAAAGAACACAGATTTGAAATAGACATTTGTTTAGCTGATGACAGGCTGTAAAAATGTAGTTTGGGTTTTTCAGGATGGAGGTTGAAAAAGAACAAAATGGAGATCTTGGGTGGTGCCTGAGCTTCTTCCTTCTTCTTCACAGACTCCATTTTCCTGCAGTGTGGTGGCACAGGGTGATTGGATGGAACTGTTTGAGGTAAAAATGTCAATTAGAGAAATAAGTAGTCATAGTTGGTACAGAATTATAAATATCTTACGTTTTAAGATATGGTTGGAGGAATTGTCTTTAAAAGAACTCTGGAAGACCCGCCCAGGGTCACTTTTCCAGCGATTTTCCAAAGAGAAAAGACCTTGTACCAGTATGGCATGCCAAATGAGATAAGAAGAAAATAAACATCTTCAAGCCCGAAGCTGGAAGCCTGTTTCTTTCTTTAAAAACTCTGGTAATGAACTGATCTTGGAGAAAACAGGCTCCAAGACCATCCATCACTGGTTACAGCTCCAGCAGCCCAGAGGAAAATCCCCAAGGCTCAGCACCAGGCAGGCCCAACCCTCAGGGCACCTTTGTTGGCCCTGGGGTGATGGAGCACAGGCTGGGAGCCCTTGGTGTCCCATGTGCTAATGCCCCGTGGAGCTGAAGTTAAAGAGAGCAACCAGGGAACACAGGGGGCAGCTTGATGGGATTTATTGAGAGGGCTGAGTTCCCCATGGCTACATAATGGGGAAAAAGGGGTTTAGAGAAGTTTTTAGCCTTCCTATGGCCAGGGCTGAGTGTCTGCAGCGGGATGGGCAGGCAGAGCGTGCCCTTGTCTTACATTGCATAAGCACTCTGCAGAGAAAAGCACCTTTTCTATTCTCTGTGCCTCTTCAAGCCTTTGCACTCTAATCCTGCCCATAAATTAAGAGGCAGTAATCACCTACTGCTTCTCCAAGTTTCCTGCTCCTGTTTGATGTCACTGTGCTTAATTCATCCTTTACACTGGGGTTAAGCCTGGCTCGCTTTTTTTAGTGCTGCCCCTATTTAATCTTCCTAATTTATGTGGCGTGCTGATATTTGTTTAGAACTCTAAAATAGATATAAATAGTCAAGTGGAGACAGTCCTGAAACAAAGAGAACCTCTGTTCAGAAGAACTGGAAAGAATCCTCTTTGTCTGCTCTGAGGAATTGGCATCCATGAGAAATTGTGTAAAGAAGAAAGTGTTCACTTAGATTGTTTTTTAAAGAGAAAATGGAACCTGGGAACAGATTTTTGGTATCTTTTTTTTTTTAATATTGTATAAAAAATACAAAGAATGAAACTCCCTACAAATAGATTACATCATCTAGAACACCCCTTCATTATTAGATTTTTAATTAAAAAGAATATGCCTTCAGAAACAAAAGCTGCATCATTTATTGACAACAAAAGACAAAACCAGCTATCAGTTCTAACTCTCCAACCCACAACATTGACTGAATTAAAGATATTTCTTAAAAAAAGAATTCTCTTGATTTCCCTGCTCTCTTAGGATAGGGAGCTAGATCCACAGTGTTGTTGGGAGAGATGGAACTGAAAATGGCAGAATAACATCCCTCTACACAGGATCCCCAGAGGATATAAATTAAACTGCCAGAAGTGTGGCTTTTATGCAAACATTACACTGATTTTAGCTTGTTGTTCAGCTGAGCTTTGCTAGTTAGGTGTAGATTTCTTTTCTGTCTTCCTAACTTACAAAGTTCCTACATTTTACAGAGGATCTAAATGATCTAAAGGATCTTGGATGATCCAAACTTTTTTTTAATGTTGTCTCAAATTGCAAATGTCCTTTCCAACACTAATTTACCGAAGCTGGTTATATAAGTTCATTAGGCCTTCAGCTGTTTTTATATATAACTTTGTACAACAATATCTGCATTAGTCATAAAGGGAACCTTATTACTCTGAGTAAATTTGTCTCCTTCAAATAGACAGTATTTCTCAAAGAGCCCCCTAACGCTCTGGGGTGGTGTTTTTTGGTTTGGTTTGGCTTTTTTTGGGGGGGGGTTGTTGTTTATGGGGGGATTTTGTGCGTTTTTTTGTGGTTTTTTAATTATTATTTTTTGGTTTGGTTTGGTTTGAGGTTGTTTTTTTCTTTTGGTGATAATTATTTATGGAAAACACCAAGGATTACAGACTTCTGTGTTCAAGTCCTGTGCAGCAGAAATGGAATTCTTAGAGATCAGCAAAAAAGGAGAATCATGAAGTCTTCTTAAAGTATTTAGGTGTTTGGTTGATGGTGCTTTGGTCAGTTGATTACTTTTTGTCAAACAGAGGATAAATGAGCTTCAAGGAGCAATGAGAGAAATAGAGACCCATAGCTTTTATCAGTGGATCCAGTACAGTTGGCAGTGTTCTCAGCTTTCTGTATTCCTTTACTCCAATCTTGTGTTTGGTATCACTGAAATTCCTCCCTGGCAGGGTGGGCAGGCCCTGGCACAGGGTGCCCAGAGCAGCTGTAGCTGCCCCTGGATCCCTGGCAGTGCCCAAGGCCAGGTTGGACAAGGCTTGGAGCAGCCTGGGACAGTGGGAAGTGTCCCTGCCATGGCAGGGGTGGGACTGGATGGGATTTAAGGTCCCTTCCAGCCCGGGCCATTCTGTGGTTCTATGCTATTTCCAGACAGGTCACAGCCGTGTGATTCCTCCCCTGATTACGCACAGTGACCATTCCCAGGCAAAAAAGGGCTGGTCAGCTCCTGGCCCATCCCTTGGGCGATCCCCTCAGGGCTGTTGAGACGGGGAGATTGTGCTGGCTTTGCCCTGATCTGCACTGCGTGCCCCAGTCCCAGTGGGTCCCTCTGGGCATTGTGTGCCCAGCACCTCCTCACAGTGACTCCTCAACACAGGCTTCAATTGGCATGTCTAGAGCCAGACTGAGAGCATTTGCATGTCTGGTATTGGGCTGAGTGTATTTATCCTGGGCTGACACGATCACCACCGTTAATAATCGCGCTGTAATTGAAGCTTGCCTTTGACATCACCTCCCGCCTGACTAATTGGATTGTGTCTCCTTATTCTCCCTCACTATTTATTCCTGTCTGGCCTGATCAGCCTGAAAGGTAACTCCCCAGCAGTATCAGACTAAAACCAAGCTGACCTGTCACACAACCCAAAGGCACAGATACATTTTTAACACAGGAGTCCTTCCTGAAGGAGTTGAGTGAGTGAGGTGGGAGTGATGCCTTGGGAAGGCTGACCTGGAACAGAGACTGGACAGAGCTAGAGAATAATGCAGATATTTATTGAAAGGCCTTTAAGGATACACCTTGGGCAGGACAAGAGCCTGGCCAGGGCTACACCCAAGGTGGACCCCAAATGGTCACAAAATGGACAAACGGTCACGAGGTCTCACACTATTATATGTTTTGGGCCATTTGCATATTGGGGTTAATTGTCCAATTACAGCTTCAGGTTGTGAGGTCTCATCCCTCTTGTTCATCCCTTCAGTCCACCCTTGTTTGTGCTTTTGGGCCTGAACATTGTCCTTGGTCTTCAGCAGGAAAAGATTTGTTTTGTCTCCCTGCCCTGTGAAGAGAGCTGACTAACACTTAATATGAAGCTCAGAACTGCACCCCTGGGCAGCACAGAGTCTAAAAAACATGAAAGTGAAAACTTAAGGCATCAGGAGCTCATGCTGTGGTGCATGGTGGAGCTCTGGGGCTTCTGGTGTCACCCATGACTTTGGAAGTCAGTTTTGGTCTTGCTTTGCTTTCACCATAATTGTTTCCATCGAGACAATATGGGATTTTACAGGCCTCCAAATCGGAAAGTTAGCATTATATTCTCTCAGGATATGTAAATGAACACATGAACTGTGGAATGTTTAAATTGTGTTCTCGAACGTTTAAATTGTTCTAGATTAGAACATGTAGCACACCCTTCATAATGCTATTTATAAACATGGGGAGAGCAGTGAGTGTCTCAGTTAAAACTACCAGCTGACTCTGTGCCTCACAACATATAAAGCACTTTCCTCATACTGTTTGCATTTGTGGGAATATTTCTTTTTCCTACACTTTGTCATGCACTGAATTTGAATGACTGATCTCTTGCACGATAACTGATGTGGCTGTGATACAGCTGGCAGGCAACCCAAGACATTCTTTAATTTTTAAATAAATATGTTAAAATAACAGTGATTGAAACCATGGCTATATTTAACTTGGTATAAATAACCTGAATTACATAAAGACAGTTATAACTTCATAATTTGAATTCACCTATGGATTCTGTATCACTTAATCCATTATTTTAAAAACATTTTTGGGAGAACATACTAGCTGACTCCCATGGCTTTTCTTGGAGGGACTGAGGAACTTTTTGCCCCTGAAGTCACCTGTAGTTTCCTAAAAGTGTAAAGAGCAACAGGACATCATATTTTTCTATATACAGACAGGCTACTGAATAATAAAACCTCTTCAGCACTGAGATTATTTTTTCCACTACAAGAAACCCGTAATATTTCCATTAAATGCCTGCATGGAGTCACAGCTGGTGTAAATCAGCAAATTCCCATCGACTCCTTACTGGATGCAGTGCAACTTTAGGAAGTGCCTGGCATTGTTATCAGAAGGGTAAACAAGAGATCAGCCAGAAACCCCAGACACAACTAACACTGTAAATTCAGTGGGAGACGGTGCAGAAATTTTGTGTGAATTTATCTGAAACAGCTGAAGTGTGGTTTGGTTTTTTTCTTACTCCAGAAATGGTATAGCCATGCCATATGCACTAGAGTAAAAAAAAAATAATAATAATTTAATAAGTATATATTGCTTAATGCAAGTGCTATTCCAACCATGCAGCATAAATCCTACTCCTCGTTTTAGCAGCTGTAGCAATCCCAGTTCCCTGGGGAGCAGTGGAAGCCTTGGCTAACCCTCCCCTGTCCTGCACCTCCCACTCCCACCCTTGGAGTGGGCTGGAAGGATTTAGGAGAGATTTACTGTGGCAAGGAGCCTGAGCCTATCTATTTAATTCCAGAGCTGTTTTCCCTTGGCAGAAGGAAAGCTCACAGCCTTTCTATGCACACCACTTTGTGGTGTAAAACCTCTCTTGATTAAAGCACTGTATTAATTAGCTTTTGTGCTCACGTCATTGACTGGTTACAGTGATGGTCCTCCTGCTTCATCTGCTGCTGTTCCTGCTGGGATCTCCAGGGCTTTCCACCATGGGAAATGTTTGGGTGCTGTTAGATTTATATCTGAGTGAGTCTCAGGTTGAGATTTTTCATATTGTTCAGGGGACTAGGATGCCAAATTCCCACCACACTGATGAGAAAGTAACCTCTGCTCTTCAAAAAGGGCTCTTGCGTCTCAGCTGAAGGATTTCACTCACACAAGGTAAAAACCTTACCAGTCAGAGACTGTTTTCATGTCTGCTGATCTGATGCTACTCTCACAGGTGAACAGAACAAAATTAGGTGATGAAATTCCTTTCTTTGTGATCAGCCTGTTTGGCTTCACTTTGCAACTTTTGGGAAGGTCTGATGGATTCCTTTGAGTGCTGCAGTGCTCTTCCCAGTACCAGCTGCCCTTCTACACAAAAAGATCTATAAAATAAAGGTCCACAGGCTCTATCCTGTATATAATGTTGATTTCTGTCTCCTAAACAAGATTAATACATGGACAAAAAATCACTTCTACCTATAATATTCTGTGTAAAATAACCAACTGGGCTTACATGCATGCTCTCTTGTTTGAGTGGAAAAGGACAAAGGTGGCCTGTCCAATTTTATTTCCTTAAAAATTATTTATTTCCTCTCCCTTTCATGTTTTTGTGCAGCTTTTGTAATCCCTGGAGACCCAGTATCTAATGCATCAGGCAGAAACAATTTCTCCCCTTAGTCCCTGAAGCTCAGCAACAACGCTGTTCCATGCACCTGGAAGGTAAGAGCAGGTGTTGTCATTTTTCTTCAGCACAATTTAATTTTTTTTTCAGAGTTATTAATAACTAGAATGGTAGATTTCCATCCTTGTGTTCTGCTTTTCCTCAGAGCTTCCAAAAGGTCACAAATTATCTAAAGTTTCAGGAGAGACTCCTGCTTCTTCCATAAAGGCTGTGCAACAGCTGAAGCTGTGAGATTGGACTTGTACCCAGGTGGGATGACAGAAGGATATTTCTATTGAAGTTTTCATGGGTAAAAAAGAGAAAAAGGGAACTAAAGCTCTGCTCCAGCATCCTCAACCTGCTGCATGTGAGGCTTTGATTTACTGATCTCTCTGATTTACTGATCTCATTGTGAACACCACCACCAACCTTTGCTCCTGTCGAGCAGGACTGAGATGTGCATAAACAACGCAGCTGCTTTCAACACATAATGAGAATAATTTATAGCTCAGGACCTGTAGATGACTTCATGGTACAGTCACCAGCTCTGCAAGGCAGAAGCTGCTTGGAGTAGCCATGACCATGGCATGGAACCATCTCACAAAGGGGCCATTACAGCTCCTGGTCACTTGCCCCTTGCCAGAGAAGCCCTTTGTCCTTCAGTAGGACCCTGGTTCTGGGAAACTAAGCAGATGAGGGTTTGTTTTCTAGATTTTCCCTGGTTTGTTGCCTTTGGCAAGCACTTTGCTGCTGCCTGCATAGCTATGATCTTCTGTAGGACCTGATATGCTAAATCTCTTCCACCTTCATCTAATCCGTGCCATGGCAGCAAGAGCAGAGCATGCCAGGAGTGAATTAATGTTTGCATAAAAGAGAGAAGTTAATCAGAACTAGGCAAGCTCTAAGCTACCAAGCTGACTTGGCTTATTGACAGCCTGTTAATGCAAAATGCAGGCCATGTGAATTGTTAAATATACTTGTCATTCTTTCCAAATTCTCACCAAACTAAATCCAACTTCAGAGTCGAGGAAGTAATTCAATTTCACCTTAAATGAAGATGCTCCTATTTTATTGTGTGGGTATTCCTAGTACTCCTCTCTCCCTTTTACTGTTTGTGTGTACTCCTCCATTCTTCATGAGACAGAAATGCTGGATGAAACATCACAGCAAAACATCCTGGCTGCTGCTCCAGGCTGGATGTGTGACCTCAGCGAGTTCCCCCAAAACTGCACAGACACATCCCTTTTCTGCAGAGCTGCTGAGAAGACATTCTTTAATTCTTGTTGCTGTTGGGCAATTGATCCTTAAAGGAATCACAGTTTGTTGCACTGAACATGGCAGCCTAAAAAGTTATGAATTCTGTGACCTTCTCAGTAACATCACACCCAGCTGAATGTTTGGATGCCCTGCTACAGGCAAATTTGGGACATATTCTTTGATGCAAAATCATTGGTATAGTGGTAAGGATGTATTTAGTTACAGGTACCTAGAGCTACTTCCTTTTTGGAGGGCAGATCTTAATAGAGATTGCAAAAAAGCTAAGTAAGTCTTCAATTTATTGTAAAAATAAAACTCTCCTCCCTAACTTTCAATGACATGACACCCTGTGCTCTTTCCAAACTTCTATAAATGGTCTCAGAAAGAAATCCCTGAATCTGTGAAATGTGGAGGGTTCATTTAAATCTGGAAGTGCTCTCGTGGCCATCCCCACTTGCATTCAGGACAGTGAAAAACGAGGCTGTGTCTGACTCCTTGATACTCATGCAAAGAGTCCTGAGTAGCATCAGTGCAAGTCAGTAAAAGATTAAATTTTCTGCCCTGGAGATTGATGCTTGAAATGTTGGGTTTGGGCATTTCCTGAGGGCCTGTTACTCATGCTCAGTGTTGGGAGCTGTTTGTTTTCAGTCTGTACTAGAGCAGCCAAGCTGATGCTCATTAGGTAATCTCTGCTAGACCATCCCTGCTGCACTTATACAGAGTAGTGCCCTTATTACAAGCCTAGCTCCATTTAGTTCATCTGTAAAAATTAGATATTTCCACTGAATTAAAAAAACCTCCATGTTCTAATGGTTAATTTCAGCAGGCCCAGGAGCTGAAATTAACCATTAGAAAGTTTCTAAAGCAACTTTTAACAGAGTTTATTATTTTCATTTCTTTTGTTCAGGAGCAAGAGCTCACAATGCCTGTGGTACTCCCCCCCTGGAAACTGAAGGGAAGGATCACACTGACAACTGTGATTTTAAAAAAATTAAAAATAAAAAAAAAAAGCAGACAAAACCCAAACAGGTGAGAAAGTAAACACTCAAGCATTTCATTCTATATAGTAAAATATGAAGATTTTAAAAGTTCCAAGTTCAAAAGACCCTTTGTATCTTCCTGTTAATAGGGTTGGGGTTTGGATCTTCCCTAAATGACTTTTAAAAAAAAAAAAAAAGGAGAGAAATTAAAAGAAGCAATTCTGGGCATTTTTAGCAGGTTTATTCCCTCTTTGGGCATTTGCTGTGTGCTCCCTGATTTTCAGTCTTCTGTTTCAGAGAGCCATAGTGAAACACCAGCCTTGGTGAAGAAATAGGACATTGATGTGGTCACAGCTACGTGACTCAGAAAAAGGCTGGAAAAATCAAAGCACTTCCAATTAACATTCAAAGAAATCAAATAATTGTTCAGACACCTTGGTATTGAAAATGCTCACAAGCTTACACAGAAGGCACTGAGAGATGCTGCTTCTGAACTTTCTATTAAATTTGGGTTTAAGTGTCTATTCTGCATTTTTCAGCTGAACCAGTAAATACGTAGTATCTTTCTCTGCAGGTATTTCAGGGGGAAAAATCTCTGCATTTTGAGGGCTGTGATCACTCAGACAGCACACAGCCTGCACTGTGGGCACAGACACTTTCTCACATACATCATTCACAGCAAAATCCACTGATAAAAGGTCGAGAGAAAACTCTGGGGTTTTTTGCTAGATCCCGCTACAAGGAATTCAAGAACAGAGTGTTTAATAATTATGTAATCTTGGCCAGAGCTCCACAGTTAAATCAGTGAACTAGAGGATATTAAACACAGGGGGAAATACCGTGGGCATAAAGCAGGAGCTCCCAGATGGACTGGATCTCTGCAGCTGTGCTGAACCTCCTGCTGAGGCTGCTGGACAGTGCTGGACAATGCTGGACACTGGGCAGTGACCCTCAGCTGATGGCACAATGACCACCAAGCCCAGCTGATGCTCTGGTGTCAGGGTTTGAGTGGTGACTGCACACAGCAGTGTCCGTGCTGCATGAAAAATATCTACAGCAGCAGATATTTCTCATTTATCTCTGAAGAGTTACAGCTTCTACACCAAGCTTGTTTTCTCCCGAAGGAGGTGCAGCCAGCAGACACAGGGGTGGTGTGTGCTAGTCCTACAGTCAGCTGGAGACCTGGCCACACAGCAAACACAGCCTCCACCAGGGCTGGGAGGAATTTCTGCCAGTAATTCCCCCCAGAATGGAAGTTAACAGCCCAGGATCTCATGACCTGTGCTGTGAACTTCACTTGTACCCTTGCTGAAAGCAGTTTGTTTGTAGAGATTTTCTTTGTATTTACTGATCCAAACAGAGGAAGTTCTCTGTCGTTTTCCTTTCATTGCAGCATTTTCTTGGAATATTCTTTTGTATGTTTTTACTTTCTTTTTGTTTGTATGTTCTCTAGGAGGCACGGAAGAAATTTCCAAACAATGCATGAACCAGGCTTTTCCTTCTGAATGTGACATGCTAGTCCTCAAAGGACTCCCATCTGTGCACTTGGGACTGTACTCCTAAGACAGAATTCCTTGGAAGCAGCCCCAGATTCAGGGGTGGTGAGTTTGGGGTGTCCTGTTTGGTACAAATGTCTTGGGTTGCCAGAGGACACATTGACATCTCTGCTAAACCCTTCCCAAGACAGCCATTTCAAATTGAGAAATCTGAATAAACACCTCACCTGAAAATACTGACTTACCAATGGAATTGTCCCCTGCAGGACAAATTTTCCTTATTCCAGCATGCCCTGCTCTAATGAATTTCCCTCACATTGGAAATAGGAGCAATTTTTCCTGGCAGATCATCCTGACAGGCTCAGAGAGTCACCTTCCACGGGCCTGGCCATGACCCACTTTGCTGAGGCACCATCACAAAATCCCTTGCCATTGCCCACCTGCTGTAAGTGTCACTAAAGATAGAGCTGAGACAAGGGTTTTCTACAAAATGTGATTGCAGACCCATTTTTCTTCATTAATCTAATGTTGAACATAACCTGTTACAGGGCTTCCATTTAAGGAACAGATGGTAAATACAAGTTAATGCAGATACAGATTAAATAATATTGGCAACAGCTAATGCATTTACACAAAGCACAAAGCTAATAAGCGCTAAATGTTCTTTAAAACCATGCTTAAATCACGGAAAATTTAATCCTTTGATAGATTTGTTTTTAAATTTCTTCAGTTAGAAAGTATTTCAGTGAAGTTACAGGGCAAAGGGCACCCAAGATCTCTGCCTCTAAAACTTCAAGGTCCACTCTATGAAGTATTTTGAAGATTTTATTGCGTTTTATATTTTTCCTGAGTTACAGTATCAAAAAAAATGCATTGCTTGAGCAAGGGAGCCAAGAGCTGGATCACAAGAATGGAAACTGAGGTGCCTGTGCTTTTCCAGAGGGAGGAAGTGCTGGTTCAAGAATAGCACAGCAATTGTTTGCCTAAGAAAAACCCCAAAGAATTCAGCTTCCACACCATAGAAGTGCAAAGTGTGCCGTGTGAAGCAGGGTATTCCCCACACTGCAGCTGCACATCTGGACACAGCCTGCATCAAAATTCTTCCTCCTTCCCTCTGCTGATCCCTGTGAATGGCCATTTCCAGGGGACTCACAGCCTCCTCCCAGGGAAGATCAACCAAAGCTCTTTTGCCTTCATGGCTGCTGCTTGCCCGTGCAGGAGGATGGGGCTGGTGAGGATCCAGTCCCTGGGGTATGGGCAGAGAGTTTAGGATCACCCTGTGAGAGAATTTCTAGGAAAGAGGCAAAACAAAAGTAGCCAAACCCTGTCCTCGTGTGGGCTGGGATAGAGGTAAATTTCTTCACCTCACTCCCCATTTCATTGTTTGGCTTGATAAGAAAGTGGCAGGAATGCTCCTGTTAAATTTTTTTTTTTCAATGTTAAAACAATATCTAAGGGAATTCTCACATTTAATTAAAAAATAAGACAGACTCAGCTGACTCTGCAGGACCCTACATCTGTGCTTGCCTCTGGCTGTAGCCAAGTGAGGGAGACAGAGGGATGCAGGATGTGTGTCCACAAAATCATCTGCTACATAACTGGATCTCCCCAAGTTCTTCTTGAGAACCAGGATCTCAAGTTCCTTGAAAATATCATGAATACAGTGACTCAAACAGAAAGATTCTATTTTCTCTCTTTTTCTCCTTTAATCTGCTGTCCTCATTTTCTCTTTGCTGTCTCATCTCCCTGTCTTTCTTTGTGTGTGTTTTGAGGGTCGCAGATTTATACAACTAGTCATACTTAATCAAACAAAACCTCTTGCTTTGAAAACAATAATTATTCAAACATCTCAGAAAGAAAAGACAATGAGTGGATGTTGTTCACTGAAGCAAAATAAAGCAAGACAAAGAAAGTCTAGATTTATTACAAAACAGAAACCCAGTGCTTGCAAAACAATTTGCTTTAAGTGCAGTAATAATTCCTTGAGGCAGATTATACGAGGCTCTTACACATGAGTTACATTTCAATAGTGAGATCCAGCTCAATCTAGCAAGAAGATACAGCTCCAAAGTTCAGAGCAAGTAGGCTCTGGCTAGAAAATGTGCTTTTCAGAACCTAGAAGGATTGCTCTGCAATCTTCCAACATCCGAGGTCATGGAGTTTTTGGTTATTTATTTTTCCAACTTAGTGATGAGATGTTGCAATCTTAGATGCTGCATCTTATAATGGCATTATATAGATATCATTCCATTAGAGGAATGCAATAATGTAGATGTTATTTTCCATAATACCTACATGTGGGCCTGATATTTCTGGGTCTGAGAGATTTCAGCCTGCTAGCAGCTGCTAACTTTTTCCCAAGGAAAAAGTTATCAAGAAAGCTTCTGCTCAAAACAACCTTAGCAAACAACTCTCCTTTCTCCAAACAATCTTTCTCCAGGTGGTGTTTTGCTTTTCTAGTTCTCAAAACATTTCAGCTGTTTCTCTGGTTTAACCAATGGGATCAGAGAGGTGTCGTTCCTATTCACCAATCATGTTAAGTCTGTATCAGAACACCTCATAAAAGTAGTAAGAATTAGACAAAAAAACCTTTTTTTCTATGCTCTTTGCCTTCTGAAATATTTGGAGTCTCTCATCCTTTCTTCGTGTCCTACAATGACACCTACAAACTTGCAGGTTTGTTGATTCAGGTAATTCACCCCAAGAAAAAATACCTGGAGTTCAGCTAGGCTGGCTTGCTGGCCCCCATTGCCCCACAGGCATTGAAGGATGGAGGTGCTGGTGGTGTTGGGACAGTGGTGTCACCTCTGTGGCGTACAACACACCCTGGTGCCCAATTCCTGCTCACACTGCCTCACTGTGGAGCTTCTGTTAGGTAAGAATCCAACTCAAAGCATTTTCCTGTTTCCTTACCCTGTTTTTCCTCTCCCCTGTTCCTTCTCCAGTTTGTGAAAGCCTGGCCTGAAATTACTCAGGATCCATTTTACTTAGGTAGGTTTTCTTATACATATATAACATTGCACTGTTACAAATAATAAATTCTTTCCCTTCCTTAGCAGCCTCCAGCACATATAATTTTGGCAAGCAGCTTGAATAAACGTGTCTCTTCCCATCAGGACTGCATAAACATATTGGGTGCTGCCTGATCCAAGACACCTTTACTCTTTCCTAGGCATTTGTGCAGTCTGCTGCAGGATGCTTCGGTAAAATTGGAGTTTCCAGCATGACTGAAAGTGCTCCCTCCAGATATTTATTGTACAAATGATTTTTCTTTCGCAACCTCTCTCGCTCACTCTCTCCCGTGTTCCACTTGGAAAGCAAACCCATCAGCATTTATTTTATGTGAGCTCCACTTCAGAATGAAGTAGGACTACCATTCTTCTTGTTTATTTTTTTCAGTCTCATCTCAGGTTTTTTTGTGCTCTTGGAAGGCTCTTTGTCTCATTTTCCCACTTGGCATTGGTTCAGTAATTGATTTTTTCTAGTTGTCTCCAAGGCTACAGTGCTAAAAAGCCCCAGAGGAGTTGGATGCTCGACTGGAAAGACACCAGAGATGTGGAGGCCCTGCTTCTCCTTGTCAGTTAGCAGAAATCAGTTTTTCTGGGATTTCCAAAGAAAAAAAAACACAGGGCTGCAAGCACCAGCTGCCCATGAGGTATCTGTAAACCCTTCACCCCCTTTGCAAACCCCAGCACCAGTATCCATCTCCTGTAGGTCTTGCCAGAAGTCCTTCAGGACTGATTGTGAAGGTCTAAAAGACAGCCCGTGGTAGAGCTTTGGTTCCAAGCCATGAGCTGTCCGTGAGTCCCGCTGTGCTCCTGGGCTGGGGGAACAGGGAGACTTGGGCATTGTCAAACGCTGCTCACAACCATCAGCAGGAATGTGCAGTGCTGCTCTGGAAAATAATGTCTCAAATGGAAGAACTGTAATGATTTAAATTATACTAGAATTAACCAAATAATTGGGACAGTTCATCTATCCAGTCTAGACTCTTTGAGCCCGTGGTGGAGTTTAAAAATGTTATAGCAACTTAGCTGATGATTTTTTTTCTGGACTTTAAAGCTTTCTTGAAATTTTCAAATTTTCAGGATGAAAATCAAGCATTTTGAGAATTTTCTTCTGAGAAAAAAACAGTGTTTAGCTCAGAGTGGAAATTTTGTTAGTGATAAAAGGTACCAGACTAACCAGTACCACTCCTGGCTTGGTCATGAGGACAAGGGACAAGAAAGTAAACCATGAGAAAGTATCAGTATAAGCAGCCTCATGGCTGAGTATCAAAATAGGAGCCAAACTATCTAGAGTGAATCTAACAGTGGGGCAATTTTCACCTGTATTTCATAATGTCAACCATTTCAGCATCTCAGTTTAATCCCAGAGGTTCCTCTCTTCCCTGTGCTTTACCCCAGTGTCTGTGACTTTGTAGAAAGGAGATGGGATCCAGACACCTCCAGCACTTCAGCTACTGAAAGGTCAGATGGCATAAACTGAGGCCATTTAAAATGTCTCATCAATGTATTGCCTTTGAAATGTGAAGAGATGAAAGCTAAGATTTAGGGCAGAATTACCTAAGAATTGAGCTGACAGCTTATTTACATTATTATTAATGGTAGCATTAACAGGACAGTCACACCCCAAGGGAGCTTTGCACTGTGCACACATGTCAAAAGGCAAATTCCCTGCCCAAATGACAAACAACTGAAAAGAATTCACTTCCTTGTCTCTTTATTTTTGACAACAGTGAAAATTTCAAATGGAGACACTGGAGATTGAATTCCAGTCTCCAGTGCCACCTGCAATATCAAGAAGTACTTTTGAATATAATACAACCTACATGAAACACAAGGAAGCATTTTACATTTATAGTCACCTGAAAAACTACTGGTGACACACTGACACAAATAATTCATTTCACTGTCTGTCCCATCCATCTCACTTTTATCTATGAATACTTTTCTTTCTGGCTGCATCTTTGTTTGAACTTATGTTGCAGTGATAATTGTTTCATGTAGTTTGAGCCATGATAGTTTCTGGTTACTTGGAAACTCTTCCCATTGTCCTGATTTTAATTAAACGGTTGCACTTCGTACCTTTCAGTAGATTTTATTAAAATAAAATCTGATATTGGAGAGAATTTGGATATTTCTTACCAAAGAGGAGCAAATTGATGGGGTTTAGGTATTCCAAGAATTGAAGGCTTTAAATTCTAGATCTCTTGGATTATATCACCTTGGTCAGATCCACTCAAGGATTTAGACTCCCAAATGAGATTTTGGCATAATTTAGGGGCCTATTTCCAAGAACAGGATGCTCCACCTTTCGCATGGGTCTCCAGGTGTGGGGAATTATTTACACTTTATCAACTGGCCCATTATTTTGGTCCTGAGCTTTTGTGAAAGCGCAGAGTAGAGCTCTGCCTTGTTTGGGAGTGCTGATCCATGATCAGCTGTGGTAGAGCTCCAAGGACGTGCCAAAAGATCCTGTTTTAGAGGAAAACAGCGTCATGCTGACCTGGATAGGACTGGTGGATACTGTGGACTTTTCCAGTCATATTTCAGCTATGGCTCTGACCAAGTTCTTTAGATCAAAATGTTCTAGTGTTCTCTAATTTGGGATATATGTCAAGTTTCTCATCAATTTCCCTAAGGATAGATCAGTTTTAATTATGAAAGTAGAAGTAAATATTCATCTGAAGGTGGCAAAAACTATGGTACCCTACTTCATAGCCCCAACTACAGATTAATGCTTATGTTATTATTTGTACGTTATAGAATGATGTTTATGTTATTATTTTTAAGAGAAAAACATGGATTACATCATGTATTAGAAAAAAATAAGGATATAAAGATACAGATCCCTTCCAGAAGGAAAGTGAACATAAAACCAGTGACCACATTTCTCCAAGAAATTTCTTTTTACTTTGAGCTACACTTTTTTTGAAATATGACTTCTGGAGAAGGTGTTTGTTCCATGGTGTCGGTTTATTTTTTATTTATTTTTTTTATCCACAACTGAATGGATTTTATGCACTCAGACTTTCCTGGGCAGGGATTGCCAGCCCAAAGCAGGAGCAGCCACTCTGGGAGCAGCAGGAGGAGCAAGGGGCTCTGGGCAAAGGCTGCACCCTGGGATGTGCCCTCCATCCCTGGAGCTTTTTGAGTCAGAGGCACGTGCACAGCAGTCCTGTGGCAGGTCCACAAGTCGGTGCAGAGACAAATCCCTGTGCCCAGTCAGCTCCCCGAATTAAAACCCCAGACTGGCAGTACATCAAGAACCAGAATTTGTTCCAGATTTAAGCAAACGCAGCATGGCAGGTGTACAATGGAATTTAGGTCAGGCAGGGGAGAGAGATCAACAGCACAGAGCCATGGGCTCTGCATTTGACTAATCAAAGACTTTCCAGGAGCTCAGGCCTGGCAGTTGAAGTGGCAAATGGAGGATAATTACATATTTGGGAAAAGCATCCCCTTGGGCACTCATAGGCAGCCCAGATCACCAGAAAGGATTGTGATAAAAAGCATAATGGAGTAACCAGGTGAGCTGGTAGCAGCCTGAGTATCTACTGCAATAATCATAATCCAGGCCCTGCAAAGAGATTTTTGGGGGAAGACTGAAGGACAAGGCAAGGAAAAGTGTGTAGGGAAGTGTGGGCTTGATGTTTCTGGGTCTGAGAGAGTCTAGCCTATTAGCAGCTGCTAACTTTTTCCCAAGGAAAAAGTTCTCAAGAGAGCTTTTCCTCAAAACAATCTTGGAAACATCTCTCCTTTCTCAAAACAATCTTTCTCCAGGTGGTGTGTTGCTTTTCTAGTTCTCAAAACATTTCAGCTGTTTCTCTGGTTTAACCAATGGGATTAGAGAGGTGTCGTTCCTATTCACCAATCACGTTAAGTCTGTATCAGAACACCTTATAAAAGTACTAAGAATTAGAAAATAAAACCTTTTTTTTCTATGCTCTTTGCCTTCTGAAATATTTGGAGTCTCTCATCCTTTTTTTCATGTCCTGCAATGACAGGGAAGTGCAGCTGTGTAGCTGTTTGGGAAACCAGAATTTTAAAGACACCTATATAAGAAGAAGAACAATCTGACACGTTTCACAGAAAGCTCAGAGATAAACTTCTCAATTTTCATGACAGATGTAAAATATTTAAAAATATTGCTTGGAAAACTGCTCTTTATTTCAGGCAGGTGTTCAACGAAGCCTTTGCAGCAGCATGAAGATGTCTGCAGAAATCTAAAGCACATAAATCCAAGGAAATACCCCTGAGGTTAAGAAGGAGGATGTAATGTAAATTATTCATAGCTGGAAATTAGTAATTAGTCATTTGGTGACAGAGGAGACAGGAAGCCCAAACCAAGTTCATTAAGGGGTTCTAGGCCCTTTTTCAGCCAGGCTGCAAAGTGACAACCAGAGGAAAAGCCACAACACACCCGGGCAGGAAGAGGTTGTGTTGCAGGAGCAGATTGTGACCCAGAGAGTCCCAGAGAGTGTGAATAAAGTTCTGCCCTCCAGGGCCCCAGGTGGATGTGAAATGAGAAGATAAAGACCTGGCCCATGGATGAGCTGCCATACCTCTGTTCAGTGACACCTGTGCCTTGAAAGGTGTCTCTCAGCCAGTGGAGGTCACCTCACCCCACGGGGTTGCATATTTAGGATCGTGAATACACCAAAATATGGCACACTGGGGTTAAATATTGCACTATTATTCATTTTGAGCACTTTGAGGCAGGGGCCAGAGTGACCTAAGGGCTTACAAGGGAGTATTTACTGCTTATGTTCGTGTTCCCTGGGAATGTAGAATCCTGCTCTGGGAAAAGAACTGGAATGAAAGGATTCAAATAAATATAGGAAACAGAAGAGTATAAAGATAAAATAAATGTATTTTATTATAATAGATGTATTAGAGCTGTAAAGAAAAACCCCAATTATTTTAAAAATTGATGGCCCACCATACTTGGAGGAGCTATATTTTTTAACTAACACCTACTGGATTTTGGGAGCTCCTTTGGTAAGAGTTTTTTGTTTTGAAATAAGAAAACCAGAAAAAATGCAATGAAACTTGGACTCTTTATAAAATAAATGAATATATTTTATAAGGCCACCCTTTCTACAGCAGGGGTATTGAAACAAGATTTTTAAGGTGGCTTCCAACCCAAACAATTCTACAATTCTATGACTATAATTCAAATAAAGAATTTATAACTTGTGGGGCCAAACTTTGGAAAAAAAATAACTTTGAAAGAATAGGTTTAAAAAATCTGCAGAATTTAAATTTTAACATGAAAATGCACTTTAAAAATATTATTATGGACAAGGGCACACATAAGTTTATTTAAGGTGTTAATTTATTGCAACAAATCGGTTTCATAGACTCACCATGCAATAGATTTAGGGCAATGATTTCCTAGGGGATGGAGACCTCCATTTGAATTTTCCCACAAAAAACCATCAATGAGGGTTGACAGTCTGGAATCATTTTAACAGGCCTGTGTATTTGTTACCTGCAGTTTGTTATACAGAAGAAAAATTATAAGGTTGAGAGCAGCCACAGTACAGCCACAAACTGTTAAAACAGGGCACAAATATAGGTCAGGAAAGAGTTTCCATGGAGTGGGAAAAGCAGAGAAAGAAGATTTAGGAGACAGAAATAATTAGTGAGGGAATTTTTGGCATGTGGACACTGTCAGGATAGAGTCAAACAGCCATCTGAAGAAAAGTTGGCCAGTTTTTGCTGTATGAGCAGCACAGCAGTCAGGATCATTTTTACAGGGCTGAGGGAGGAAATGAGAAGATTACACATAAATCAACAGAATTGGAAAAATGTAGTAATATAGAATTCTGACAAATACTGGTTTAAAATACATTCACTTATATAAAAGCTCTTACTAAAGCTGCATATAAACCCCATAAGCTACCAAGAGTTCGAATAAGAGACTCTGGGGTTTTACTCATAAAAATGTGCTGACATGGTTGGGTCAAATTTTTTTTTTCCATTAAGTTTAACAGTAGGATCAGAATGTACATCCATGCATGGCTTGAGAAGAAAAATGTCCAATTTGAGAAGTCTGGTACCAGCCAGTGAATGAGATTAAGAAAATGAGATCTTAACAGAGGGAAAAGCTCCTGTTTTTCTCCCATAAAAAAAGAGTAATCACACTGTCAGCAGCAAAAACGATGCTGTTCTAGTGGATGCTGGAAATATCATGTTGGATTTACTGTGGCAATGCAAAGCTGACAAAGATTTACACATTTCCTTCCTCCTGACTCTATTTTCTTTATTGTGTTTACTTTTTAAGTAGAAAATGTTGCTTACAGAGCATGAAAAACAAATGGAATGAGAGCAAAAGAATTAATTGTCATCAGGCATCTCAATTCATCCATTTTTTAAAATTTTTTAAAATGTAAAAGGACCTGATCACAAAATGGGAATTTGGTTTTAGTTCCATCTTTAAACCAGGAAGTAGAATTATGATATTCAAAGTCCTCAGTAGGACCATAAATACACCATTTAGATGTGTAAATAATGGTCCTGTGAAGTGTAAATGAGCACTTGGGCAGTCAGATGTTCCATATCTCTCCAGAGTGGCATGTGGTCAAGGAGAGAGAACCATTATCTCCTCCAAGAACTCACATTCTAATTAAATTTATTTGTTCCTGCATGCAGTTATTCTGGTGGCACTCCTTACAAGCTTTTATCTGAACTATAGTAAAAATATTCTCTGGAAATGACTCCAGATTAGGTTCAATAACCAGAAAGCCCTGAAGACATTTGCATTGAAAAAACCCAATTTTCCAGAACTATTCTCAATCCTGTAAACACTGTATATACTAACATGTGCCATTCCTCTGATGGCTGAGGCATTCATGTGATAACAACTTAAAATCCAAACCTTGTAGTCTAATCATGATATCCTGAAGGAGCTAGGAAATGTGATAGAACTTTGCTTTGGGGTTTTCATGGGTTGATCATTGATCCACGTGAAATGATCACATACATCCCATTCCCAGCACAGAGTAATTCCCATGGGAAAATTGCTGTCTGATCCACTGCTGTGGTCACCTGTGACATCTCTCCCTTATGAAATGGGCAATGATTTGCAGGGTGACAAAGTGTCAGCCATTCAGCTCCCACGAGGGAAGCCACCAAACCCACGAGGGCTGTCCCAGGAGAGAGGCAGGTGGCAAGGGCAGCGACAAGGTCTGTGAAGCCATGAGTGACGAGCTTCTGGATGCTGAAGGCTTAAGAGGAAATTGGACAAGTTCATGGAATGGAAGCACACTGAGGGTTGTTAAATCATGGAAACCACATCTGAGAGCGGTCAGAAGCTGGGAGAGTTTGAGTGGGGAAATTGTCTGTGCCTGTTCTATTGCTGCTCTTTGCCTTTGGATGCCACCAGAGAGGGTGGACTGAGGTAGGCAGACCTTCTGTGGGACCACTTCCCTTACATTTTTATTTAACTAAATGTGGGGAAACTGCCATCTGTTGAAGTCTGCATGATTGGTATGACTCCTCTGGACAGAAAGGGATGTAAAAAGCCCCTCTTCTGTATTTGACACCTGAATAGATGTTTGAACAAATAAGTAAATAGGCACAGGTTTTATTTTTAATGACTGAAGTTGCAATTTTATGGGAACTGTTCTTCAAGACCCGAAAGAGATAAAAATTTTGAAAATATCTGATAGAAAATACAAGTTAGCTTGTAATACTTTCTTCCTCAAAGGAAACAGGACTGAGCTTTGCCTATTTTGCTGTCTGAGAGGTTTCATATTTCTCCTTGGAGGTTCAACCATTTGCCTGTTCAGAACAACCACAACAAAAAACTAGGTTTGTGGTAATCCAGTCATGGGAGATGCATGAATGGTCAGATGATAAACCAGGTGAAACACCACACAGTGACCCCACACCCAAGGCATGGTGTGAAAGGCAGGTTTGCTGCCACCTTCAGAGGTGCACAGCTCAGGTCAGGTGGCTCTGCACCCCTGGGGTACCACAGGCTGAGGAGAAGGGCTGATTTTAACCTCTCAGTTTTCCCATAAAGCCAGAAAATAAGGAATTGCATTGCAGAAGATATTTGCACCACAAACACAAGAAATGATAAGAGAAGATCAAAGTTAATTCTTTACTAAGGAGGGGAGCTAATAAATTAAAACGCTAGATAACACCAAGAAAATGTTGGCTCCAGGAAAATCCAACAGGTAGGCCAACTGTTCAACAATGCCAAAATTAAATGCAAATATTTAAAGACAGAGTCACCTGGAAATTACAGGGACAGAGATTAATCAGCAACTGAAGAGAGATGATTTTTACCAGGACAGCATCAGAGGTGGGAAAGCCCTAATTTTATTGATCAGAGCTATAAAAAGTGGATGTTGTGCACACATGTGTCTGCCATCTGCAGAGCCTGGCAGCCCGTGGGCTGGCTGTGCAGGCAGGCACATTTTCCCATTATGAATGATAAGAAAGTGACACAGTGGCAGCAGTGGTTGGTGGTGTGCTCCACCATGCAGGTGGTGTTTACACACAAACGCTTCTTTGGAATGAGCCCTTGAGGTCAAAATAATCCAGGGAGCTGTTTGAGCAGAGAAATAAACAATATTAAAATAAACATGAGCTCACTGCAGCCCTTCCTGCCTGAGCTGTTGTGTTTATGGCAGGTTCCCAAAGGGAGCAGATCCCCTTTGTAGCCCTGCAATGCACCTGCCACCTCTGCAGAGCAAACTCACACCTCTGTTTTCACTTGGGTGATCTGTGAGCCCTCCCTGTGCTCACAGGCTGGGCAGCCCAAGACAGCTCCCAGGTTTACCCCTTTAATATTATCTTCATGAATTGCATCATGGAGATGTAGTTTGAAAAACACACCTTGTACAAGCAAAAATTGTGTCTAATCAAAGGACAAAATAAAGTACCACAGCTTTGGCAGAGCAGCATGCACTGAACAATTCACAGCTGTTACCACCAGAATGTTAAAAAATGAGTTTCATGTCCCACATCAGCTTTCAGCCACAGTTACACACCAAAATGTGCCTTTCACGATGACCTAAAGGAGACAATCACCACAAAGATGAATTGGGACACACTGAGTTTGGTGAGATCAGCTCTGCAGTGTTACAACTGTGTTTAAATATATGGACAATCCATGGAGTGCAAACAAATCATACCAGCCCAGAGCTGCCTGAGTGAGAGGTCTTTGACTCTGAATGTGTGATTTAATGTTGGTTTCAAAGAATAATTTGCAGTGGGATGAAAGGCTGGTCTCACATCCATTAATAACCATCAGAATCTCATCATTCTAATACATTTTTGTGAGAGTGTTTTCTGATGTTTGGTTCTGTGTTGGGCTAGAAGGAAAAACGTGTTACCAGTTTCAGTGATGCCATTCATTCTTGGCTCTTACATCTTCTGAAATGCATCCATCTTCCCAGTTAAGTATTTAATTTTATTGTGGAAGCCTTAAACTCAGACTTGTGCTGCTTCACTCTATGAGTTGTGTTTACAAAGCTCTCTGACCAAAGACACCTTGTAGAAAACATTTATTTGGGGAAACTACTTCTTGTTTTGTGAGTCTGGAAGAAAAAGCAAAAGTGAAAACCTAAAATGTCAAACTTTCATCATTACTTTTGAACTGAGTGCAAATATTTGACTCAGCAGAATATAGATATCAGTAAGGAAATAGCTTATCTGCTCAAAATACTCCTAAAAATACAATGGCAAGAACATGCTGGGTATTTTAAGATACTTATAAAAACTAAGTGCATGGGAAAGATGTACAGTAAATGATAAGGCAGATGTTTATACAATCTTTTTACAGAGTCCAGAGCAGAATTCTGTGTCACTGATGGTTCCTTTTGGTAAACACATTCAATTGCTCAGTATAGGAGAGCCTTTACTAATTTTCTCTTTGCAGGCAGCAGAGATAAGAAAAGTGCACTGCCAGCTTTTATAGTGCTGCTAGAGCCTTGAAGCTGCTTTTTAACACAGATGGTACAGAGGTGGAACAGTCTCATATTTCTGTCTAATAATAGCTATCATTGGCAGGGAATTAATGTTCTCAAGGCACTTTACTTCTCATACACACGTATTTACATATAGATACACACGAAGATAGATTAAAAAAGAGAATTTATGTGTATAAAAAGAGAGCACTAAAGGCAGAGTGCTCAGTATCTCCTTTAGCAGACTTCCTGGGGGCTGCCTGCCGTGTTTCAGGACAGAGCGTGCGGTGCTCCGCCTCGGGGATTTATTTCAACTTGCATGGCAATCCACTGTGAAATCATGATTTTTCAGTGCTGAGGGGCTGTTGCTGGCAGGAAATGAGGTTTATGAATGCTAATGATATATGATTGGAGCCCACAACACAGCTCTTTTGCCTCCACTGTGGAGGAAGGCTCAGAGCTGTGTGCCAGCAGCGCTCGTCTCGTTCCCCACTCTGCACCACAGGGCTTGGAGAAAGTCCCAGAGTCTGCTTAGGATTAACTTTGGAGACTTTTGGGACAGAAGTTTCCCCCTCCACCCCAAATACATCAAACAAATACAGGCAAACCTTAGGAGAGGGGCTCAGCACTAAGTAAAATTGAGTAAAGGGGATCTAATCATTCTTGTTCCACTGCAGCCAGAAAACCTGCCACAATATCCAGAGATCCCAGACCGTTAAGGTCTAGCCTGAAAAGGGATGGCTATTGGATCCAAGACACCAAATTTTCCTGGCTTTTCTCCCTTATCTACAGGCAAAGCGATGCCAACAGATTACAAAATTCACCAGGAGAACTGGTGAGAAAATTGGCATTATTATAGGAAGACCTTGACCAAGGACAACAAATGAAATCGAATAACTGGAGCTTGTCTTCTTGAAAACAATAGGGCTCAATGATTTTCTTCCTAGTTTTTGGTATGTGACTGAAGTTTAGACAAACTTAATATCTTCATGAAAGCAGAATGTGAAGGGCACATTTCTCTGCCTATCAGGGTTAGAAGGCAGCTATCTCTGAATTGACATAAAACTTAGGATCACAGTATTCATATTTTTTAAAAATATCTCTGGTTCTGACTCCAAGTATTCTGGATCACTCTATGGAAACTCCATGTTTCCTTGTCTGATACTGATTTTAATTGCAGGTAATTAGCATTAGCTTGTTTACATACCCTGTTGGTCTGAGGATGGGAGATTGATGATATCTGTTGGATGATTTATCTCCCGGCTGTTAAAAGTGTGCAGTGTTTGAAAGTTAATTCTAAAAGAAGTGGAGTGGAAGTAACAAAAGACTTGGTTTAAAATGCTGTTAAATGCCATAGTGGTTAAATCCACAGTGAACCAATCTAAACCATAATTTTATGAGGTTCCTTTTCACCATTTGCACCCAAACCTTAGAACACAAATCTTATCCCTTTATTGTTAAATGACACTTTTTGAAGCACAGTCATTTAGCTTCAAATTGCCATGCTTATTTGTGAAGTTAAGAGTACTAAGGGAAGTTTAAGCCCCATATAATTGAAAACATCAAATTATATACCCATGAAAATGGGATTTAGAATGGAAATAGCAGCTGATGCTTAACTGAAACAGATATGTTGGAGTAACAGTTATGTACCTGATTTTTAACTCTTCAGATGACTCATTTACGCAGGAGTTACCAGTCCTGTAATTTTGAAAAAAGGTAAAGGTCAAACATCTTATTTGCAAATCCATGGTCCTTGTTTATTGCATATATATCTCAATTCAGATTTACATGTAAGTAATAAACCTGGAAATATTTTAGGCTGATTAAATGAAAGTGGATTTGATATTACAACATGCTAGAGCACACCTCCAGAATAAATAACAAGCCCCTGAAGGAAATTTAAATAGAAAGTGATTAATACCTTAAACTGATGAATAATGCAGTTTTATGAGAGGCATGCTAATGAATCAGACACCTCTGCTTGCAGTCAGTCCATGTGGGTGGGCCCTGCAGCTGGAACACCCTGATCTGGGGTCTCTGTGTGGGTGGAAAGGTCCAAACACACCCACATGTGGCTGCAGAACAGGGACTGACCCCTTAGCACTCTGTAGCCGCTCACATCCTACTTGGAAAATGCCAAAGCAGGCCAAATATCATTGACCTCGGTGTTTGTGAAGAGTTTCTGCCAAGTTCCAGGCAAATCTACAAAGAATAAACATGATTTTATTCAGATTCTTAGTCACTTCATTAGCAGAACCAAGTCCTAATTATGAGTTGCAGCTATTTTCTTAATATGAACACATTTTTATCTACCAGCTGTTTGGTTTGTTACTTCTTTTAATTGCACATCTCAGTAAGGAACGTCGGGAAAGATGAAAGGGTCAAAACAAGGAACTTGGAGGATAAAGTGTTGTCTTAAAAAGCAGTCCCTACTGGAAGAAAATATGATGATTGAGAGGCCAGCGGTGCTAGGGTAAGCACAAGATAAGTCACAAGCTATCTGAAGTAATGTTTGCTTTGATCTGCCAGGCCTTGCCATACATAAGGAAATTCAGAGGGGTGCTAAGGGCTCTGCTAATCTTTCCTAATGATATGCTGAGGATGCTTAAGGCCGGGGTTAAAGAGGCCTTTCAGTGCAGCTTGATTTGTGAACTTTTGAAATAGGGAACTAACCCTCCCTCTCAAAGATGTTTGCAAAGCAGCTGCTCACATTAGCAAATGTGTGGGCAACCGTGTGGATGAGCTCAGGGCAGAAAAGTTAAGATGAGAACCTTTAGATGAGCTTTGCCTTTAGCACTGCTGCCCTGGGCAGTGATATTGTGAGGTTCCCACAGGGCTTTAGCAACAAAGTGTGTGAAGAGCAAGGGTGGTTTAAAATTCTTGAGGAAAACAGACAATCATAGGGCTGGGCTGTTCAAAATCTTTGGCAATTCTTACCTGTCAGGCTGGTGGGCACAGCACAAATGTGCTTGGGAAGACTCAAGATCCTCCTTTAAACATCTAATTTTTAGGTCAACCTTTAACATTACCACAACATTCAAAGTCAGGCATGAGAGCAGAACCAACATTTGACTAAAGAGCCTGAAAACAAACTGGGGAGCTTTAATTTGTCAGAAAGTTCAAGAAGCATTCACAGAGGGAAAAAAAAAGAAGAAAGTAATAGAGAGAAATGTGTAATGTTGGCACCACTGAGCTCTGAGTGGTTGGATTTTCCCTGGTTCCCACTCCTTGCGTGCCCTAAGGCCTGAACACAGCAAACAGAGCACATCTGAACCCTTCAGTCCATCCGAGGTTCAGAAAGTGAGACCTCTCCCAGTCGGCCAATGTGACTTGTTAGCTTCAGACTGTGCCCAGTACATAAAACCTCCACACTGAGTCTGGCAGTCATGGCAACTTTCTTCCCAAAAAAAGAAGAGACCATCACTCGCATGGCAGCCCAGCCAGGTCTCCTCAGCGGCCCAGAGGAGAACTCAGGGGCCCGTAAAGTGTCCCAGGCCCTCACACGTGCAAGGTGAGGCTGTTTTCACACCAGCACAGGTGACACCTGGCTCGACAGCTGCCTGGGTGTGCAGCTGTGGGCTGCTTCCATGGCAGAGTGGCATCAGAGGTGGCCGGAGACTGATGGAAGGACCACACAGCAGGGTGGGACCAGGGCGTGGGCTGCAGTGGGAGGGAGGCAGGGCTGGTGGCCTCGAAGCAGAGCCAAAATGAGCCAGGGGGCTGGCAGGAAGCGCTGAAAGCTCGGGGCTGAGGGATGGGGAGTGCAGTGTCCGGCAGGAGGGCCGGGGTCAGTTCTCCTGCAGCTGCTGCAGCCAGAGCCAGCTCTCTTCTTCAGACGAGCTGGCTGGGGCAGCTCACCCGCTCCCAGCTTTTCCCCAGGCAGGTTTTCCTAATCAGTCAATTAAAAAGCCCAGTATGGAGCTTGTGGCAATAAATAGAAAAGCACCTTCCTCTGCTGGCAGCCCCTGCGGCCTACCTGCCAGTCTGCGCTGTGTGGGACAGCCAAGCTCCCTCTGAGGAAGATTAATGTCCCTAAACACAGGCTAAAGCCTAATTTTCAGATATTCTCAGTTGTCCAAGGGTTATTTGGTTGTTCCATGCAAAATGGAACCTTGAAATGAAACAAATTAAATACCTTTAACATGAGAAATCTCCCGCCACACATTGCAGTGGCTGGGGTTCAGAGCACATCTGTGGGAGGTAAGGGTTGACTCACCTCAACCAAAGGAAAAAGAATTATTCCTTACACTGCAGGCAAGAACTTTAATTGGTCGTCTACAGGCAATGATTTAAATACAAGTTTTGAAGCACTGCTTTGGAATTTAGCTGTCCTGGGCTTGCTATTGTCATTATGTATTTGGTCTTGTCTTATCTGGGGACTTGAGTCACTGCATTCCTCAGGAAAATCACTTGAAATGACAGAGTGACAGTCACTGCTTTCAGTTGGCCTATTTTTATCTCTGATTGCACATGAAAGGAAGCCTTTTTAATTCTGTAAAAATGGATAAATTTTGAGTAAATCTATCTGGAACTGACAGGTGGGGAAGCCTGTGAAGCCAGATAGGCTTGGGCTGAGATAGGAACCAGTCCTAATGCTGTTAAGGCTCGGTTTCTGTGCAGAAGCAAGGATGGAGGTGCTTTGAAAACTTCAGTGGCAAGAACCGAATACCCATGGTATTAGACAGAATGAAAAATTAGACAACTGGAAACATTTCTTTGATTTTGAGGGGCCAGACTTTAGATGTGGAAATCAGTACTTGTCTGCTGGTAAATGCACCTATGTGAGACTTCAAAAATTCAGATTCATGGTTTATTCCACCAATGTTTTGAGTATGGAATACTCCTAATATATACTTGGGAGTTTTAGCAAAAAAAGAAAAATAATGTTAATGCTTCTTATTCATTGCTTAGAAGAGTTTTTCTAATGAATAAACCTCTGTATAACCAGTAAAGAGACATCTTTAAAAACCATAGACTGCTGGTGAAGGGCAAAAATCCTTCCCTTTTTAGCCATCATGACTGGTGGCTTTGCCTTTTCCAGCTGTAGTCTTACTGGATGAAACAGAGGAGAGGAAGTCCAGTTAGAACCTCAAAAACATTAAAAAAACCCACAAACCCCAGTTTTTATTCAGGGCACACACTTATTGGCTCACACTGAGTGGGTTTCTAAGGGCCAGCTCCATGTAAACAGTCACAGAGGCAAAACAGGGCAGCTAAGTCAAAAGGTGAGATCATGGAAACCACCAATCATTTACTGCCTCACCTCAGAGACCTCTCAAATACATGTGGCTGCCACTTCCAGGCTTTAAAGTTTCCCCTGGTTTTGAGGCTTCCTGCAAACCCAGAATTGCCTCAGCCCTGACCCTGCCAAGCAGCCTGGCATGTCACCCACTCCACTGAGTCCCCAAAGGTCCCCACCTTCCCCCAGGAGGCCTCCAGGAGAAAAACGTTCCCAGACGATGTCTAGGACACTGTTATACATTATAAAAAAAAATTAATCAGAGGGAAAAAAATCAAATATTTTAAAAAATAGATCATTAGAGCTTTTCTGTTCATGCTAGGTGAGATTGGGACCATATCTCCTCATTCTAAGTCATGACCAACAGCCAGGTTGCAACACCCTGCAAATCCTCTCAGCTCTGGATTGCTGTCCTCCTCACAGCAGCTCCTGGTACCAAGTGTCTGATTGTCAATGCCATTGCTTTTGCTGGCTCATAATTCCCCTGATGAGCATGTGGAGCCCCACATGCCTCTTTCTCAGAGACAGGAGTCCTCCACCACTCAGAAATATTTGGGGACGTTTATTTGTGTGGATGTGTATGAGCACAGAGATAAGCATGTGGGCGCGTGTTTGTGTATTTAACCACGCAGAAATAAACTTTCTGGATGGAAGCTGATAATGGTCAAATAAAAGCAAGCAAAGAAATGATTGCTAAAATAACCAGAAGTCCTTTTTTTTTTGTCCTCACAAAACAGCTCCTCGCTGATACTGTTGAATGCTAATGTTAAAACCTGTAACTAGTGCATGGAAATATGGAAAATTATACTGGATCCCTAACTTCAGGATAAGACAGAGAATATTAATTGGGCCAAATCTTGTTATTTATTTGAAGAAAAAAACAGTTGAATTTCAAGAGGCACAAGTTTCAGCCAGAGAGAAAACAACAAAGAAAGGAGCACAGCTGGAGCAACACCCAGGTTATGCTCACTATCATAATGTAACATGTAGGAAGTAACAACTGTGGCCTGCTCGTGCTGAAAATTGAGCAAATCAGAAAAACTCAGAATTCTGTGCTTAAGAGGAAATGTGGTTGGATGGGGGGACAGAGTGCCAGGACTCTGCTGGCATCTAGCACCAGATGAGGATCTGAATCACCCTGGCTGGTCTTGAGCTCTTTGTGTTTCATGGAAACCAAAATGACCCAGGCACAGCCTCACTGGGAACCAGCCTTGCTTGGACTCTTTTCCAAGTCAAGCCATGAACATAAATATTTCTCTGGAAAGTACCTAACCGTGCATTTAGTATGAAGACATGCTTTCAAAACCTCCAGAGAACAGACTTTCTGCAAAAGCAGTCCTGTGGTGCTGTGAGCAGTTTGAGGGCAGTCCCTTGAAACTTCTCTATCCCCAGTAATCTTAAACCTCCAAATTCCCACAAGACTGACCCCTTATTGATAGCAAAGATAAAGGGGCTGTTTTCTGAGCCTCTCTGCATTTCATTAAGACCTGACCTGCACAGGAGGCCAGGACAGGAAAAAAAAATCCTGTGGGTGAATATTTAATTCTATGGAAGGCAATGGCCAATCCTGGGTCACATTCTGTGGGGGAAAGATTTCTTCCTGTGCTTTTAGATATGTAAAAACACACTGCATGAATGAAATTAAAAATTACTTCACTGGGCTCTGGTAACAACAATAGCAATCTGATGTAAGTTCGAGAAGAACCACATTTGAATGATTCTTATCATCAAGTAATACTGATATTCCAAAGTGGCTGTTACTCTCTTTGATTATTTGCTGTTCCTTAATTCCTTGTGTATCTGTGGTAGTTGTTTTGGCTATGTTTAAGTCTTGTGCATTTTTATGCTCACCAGTAGTGCAGTCTTGCCGTTTATTTGCACTGGGGAGTTTTGGGGAGTGTGCAAATCTAAGCTGTGTAATTTGGGACAACAGCTGTGCAACCATTGTGTTGAATGTGGACTCCATTTTCTCTTGAGCTTCTTCCATCTGACATTCCCTGCCTGCTCATTTAGGGGTTTTTCTTGCTGCAGAGTACCCAATATCTGCCAAACCTGCTTGAACTCTGGGACTTTGGGGGTCACAGGAAAAAAGCTCCCATCTCTCCTCTCCATCCATTTGTTTTTTCCCAAACTAGAGTTGTTTTTCATCACTGGGTCAGTAGGTGGAGGACATGGTTGAACTCTGTGAGCCCAACAGCTGTTGCACAACAGGCAGTGATGTCAAAGGCATCCCTCTTGTAGGAAGGGAACACAGATGGAGAGATCTTTTCCTGAGGCAAAGGATGCACTTCCCAAGGACAAAGAGCAGCCAGAGTTATGCTCTGGCTTGATGCCATAAAAATGGCCAAAACAAGGGGGCTGCAGTTACAAAGGAAAATGGCACTTCCCAAGAGAGCAGATAGACAGAAATGTAAAAGCCCTGGAGATGATGAAAGGCTCTGATGGAAAGTGATGGAAAAGGGGAGGCTGTATGCACATGGCAGCTGACAGGTGAAAGCTGAGTTCCTTTTGGGTTTCTCTTTAGTTACAGATGTGGCAGCAAGTTCCAGTGCAATTAAAAAAAAAAAATCACAGAAACCACTCCAGGAGCTTTGGGAGGTGTGGGCAGGATGGTGTCTGTCACCTTTCAACAAGGAACAAAGGCAATGTTTGTACACTTTGAAAGCGCAGCCGTTGATGTGCATGACAAGAGATGTAGAAAGGATCTTTGGTTTCAGCCACAGTTTGACTGCTCTCAGAGTGCATGAGGCTGAATCAGTTCCTTTTTTGATATAAGGGGTCTCCTAAGTGACACCAAATCTTGTTGGTGGCTTCTTAGCCAAGGCAGAGGGGAGCCAGGAGCTCCTTCCACCCCCAGGCAGGTCAGGGCTTCTCCAGCCCCAGCTGAACCCAGTGGCTGCAGGATCATGGCTCTGTGAGAGCAGCACTGATTGCCACCAGCCAAAAAATGGCAATAAACCAGCTGATACACACCCCACTGGGGAACAGGGGGAGATGGAGATGCAGAGCATGGTTAGCTCTCTGTGCCTCTCTCCTCGCTCAAAAGCCCTTTATCTGAAAGCAGGATGGCCAAAGGCAAGTGCAGAATTGGTCTGGAAGCCCCTGCATGGCCTGAATCCTGGGCTATCCATGACCAGTCCTGGATAGTTGAGTGCTGCCTTAGAGACCACTGGTACAAACAGCAGGAGCTTTAGCAGGGTCTGGCACTGGGGGACAGCAAGCTTTGGGTTTCATTGCCTTGGGTGACATTTGGTTATATTTAGATATTTTCAGGGAGGCTGGCTGGGTGCTTCTCACCACTGTTACACGTCTGCAGCCTCCAGCCTCGGGGTTGCAGTCCTGTAGTTTGTATTTCTGCTAGTCAGACATGAGCCTAAGTGAGTGTGCCAGCACTCTATGTCAGAGAGGGACAGGCATAAATACAGAGATGGAAATTTCCCAAACGTGTTTGTCATAAGGTCAGATAAGTGGAGAGAAGCTTGATCCAGTTCATGATTAATAGCAGACTTTTAAAGTAGGAAAACCCATCTTGTTTGTTATAATTCATTGTTAGAAAATGGGACTATGTTCTGCTGAATTTATGAGGGAAATTCTCAAACCTCTGTTTATTTTTTAGTGCCAGATGGGTCTGTTTTGTTATCCTTAGCAATAATTTGTGATATAATGAAGAATTTGGTATGATTTATACAGAAGAGTTTATGTCTTCATTGTAAATAAACACTGTTCATTTTGTGCCATTAAGCTAAATCAAGAAATATGTGGTTTAAGACACAGTTTACAAGCTAGTGAATATCAGAAATGATAAATAGCATGACAATCTTTTTGGAAAGGATGTAAGTCTTCATGCTTCCAGGACATAAGATAACCTCTAATTAATGGGGGCTAGTAAGAATTCTTTCCTGTCAGCAAGTTATTCCATAATTGCCTTCTGTAAGGCTTCCTGTCCTTTCCTCTGAAGCAGCTGCTGTGCTTCTGCAGGAACAGGATGATAAAATCAATAAATCCCTGACCTACTCCTATACCTCTGTGAATGTCTTTTTTGATGGGAGCTTTTCATCCACCCAAACCCAGGTTCAGTTTGCTTTGTTTGCAAAGCAAAACCTGCTGAATGCCGAGGCAGAAGAAATGACTTGCTTCTTTTAGTGGTATCTTCACTTGTGACAGGAAAAACAAAGCCCAAATCCTTCAACTCGTGTGTTGGCACGTAGGAAGGAAGGTAAAGTAATTTTTTTCAATAACTTCACCTGGAGAAGCAGTTGGTTTTGTTGTTAATGTGGACCCACAGTAAAAATATCCATCTAATAGAGGGAGAGAAAAGCTTAGTCCTTGAGAGGCTGTCTGAGTAAAAGAAATTTCACCCCAACCATCCTCAGCTTTGGAGCTGTCTTTAGGAAGCCTTCTGCTTTGCCTGGCCCTCAACTCTGTTGTTTATAATTTCCTCCTAATATTTCCACTTGTCTTCACCGAAACTACTTTTGGACTAAAGCCTTATTTTTGCTATCTAACAGGTAGCCCTCCAAAATGAGCTGATGGTTGCAGTCACTGGGTTCTAAGATAAATGGAGGAAATGGCTCTCTGGAAGTGCCTTTGCCCTTTTGTCTGATATATAAAGCAGCTGAGGGATTGGCATAGGCTGAGACAGGCTTAGCTTAACATTAAACTAATTGAAAGTTGGTGCAATGAATCACGTCTAATGTGTCATTGGAAAGGAGGTTCCTTGATCTTTAGATAATAATGCAGTCTAAGATAATATATATCCACTTTTTAAAAGGTAGGAAGTAGGTTGGGAAAGGGAATGTTTCTAGTGAGTGATAAAACTGCAGATCACACACCTGGTTTGGGAAGATGCTCTTCCTGCAGGTCAGGGTCTGAGCCAATTAAAGGAAGCCCTTTATTTGGACATGAGGAGGAAGGACATGAATGAGCTTTTTTTTTTGTCCTCTAGGCAATCCAACAACAGGACACTTTCCTGAGGTGTATTTGCAATTCCCTCCCTCCCCTCCTTCTCCCATCAGTGTCAAAGCTTGAATTATATTGTCTTTTTTTTTTCCTCTTGTTTGGACATGGACCAGGCAAAATGAATCTATCCATGCTTCAGATCCCTGTGACTTCTAGAGTTTATACTGATCACCAGCTACTAGCTGTGAATAAAGCCTTCAGACCTTGTTTAAACATCACAGCACTAATTATGGCTTCTTTAAGTAAAATGCTCTTAAGCTATAATTACCCATAAGATTATACACTGGCAGTAACACAAGAAATTGTATTGCAGGATTGTACCAGGGGGCTGAGCTCACCCCACTGTCTCAGTCAGTCAAATCTGCTGAGAAGGACAAATGCAGTAGCCAGAGCTGGCAGTGGAAAACCACCCCTGTGTTCTGCCCAGCCCCAACAGATGCAGAAAACTCATTTCATATTCAGCAGTCACTACTGAGTTTACAGCGCTGCTCCCAGTTCTCAGCTGATGTAAACAGATGTTGATCAGCTGAACATTGATTTCCATCAGGTCAGGGTTCAGTTCCCAATGCAGAGATCTCTTCCCTTTGTGTTTAATGTGAAGTGCTCCGTTAACCACCACCAAAAAGGGAAACAGCTCTAATTCATGTTTTGGGTTGGTTTTTTTTTTAAAGGAAACAGGGAATTTTGGAGGGCAATTCTGATAAAACAGACACTCTTGCAATTACGAGTGCTCACTGCTCACTCCATCCCTTTGTAGCATGAAACACACAAATTAAACAGGACTGGGAATTTGGAACAAGTTCAGACTTTGGAATAAAAGGAGACTTGGGGCTAGAACAGACATTTTTCTCTCATCCTCTGTAAACCCACAATCCCTTCCAGTGCAGGATCAGGTAGTTTCTTTTAATAAAAAATACATGAACAGCATAAAACCTCTTATTCCTGTTTGTTTGAATTGAATTTTGTTATTTTCCTCTACAATCTGTTGGTTTGGCTGCATGATATTGATTTCCAGCTAAAACAATTTACTCACCAATTGCTTTCACAGACAACAATTTCAAGCAATTAAGAGAATTAAGAAAGTGTTTTCATACTGTTAAGAAATACATCTGTGAAGAGCTTTTAAAAGATGCAGCATGAGATGCTAAAATTCATTTTGTTTTTCCTTAGATATTAGCAAGGGAAATTATCAGAAAACCCAGAAAATGTTTTATGCTCCCCCACCCACATATGTAAGACAGCTACCAGAATTGCAAATGCTTTTAAATTGGACACTACCTGCTTTCTTCCACAAAACTGCTTTGTGGGATTTTTTTTTTCTGTTAAATAACCCACTTTTGCTCCACTGTGTGGATGAAAAACGTATATATCTATTCCATGCATATTCCGGCTGGATTCCCCGTGCCTGGTGATGCTGTAGCAGCACTGCAGGGCTTGTCCTTAGCCCTGCCTGCACACAGCTCTACAGAGCACATCCCCTCTTTCCTTTGGGCAGAATTCAGGACTAAAATGGCATTTGCTGAGGGGTGGATTGGAATTAAAGCAGGTTTTGCATATGCATAGAACAGGGATGGGAAAGCACATGGCATTTTTATGGGAATGAGGCACATGAAGGCACCAGAGCTGTAAGGATCTGTCATTTAGCAGACACCACACAATTCTGCTGCACCTCAATTTAAGTGCAAATTACTAAGTTTGAGGAGAGTGCCTTAAAAATTACTAAAGCATTTCATTATCGTGAGGAAGACTTTAATTTCAGAGACAATTCCCACACTCCCACCTGAAGGCATTACCATTTTCTGTCTACCTGTGCCCCTCCTGTCTTTTTTAATAAGACTAAGTTGGGGATTCCAAACATCACTCTTGGCTCTTGTTTTACAAAATGTTTTCCCCTGTTTGTGGCTAAAAGAGTTCTCGTTACATCCTGATTTTCATGGATTTAAGAGGAGTTAAAAAGAGCAGTGAAAACAGGCCCAGGATCTCACAGACATTTCTGTGACCTCTCTTGCATCCATTTCAAGCAAATATTTCACTTCCCTGGGATTCTGAAAATGTGTACATTTGACTCCTACACACACAATAGGTGCAATGTTGGAACCAGTTTTACACAGGTGTGACTCCTTTGGTTTTGATGGAGTTTGTACATATCCACAGGCAGAGGAAGTGAATAAATCCTCTGGAGCTTTGGAGACAGAGCTACAACAGGAACTGACAGAGAGTAAGTCTTCTTTTTGAAAGCAAAGCACAGGAATAAATTTAAAATGTGTTTTTATATGTATGCATACAGACATGGGGGAAAAAATCACAGAAAGGGAGAATTTTTTGTTGTAAAGTCAAAACTCCCTTTACAACCATGGCAGATAACCCTGGACTGACAACAGCCATCACTTTTGTAATACTGTAAAAATACTTTGGAAAAATCTTGTCATCTGACTGCATAAAATCTCTCAGAGATCAGTGAGGTGCATTCATTCTCCTCCCTGTGTTTCACCTGAATCCCTCTTCTCCAGGGATTTTCACAAACATTGAAAAGATTAATGTCCAAATATAAACAAAATGAGAACAAACTCATCATTGAACAGGACTAAAAGAAAAGGAAATAGCTGATTTAATTAAGTTTTTTTTTGTGTGTGATGATTCAGACTAACATAATTCTCAATGAAAGGACAAAAATAATTACAGGTAATTAATGCCAAAGGATCTAAAGCTAAGGAATTCAGTTAGCCTTGAGCACAGTACAGAACACACCCAGTTCTTCTTTCTGTAGATAACATAGTGCATCCACTCATTTAGGTTATGGAGTTTCTTTTAGACTCGCAATTATTTTTAATACTGACACTTCTTTGGCCATCAGGGAAACAGTGCTGATAGTGTAATGAAGCCAACCTGTCTAAAACACAGAAGCTTTTTTGTTTTGTTATTCCTGGAGCTAAAATGGCACGAGTCAAAAACAAATTAAATCCATCATTCTGCCACTGGATAGATCAGTACAAAATCAGTGAGATGCAAACAGAGCTAGGTTTCATACTTTTTTCTGTCTCTGGTTGAGGCTCAGTAGTGTTTCCCAGCCATGGTTTTGGTTTTTAATGTGTAAAAAAGGCAGTTCTTCAGTGGCAATTTTTTATATCAGTGTTATGGTCAAATTGAAGCTCGGATTTCAAAGATGCAATTTTTTGTGAAGATCTGTTTCATGCACATACCTTCCAGAGTAGTTTAAAAGACAAATACTGGAAGGAAAAATAGAATATTTTGCCATTGATAAGAGTCTGGATGGACTAGATTGAGAGTATGGGTTTAAATGATGCATTTTGGTAGTTCAGAAAGAAAAGCATTTTTTCTTGGGTCAGATCCCACTCCATATATTTCCCTTTCCTTGGATTGTAGGGGAAGAAAGCTAATCTCCATAGGTAGGTTTCCCCCTCTCCACTTAGGGGGTTTCACAACAAAAAAATGATGGGAGTATGGGGGTGTGAATTAGGTCTTAAGTTTCCATATCAGATAACCCACATTTATGCATTTATGCAGGTGGGAAGCAACAAATTTTCAGAATTTCAAAGCACAACTGGAAAAACGAGCACAAAATCTGGGGCATGTTCATTATGGAAATAAATTCATGACCAGAGCTGGTGCTTTCTTATGATTTTCTTTGTCCCCTTGTGTGGTATTTTTCTTCTTCTCTGTGAAAGAAGAATCCTTGATGTAACTCCTCCTATTTCAGCTGCCTTTTAGACTCGTGTCCCTAGTTATCCACCTAGTGAAGTTATGTATTTTAGTGAAATCAAATCTGATTTAGAGAAATGATATTAGGGAAACATCTCTGTCTTACCATGAAATTAAAACAGCAGCAACGAGCCTGTCAGTCCTTGGGGACATTCAACCTCAGAGGAGCAAAATGAGCCCTGTTAGTGATGAAGGGTAGGTCCCACTTGGTTGTGAATTAACTCTTAAAGAGAAGTTTGACTGAGAAAGGAACAAAACAGCCAGTCTACGTTTATCAAGAGTGCTGATTGTGGAATTGTTTGCTTTTGTATTCCACAAAATGCATGGACAAGCTTGTGCTCCCTGCAGCAGTGGGGCTGGGTGTCACAAGAACGTGCCCTTGTCTGAGGGACAGGTGGCACAGACAGCAAATTGCCTAAAACAACAAAACAGGGATCTGGTTTTACAACCTGAAAACAAGCCCAGGCTTAGTTTGTGTGGCTGGCAGGTCTCGTGGCAACCAGGCAAGTCCCAGCCTGACCCCCAGCCAGGTGTGCTCTTGTCACACAGGCCCCAGGGCACGTGGAGCCAGGGCTCCCCTGAAGGGTGAGGGACCTTTTCACAGGATTTTGCATGGAGTGGGAGCTCTGGAGGAGCCTGTGCCCTGTAGAACTGCTTCTTGTCATGGGCTGCAGTCGTGCATGGGGCCCTGCAGCCCCAGGGCTCCTGCAGCACCTCCTGCAGCTCTTCTCCTCCTTGCCTACAGGCTGTGACTTTTCAAAAAACCTCCTTTTCCCACTTCTGCTTGGGACTGTGACCCAAAAGTGCTGGGAGAGCTCCCTCCTGTTCCCCACTGACAGCACAAGCAGTGGGTGCAGAGCTTTCAGCCCCCAGTCCCTCCTGGTGAGACCAATTCCCCCAGGCTGCTGTAACTCAGCTGTGACAACTTCGGGGCTCCTGAGAGGGAAACAAACAAAAAAACCTCTGGACTGCCACCCAAGAGTGGGTGATTTTGATATTTATTCCACAGGACGAGCAGGAGATAAAAGACCCCATGTTTGGACAGCTCTGAGGAAATATTTTCCGTGCTGAAAATCTCCAAAGGGAGTCAGGAACGCCATTGGCAATCCACAGAATGGGCACAGCTGAAAGGCCACCCCAAACCAGAATATTCATTGCACTGGGGCACGACAGGAAAAGCCTTCTGTGGGCCGGCCTTCAGCAAGATCCCAGCTCTGCAATATGGCCAAAATTCACTGTGTTTTTGGGAGAGGTGGTGGAGGTTTGTTCCCAAATCCCAGCAAAGGGAAACCACACGTGGACATCCTAATACGTCATTCTTTCAGAGCAGAAGCTGTATAATTAAGCATATCCATTAAGGAGGCCACAAAATATGAAGTCATGAACTCCATCTCTCTGAAGAACAGTAGTTCACAGAATAAAATGAATGGGATTGTGAAAGCAGCCACTGCTGGAGAGGAGCAGCCATTTTATGGATCTGCTTTGGGCAATTAGGAAAGCAGCTCCAAATCTTTCCCTTCAACTTGTGGAAGTCAAGGGAGGGACTTCTATTTTGACCATCTAAAAGTCAATGCCTACTTTTAAAATTTAGTCTTCACGTTAGAAAATGGAAGTTAGATAAAGATGTTTCTCTCTCTCTTATGAATATGATTTTTAAAGCCTTCCTGCATCAGAATTTAGGCACAAACTGAGCAAAATACAAAACCTCAGAACATGCAAATAAATCAATCATTCCTGTGTTATATATCTTCAGAATATGATCCAAAAACAATTCTGGGTGTAGTTTTCAAACTTCAGCATTGCATAAACTAAATACCCTGCAGCACAATTGGACTGACATGAATTACAAAGTAAAATAAATACACACTGGGATGTGTCTTTTGTTCCTGTTATTTCACTTTTCCTTTTGCCTTTCAAAAGTTGTATTAGAGCCCATAATACTTGATAAGTGAAAATTAGAACTGTCATTTAGAAGAGGGAAGCAATTTAATTTTGTACTGTAGATTTATAACATGCATCTGTGGAAATGTTCTTGCCTATCCCAGTGATTTCCCTCCCGTCAAATATTTAAGCAAGGATGGGGCATGCCTGAAAGATGCATGTAGGAGCTTTTTTAATAAAAGAATTTAGCCTCTGACTTTTACAAGCAGAGATTTGATTTCTAGATATGAGTTCTTTGCCTGCTTTTCAGTAAATTTTTCTTTACAGTCATTTGGAACGCTGTACCCAAGTCTTTATTGTGCACGACACTTGGAGCTCTTTTTTATTGACTTAGGCTGCTTCTTGCCAAAGTCAAAAGGTTGGGAGCAAGGCCACTGGCATGGGAAGAAATGTGTAAAGAATAAAACTACTTTGGTTGGAAATAATAGAATTGAAATGAAATAAAAGAATTGAAGCAGAATAAAATGAACTTTCCCCTTTTATGGTCGTGTTTACTTCACAGGCAGTAATGACAGACCCAAACTAAGCTCTCTGCCATGGGAAGATGCAGGGATTTCTGTGCATCCAGCACTTTTATTGGCTATCAGTCTTGGGATTCAGCCATATATCCTGGATGTGGACAGTAGGGAGATCTTTATCTCAGCACCCCTTATTTCTCAAACTTTTTCTCTCCTTCTAATTCCTCGCAGTTGTTTCCTTTCCCTTCGAGACCTCTACCTCGGTTTCCCCCTTTTTATTCTCCCCTTTCCCTCTTTTCTGAATTCATGCTGGCTGTCCAAAGGTATGAATTATTTGAGGTCTTGACTTATTGTAGGATTATTTTTGTGAGACTTTTAAATGACTGCTTGAACTTATATATATGAAAATACAAGTTCATATCCCCTCAATTCTATCCAAGCAGGAAAACACAAAACTTTTGGGAGATTTTGTTTTACCAGCTCTCATTCTTCCCTCATGTAGGAGATGAGAAGAGGGATCTGATGACTTCCTAGCAATGCCCAAAATCTCAGCTTGTGTTTGCTCAGTTTTTCTTAGCATGGCCTCAGGTTTGCAAATGCACCAAACCACAAACAAACCCACAGTTCATTTTGCAAAGGCCAGAGCAAGATTCACAAGATTTAATACTGACAGACAAATATATATTTCTACTTTATCATTACTTGGCTTCGGGGAGAAAAAAAACAACAAAGCAACCCACCATCAGCTTTCGAGGCAAAATTGAGACAAAATTGACAAGTCTCACCTATGTTCATATTGAAATCAAACCAGACTATGAGTTTCATATTATTCTAAAACAAAACCAAAAGAATCTGTAGCTGTAGACTCATTGAAAGACATTGAATTGACACAAAGTTCTGCTGTTACAGAACTCACCCACGATATTCATCACCTTAGAATATATTCAGGCTGGCAAACCTGAAAAGAGACAACACAAGCAGAATTACACAGTTTTTATTCTCCTGTTATCACTCTCTGTGTCTTGGGAATTTTTCTGATTTATAAAAATACCTGTACATTCTTACAAATAAGTGTACCTGGACAAATTACTCACGGCAAAGCTGCATGGATAAGTTATTTTTAATGTACAGGTTGGTAAGAAATTAGCTCCCTCAAGTGCCTCTGCACTAAACTATCCAGTCTAGCCAGGCAGAAGAAATATTAAGAGTATAAAATGTAATTTTTGACACTACATCTCTCCTGCAGAATGGCATTTCTTTGGGGCAGCAAGTCAGGAGCAGGTTCTATTCCCTCTCCCCTCATACACACACTTCTTGTGGGGAGCAGGAAAAGCAGAAACAGTTGCTGTGAAGGTTGAGAGAATATGGATGGCACCCATAAACTTAAAATGATGTTCTTTCCTTCACAGGCTGTGCAAGGTGCTGGTCAACGTGGTGAATACTTGAAGGCAAGGCCCAATCATCTTTCCATGCTGCATAAGAACAATAAAAAGACAATGAGGACAAAAAAATCCCCAAAAAACAGTGAGAAAAGACAAAGCCCAGTGGGACAAAATCTGAGGGGTCTTCTGTCCAACAGAAGCCTTTTCCATGCTGTTGTGAGGGATTTTTGCTTCAAGAAATATGGATCTGTCTGCACTGGCTTCTGCTGTGCTGTATCATGGGGTGACTGTGAGTGCTCATCCAGGAGCAAATCCTTGACTAGAGAGGTTTAAAAAGCAATACAAAAGTTTATGCAATAGTAAATTAGACTTCAAGGTCGAAACCTAAAGGTTTTATAGACAACAGAAATCAGAACTCTCCTCTATCAGTCGTTGTGGAGTGATAAAACTAAAAATAACACCTCACCAAGAGCTGCTCTGTTTTCCTTTTTCTTTTTTTTCCTTAGAGTGAAAACATCCCATTTAAAATTAACTTGTTCTGACTGAGCAACACAAAGGTAAAACATGAACACAAAATAGCCAGCGTTTGGCACTGGTGTTTCCAGCCAAAACTCTCTTAAATATAGCCCAGGCTGATATGCTCACCCTTCCTGGATTTGGGAAGCAGGCTTGGAGGGGTTGGGCTCCCCCACCTCAGCTCCCACAGCAGTGGGAAGCTGGAAAAACAAACTGGATGTGCTGCACGCAGCCAAGTGCACCTGGAGAAGGAAAATGATGTTTCAAAAAGGAAATCCATGCAAGCCATGAGCACCAGAGATCAGGGGGTGAAAGGCGTGCAGCAGGGAGTGGAGGAAAATAAGAGTTAGCAGTAATATCATTGTTTAACTACAGCAGGGAGCTTCATCCCACAAGGTCCAGAGTGCCATAAAATATGATTAACACGGATGGAATTAAAGACAATTTGTGTCTTTCAAGACTAAAATTCACGCTCTTGCAACCGTAGCCTTAGGATTTTGATAGGAAAATGAAAGACTGGAAGTAGAATGATTTATGTGAAGATTCCTTTGTTCGAGTCAGTGACATCTAATAGCCCAAGGAAGAATGAAAACTACATTTTAATGAGAAATAACTTATCATATTAGACAGAGGGAAAGAGAAAATAAACCTTTTTTTTTTTTAAATAAAAGCATGGAAATTAATAAATTGAAAGTATGTGATTTCCTGGGAGAAAAACAAACTGTGTTTGGGGTTTTTGTTTGCTTGGATGTTATGATTTTTAAAAAGAGGAGTAATTGTGTCATTTTACATTTTAACACTGATTAGTTCTCCATGTCCCAAGCAAATGGTTGGAATTCTGCACAGATAACACAATTGAAATGGAAGGGCTCATTCTTACAGAAATGTAATTGTGTGTAAGGTATTTTTTTGCTCAAAGAGTGATAAAAAGCAAACTGAATATACAATGAATAAATGAAAGGGAAGAAAGGTCTTTTGTACTCTTGATTTATCTTTACATTAAATCTTTTTTTTTCCAAGAAGCGGATGTAGCATCAGTTACAGCTCTATCTGAATATTCTCACATTTTTGCAGAGGAGCCAAGGAATATACAGTTTATAGAAATCTCCTGAACTGCTTCAGGTGAGATGACAGATACAGCTACAACTTCCTACCCCGAGTTCCCCCTCTGCCTGACAGCCAAACCAAGCAACACAAAGCGGGGAACAAATCAAAACAAAATAAAGCAACAGATGGATTCACAGCTGCACTTTGTATTCAGGAAGGTAGAATGTCAAGAAAAGCTGGCCAGTCTGTGCTGAAACTCCCACAGCACTGAATGGAAACTCAATTTCCCTGCGTCAAGTGCATTCGAGGCTTTCATACGGTAACAACAGAAATACTTATTATAATTACAAAAATAAATCTAAAAAACAATTATTTCTTTAAAATGGCTTCACATTAACAGATTTAAATTAGATATTGGCAAGAAATTCCTCCCTGTGAGGGTGGGGAGGCCCTGGCACAGGGTGCCCAGAGCAGCTGTGGCTGCCCCTGGATCCCTGGGAGTGTCCAAGGTCAGGCTGGATGGGGCTTGGAGCAGCCTGGGACAGTGGAAGGTTCTCTAATCCCTTCCACCCCAGGCCATTCTGTGATTCACTGAACCACAAAACATGATTTTTAGGGAGCTGGGTTAAATTTTCTTACACAAATATTTATCCAGAAATGGAATCCAAAACTCCTCCCTCCCTGCTGTATGGTTCTTTGCCTGTAGCAATTTTTAAATTTTTTTTTCTTTTTTTCAGGCACGAATGTGGAATGTACAAACATCAGAGTTTATGTTGTGTTCATGACAGGGTTAGTCAATTCAGGACACTTCAGTGCAGGAAAAGAAATACTGCTTCCTAATTTTAGCATGGAATTCTGGTGTAGGTGGGAATATTGTGGTTGACTTCACTGGGTTTTGGAACAAATTGTTGAGAAAAGTATGGGATGGCAGTGAGGATTAAGCCTATAGAATCCTTGACCTGCAGCACATATAGGTTGAAGGGTTTTGCTAAAACAAATAACCATTTTAATTTAATCTCCACTAGAAAAATAAGAAAAATTAAATGCTTGCCATATGGTGAAAATATGCTAAGCTTCAAAGAAGTAGGAATCATTAAATACAACTATGAAAAGGGGTTTTTAGGATTGAATGGTATGCCAGTTTCAATATAATAAAACATTCATATATAATCCTATTAAAGTCTCATTTGAAAAAAAAAATAAAAGGATTCCTTTGAATAATGCAAAATCTTAGGTCACTTTTTTTTCGCCTGTGTGTTTATTTTCATTTTAATCAAGGCTGCTATAGTGAGAAAACTTGGTAAGATTTTCAGTGCACATCCGCTATTTCAATTTTTCACACAGGTAACATCAACATGAACCAGGCTTTGAAGATAAAGAAATGAAAACTGAAAACCATATACCCATAAATAGTGGGTCACTCCGTAACCAAAAGGAATATTAAAACCAAAGCTACACCAAGGACTCACCTATCTTTTCCACAACTGCACTGTGTCGAAATCAAGGCAATAAAAAGGAAAAGCTGAGCCTCTCTCTGCCTTTCCAATTCTACTGTTCTCCCAAAGAGAATCAAGGAGCTCTGTGAATAATTCTGGTATAAATACTGTGAAGGGCTTGCCAAAATACGGTCACACACACCAAACACCCACATTCCAACACTTACAGCCCCCTCCCTAAAATCTCCCTGTAATGTAGGGTAGGCAGGCACATGAATGCTCGTGGAGAACAGAACCTAAAGGGCAAGGGAAATGGCTGTGAGAAGGGTCACAGCTGATGGCAGACAGGAGCTGTAGCCCTTTTCAAACGCTTGGGGTGGTTTCTTACAAGGTCCCTTTGAGTGCAGGGCCTTTTTAAAATTGTTTGGATTTTTTTTCCCCCCAACAATAAACATCAGAAGCAGAGCACTCACTGTTCTCCTTGATTGTTCCTGTTATTTGTTCTCATGGGGTGATGCAGGGACACCTCAAACAGAACAAATTGCCATGATACAGCTGACTAACACACAAAAATATCACTTCTGTCCCAAACATTTTACAGGCTAATTTCTCCTTTTCATTGGAAGATCCACCTTTACATTAACCTTCAGGACTGAAGAGCGTGGCCATTTCCCAAGCTGCTAGAAATGCTACTGCACTGCAAAGCCTTCCTCCTCCTCCTCCTGGACCTTTATCCCATAATAACTATGAGAAATAGACTTCAAGATAAAGCCGTGTTTCCTTTTTATTTTTATGAGCTCTGTCAGTAATTCCATCACTGGGGCCACATTTCTGACACTGCTTTTCCTCGGGTTTGGGTCTGGGATGATTTAAGAGGTTTGCACAGCAGCACACCCTCTCTGCTGAGGGCAGGGGTCATAGTCCTGCCTGTCCTGGCTGGGGAAAACCTGCCCCTTGCAGTTTTACCCACAGTTTCTAGAAGATTCTCTTTGAGCACATTTGGTGGTCTTTAGATTCAAGTGACTACAGAAGTGCAAAATGTTATCATTTGTTACTGATCTTAAATAACGAGGCTGACACATAAAAACTCCTCCAGGAAAGAGCATCTGTGCATCTCTCCCTCAACATGCACAAAACAAAGACCTGCACTGTTTGTCCCAGCAGCACAAAAAAAAGTCAAGTTCTTAAAAGTTCAGTCAAAATTTTGGCTTTCCAGAAGGAATTTTTCAAAAGTGTCTGTCGAATATTGATGTGGGGGTTTTACTTCCCACAGGATGTGCAGTTTATTTATAAGAGTAAGTGCAGTCAGAGAGCTTGTGTACATGCTGCTGTTTTGGGGGTGGCTTTTGCTTGCTTTTGTTTTGTTTTTACCTCAATATCACTGGTAAAACTGTTTTGCTGACGCCTGCTTTCGTGCACAACGATTTTCTTTGATCCATTTGGAGCTGAGCATTTTGCACAGGGAAGAATGGTTTTGGCTGTGTTTGGTGTTCTGCATGTCATTTTAAACAGAGAGGAGAAAGGCTGAATATCCACAGGTGATGGAGGTATCTAAAAGATAAACTTAATCAGGAACTATCAGATAAACCAAAATATTAGCTGGGTGTTGCAACCAAACCCCCATGTGATTCATAGCATTCAGTTTTCTTGTTCTAAAAAACCTTACAAATTCTCCATAGACAGAGTGTAGGATCGTGTTTTACAGAAAAAGCTACCTTTATTTTTTTATTTATACTGTCCTTTGGGATTAATAACATTAAACTCTATTCATTCAGGAATACTTAACCTCCAATAGCCATAATTGGAAAATCCCTGGAAAAAATGTCGCCATTGTCCTGCATACAGAAATGTCAGCCAGCAGCCAAAATTGCCTTGAACAGCTTCCCACAAGGGTTAAAGGAGCTATAAAAAGCACTGCTTAGGCCTCACGACACCCTGTTAATTAGCTCCTTCTCTGGATGGGTTGTATGAACTTTCTAGGGCCATACAATAAATAAGAAAAAACTCAAGGCTTGCAGTTTGCCAGCTCATTCTGGTTTGCCCACTAGCAAAGCAGAATATCAGTGGAGCCTGGTTTTTTGGGAAAGTGCCTGCTCCAGTTCCCATTTTGCTTCCCTAGCTGTTTAGGATAAGAAAAGAACACCATGAGTTTCTAGATAAAGTATGTAAACTACTGATCCAACTACACAAAACAATCTCTCAGGGAATTAGCAGTTTAGAGGGGAAAAACCGGAAAAAAATTAACATTAGCAGCCAAAAATGAATGGCAATTAGTGGTAAAGACTAAATAAAGCTGAGGAGAAGGAAATGTGCTGACACTCTGGACTACTGCTGATATTTCCCACACACTCCACTGCTGGTGGGAAACTCCTGCATCTGCTTATAAATGCACCCTCTATAACTTAAATAATGCAGAAAACAAACACTGAAATCCATTGTTTCTATGAGGATCACAGCACCTAAGAAAAGGCCCCAAACACGGCTCATTTTTAATTCCTTTTGCAAATTTGCTGTGATTTATTTAACCTAATTTTTTGGGGAGGTGGGGGGTAAAACATTTGGAATTTTTTTTTCTAATGTGGATGGTTAATTTCAGAGCTGGTCTCTAAACAGTGAGTCCTGATAACATCCCAAGTTTCACATGCTGTTGGGAAGATAATCTCCACAGCTGGAAGGATGAGCTGCAGCTCCAAGAAGCAACAAAACCTGTAACCTTCCTGCAGCTGTGCTGCACTGAGGCAACCAGGAACTGTAGGCAGATGCAGATTGTATCTTATTTTTTAATGGAAAACAGGCACAGAAATAAACTGGAAGCCAAGGTGGCCAACCTCAACTAGGGAAAGAGAGGCTGAGTTAGGACTGATTCTCTCTCTTAGTGGAGGAAAGAAAAGTATTTTCATTCTCAAGAGCAGCTCCAATTAATGGTAAGGCACGCTGGAAACTGGGCTTGAAGCTGTTCAAGAATGAGATTTGGGGATCAGAATATAAAGTTCCATGAAAATATCTCAGTACTCAGCAGCTAATGAAAAAAGAAAACGGAATGTTGGGATGTTAGGAAAGAAATAGAGAACAAAACAAGAGAGAATATCATTATGTCAACTTATTCATCTGTTGTATGCGTGATTCTTGAATGCTGTCTGTAGTGAAGGAAAGGAAAGGAAAGGAAAGGAAAGGAAAGGAAAGGAAAGGAAAGGAAAGGAAAGGAAAGGAAAGGAAAGGAAAGGAAAGGAAAGGAAAGGAAAGGAAAGGAAAGGAAAGGAAAGGAAAGGAAAGGAAAGGAAAGGAAAGGAAAGGAAAGGAAAGGAAAGGAAAGGAAAGGAAAGGAAAGGAAAGGAAAGGAAAGGAAAGGAAAGGAAAGGAAAGGAAAGGAAAGGAAAGGAAAGGAAAGGAAAGGAAAGGAAAGGAAAGGAAAGGAAAGGAAAGGAAAGGAAAGGAAAGGAAAGGAAAGGAAAGGAAAGGAAAGGAAAGGAAAGGAAAGGAAAGGACTGTATACATGTAGGAGGGATGATCAAGGAAATGCTGGATTCTGCACTGGCAGATCAGGATGGCTCAATATGGAAAACGGGTGGATGAAGGGCAGTATGAGAGAGTACACCTGAGTTTCCTGGATACTCACTCTTGGTCTCTGTTCATGAGCTTAGGCAAGCAGCCATCAGAAGGAAAAGCTTCTCCATGCAGTGCAGATCTGCTGTGGAAGCCTTTGCACCAGTGTCAAAAGTCTTTAAGTGTTAGGAAAGGGGCTGCTTTAATTCAGAGAAGAAAACCCCAAGAGGAGGGCTTGGGAAACTCAGAGGAACTACATCTGATTTCTGTGAGGTCCCTGGGCATTAAATTGTTGGAGGTTAGAAAAGGACTGCTAAGGAGAACCACCACAATCTTTCTGTGCTCATTAAGTCTTTTCTCTCAGGCACACTTGGAGACAAAGTGCTGGGTTAACTGGACCTCTCACCTGCTGCAGCTGTACCTGTGTTATGTCAGATTCCCTTCAGTCCTGTAGCAACCACCTCCGCTGCCTGCATGAAGAGGTAACACCAAAATAATTTGACATAGCAGATATTTTTAAACTGAAGTTTAGCAGCTGTAAACATGGGGCAACATGGAACAGTACCCTGGGATTGACTGTCTGGTGTTCTTCATGCAGCAGTGATCAAAGAATTGTCTGCAAAAATGTGTTGTGAGAGAAACATCCAGACATAGGAACAGAGTTTGGGAAATGAGACACAGAGATCTTCAATTTCAGTCCCCTAATATTCTAAGGACTGTGTCACATAATCCCCTTTATAAACTGTTCAGGCTTCATTATGATTAAATTTATTGGCCTTCATTTTTCCTGGAAAGCTGTTCCAGAGTTTCACCGCTCTGCTGATTAGAAACCTTTTAATTTCCAAGTGAAATTTAATATGACAAGTTTATACTGTTCTGGAGAAGTGTTACAGTTGCTCCCCACACATACATCACAGAGCAAATACCAACAAGGGAAAAGAGCAATTCAAGTTAAAAACAATAATAGCACCAAAGAGTTGCTGGCCGAGGAGTTTGCTCCAATTTTAGATGCAGATCCCACTGCAACCTTTAATTCTTTGGTAATAAGCTACTACTGAGGGAACTCTGCCTGTTCAGATCAGCTCTGGTTTATATCTACAAGTGCATAATAACCTCTTTCCCACTAATGAATCACTGGGGCTGTCATAACTCCAATGAACACATTTCTTTCTGAAGGTGTTGATAATCCAAAAGCGCTCACTTGTTCTTCCTGTCTTGAGCGACGCTGTAAGCGTAAGCACATCTCCAGAGAGTTCATCTGCAGAGGCTGAACCAGAGGGAGACCTCTGGACCTGGAAAGGAGGAGTGTTTCCATTCACAGCCCGTGGAGCAGCTGTGTCAGCTCACAGGGAAAGCACTCTCACACGCTCCAGGGTGTGACCCTCAGAGAGGTTTGGTGGTGAGTGTCACCCCAAGTCAGGCTGGAACAGCTTCCCAGCAAAGTGGAAGAGTCACCATCCCTGGAGGGATTTAAGGCATGAAGTTGTGGCTCTCAGAGGCCTGGTTTAGTGCTTGGCAGTGCTGGATTTAAGGTTGGACGTGGCGATGTTAAAGGTCTTTTCCAACCGAACTGATTCTGCGGTTCTGAGCTTTGGCTGCTCAGCCACAGACCTGCAGCTTCTGTTTTGTCTCTGATTCAGGACAGCCACGTTTCATGGGACAAGGATGCTTCCTTCCACACCAGTAGAGTGTTGGACTTGGCCAAAACCTTTGATCACTACAAAAACATAAATGTAAGTGGTGCTTGCAGCTCATTTGCTTGGATTTGAAACCTATGGCTTTATTGTAGGCGCTTTTGTGTTCCTCCAAACACAGCCAGGAGAGGTGGGTGACTCAGTGTTCCCCCAAACAGGCTGTGGTCAGCCCCTTTCCAGAAATAACCAGGAGTAAATGACTTCTAGTTACAGTTCCTGAAATTTATAAAACATTTACGAGGCTTTTTACTTTGTACTATTTCAAAAAAACCCCCATACTATACAACATTTTCAGAACAATGGAGCAAAAGAAAAAAGTCATCTATTTCTCAACATGAGGCTCAGCAATTTGTTGTTTTCAATGCCATTTCTAGCAATAACTGGAGGCAGATGATTTTGGAGGTAATTAACATTTTATTACCACTTCCTCACAGATTTACTGGCCAGGAGAAGAGCAACTTAGAGAAACCAAGAAAACACAGTTGTTGTTTGAGTCCTGTCCCACAGAAATTGCATTTGTTCCCTCACCTGATTCAAATCTCACTTTCTTAAGTTTGTATTTTGTTTTGTCCCACAGCTCTATCAGCCCTCTGGTTTATCTCATGCCAGTGGTGTCCAGACTCCGTCCTACAGGACATTTGGTCAGACAATGAGATATTCCCCTAAGGACAGGTTTTTTTGGAGGGTGATGAATTGAATTTTGTTGCCTAAGTCATCCCTCTCCCGGTTGGCTGCATGGGGAGAGGGTAACCAGGGCTGGTGATAAATCTCTCCCTCCTCGGCTGTCTTGAAAACTGTTCAGTCACCACTGAAGATCTGCTGAGTCCCTTCTGTGGTGTCACAGGTCAGGTATCCTGCACATTTTATCAGTCTGACGGATCACAACTCCCTTTTCCATAGGGAATCATTCCTTTTGTTGGTGTGTAAAAGCAGCACACCACTTCACATCCTCACCCAAAAGAGGAGGCAGCAAATGCCCTTGGTTCCTATTTTGGTCCAAAAAGAAATGGTACCCACAGCAGTGGCAGTGGAGCCTCTCCAGCTCCTTCTAGCAGAGCTTTTCCAGGCTCAAACCCTGATCCTAAGAGAAGTAGATTATGGCAGTGTCTTTCATTAGCTAAGCTGAGGGAATAAGAATAGGCAAGTGCTACCAATTATACTTCAACACAAAGCAGTACCCACTTAAGCATAAGCTAAAGGCCACAACTCCGTTGTTAACAGAGGTGTTCTCACAAAAAAAAAAAAAAGAGCTTTGAACACACTGGGAGCGTTAAAGGGAAGATGTCTCGCATGTGCAATTACTCAACACATCTTTAAAACTGCGAACACTTGTTCACATGTGGTGAAAATTAGGGCTGTGAGCACTTGGGGAAAAAAAAATCCCACCTGGCAGGCACACTCTTTTTCACTTTAGAGTTTTATGGGAGTTCTCAGAGCTTGTTGGTCCGGTGAGAGCTGAACCAAAGTCAATGGAGGAAACTGTGAGGGAAGGAAAAGAAAATGCAGAGAAATGTGCTGGTTTTGTCCTAAGCTCAAGAGGTTTTTGATTCTTCCTGTCTGGTCTAAACCCTCAAAGAGAAATAAAGTGAAATTAGGATATGCATCTCTGGGTCTAAATATAAATATTGACAGTGCCTGGGCTTCTTTCTCCACTGACTTGGGATGCTGAGGAGTTTGCAAGGTTTTCCACCCTATCCCACAGGTGGGTTTGCTCAGCAGGTCTGAGCTGCTCTAGGAAAATGGTGCAGGATCCAATAATTCCCTGAGAATTCATTTCTTCTGTGTCACATAACATCAGTCGTGAACTGCAATAATCACAAAGAGCTGATACCCTCCTTGGACTGGCACCACAGCTGGGTAACTCACATTCAGAATATTATTTCCAGGGGACAAAAAATGTAACTAATTAGCCAAGAAGCTTAGTCAGGACCATAGCTTTGTAATAGATGTTCCAGACTATCTGTGAACACACCAAGAATTGGGTTGATGTCACATCTTTTCTGAATTTCATCACAGTGTTCCCCACTGTACATCTCCTGCCATCATCTCAGGGAATGCCTTTTAACTGAATTGGCATTTTCATATCCAATATTCTGATGTTCCTAATACTATCTTGTCTCTCTGTGTTTTGATTTAAGTGCTGAGAGTAACACAAGGACACCAAACCACATGGCAAAACAACCAGACATTTATTTGTCTGTCTTAATTTCCCATTTTCCAAGTCAAGTCTAGAAACTTGGGCTTAGGTGTTCTAGCAGGCACTTAGGAGAAGAACACACCCAGGACAGGAAAACACCTTTATTCCATCTAAGGAAGAGATCCTTATTTCACTGACTCTTTGAACTGGGAAAAAAACTTTGGGACTGGAGGCAGAGTTATTTATATAGCCATGAAAATTAGGAACTTCAATTTTCCTGAAGAAAAATAAGCAGTAAAATGGTCCGTGATGAAATCATCGATTTAATCCTTTTTTCCAGTTCAATATCCATTACCTCAAACAAAGGGCCTGTTTCTGGTGTGAGCAGTCAGGCAGAGACACCAAGCTCTGGGTTTTGGCAGATCCTCCCAGGTTAGAGATGCACACACCACGGGGCAAACTTTCCCCCCATGTCTCCACGTGAATGCTCTGACAAAGTCATCAGTGCATCCAGTTCCACTGGGTTTCCTGCCACACACAAAATGACACTTTTAGGAGCCTCTTAAGCTTTTTGAAAACTTTGCAAGGAAGTAAAGAGCTGTATGGGGCTTAGCTGAGATGAGGACAGGCATTTTGAGCCAAAACGCACGGAAAGTGTTGACAGTTTAAAGAAAGAAGGAAGTTGGAGAACAGATGAGATTTGACTAATATTTCTTTGGTCCATCCAGAGGCTTGTTACAATTACCCCTTAATTTTCCCTCAGGGGCTCATTACAGTCCAGACAGTGATATCTGCCTACCGTTGGTCTTCCTTTCTCTCTTCTAATGACAAAATGCTGATAGCCAGACAACATTCCAAACACATTGAGTTGTAATATAATAACTTGGAAGAGCATCTGTGGCAGAGAGAGGCAATTTGATGGGCTATGTTAGCCAGAGAAACTCAAAGTACTATCCCTGTTTAACATTCCCAGTCTGGAGTGGCCTGGGCAATAACCACAGTGATAGGAGAGCTCTAACAGCTACCATCAAAATACAGAACTTTTATGTCGGGACTAATCAGGTGATAAAAAAGTTGAGTCCTGTACTGTTATTTGTCTGCAATCTGCCACTATTTAATTCATGGTGGAGCACACTCAGCTGCATGAAGGGCAGATAGGGAGGTGTTTTTGCAAGGCAGCATGACACAAATGCTTGTCCCACGTGAAGGGGCCCTTTTAGTAGTAAAAGAAGGCTCTACCAAGTCCTTGGGAAACAGCAAGCTCCAACTACAAGCTCCCTTATCTGAGTTGTCAGCACAGAGAGAAGAGCTTTGAGCACTGATTCTTTACTGTGGAGATTTCAAAAGTGATGACATACGGAGGGAGTCGTGTTTCTTCCCCTGGGACTTGTTTGTAATGCCAATTTACCAGATGATGTGGCAATTACACTGAGTTTGGTCACATATAAACGTGTTCTTGGATGTGGGTATATTGCTAACAGCTGTTGCTACTATCACGAAAAATTTGCATTGCTGAAAACTAAATCCCAGCGAAAACTGAACGCTTGCAGCCATAAAAAATTAAATAAGAAAATCAGGGCCACTCAGAGACCCTGCAAACAGACAAGGGCTTTCTGTGTTGGTTCATTCATTAATTTTACTGGTTTTAAATGTAAATGGATCACAAGGCTTGATATCATGCTATGCCAGAGGAAATCCCATGCCTAACCAGCAGTAAATTCTTTTTCCATGTGACATTTGAAGATTGTGGCTCAGAAGCTAATATCAGACATGCTGAAAGGTTTTGGAAATGTATCACTGCAAAACAAATGGCACCAAAAAGAAATTTGCTCCTCTCTCTTTTTTAGAAACTTAGAAATGGATCCTTTGAAGTGAAAAACATGGAAATTTCTGCATCAGCAGTGGTCATATTTCATTGCCTTTATTTCTCTTCTGCTTTTTTTTCCAACGTCCCACTCTGTTTTTGTTCATAACTTGAAGCAAACAGCATCTCTTTAATGGATGCTTGTTAAGGGATCTAGATAATTTCTGTCCTTCTCCCCACATCTGCCCCCCATCTTTTCACCCCCCAGCCTGGATTGATACTGGGGTTTGCCCTGACCCAGGTACAGCACCAGCTCTTGGTCTTGTTAGACCTCCTGAGATTCCAAGGTCCCACTTCTCGAGCTTGTCCAGGTCCCTCTGGATGGATCCCACCCCTCAGGTGTGCCAGCAGCACCTCTCTGACCTCCTGGAGTCACTGCAAGTTCCCTGAGGGTGCCCTGGATGCCTTTGCCTGTGCCATTGATGAAGATATTAAATATCACTGTGCCTCTTGGCACACTGTAAATCTGCTGCTGCTGAAGGCTGCATGATCCCTGGCATTCATAATCCAAAATTAGAGGATTATCCATAATTTACTGCCAAAGAGCAGGGTGTTTAGGTATTTCTTGTTGGTTCAGGACAATTATACTGGGAAGTGATAGCTGTTGTCCTGACACTGATGGCAGCCTAGCCAGTGGGCCTGGGAGTTCACAGCACTGCTGCCCTTGCACAACTCTCACTTTGAGAAACACCTCTGAGAAAATATTTAATCATTTAAAAAGAAATACCTCATAGAGAGGTTTTGAAATTTTATTTTTGCATTTTTTTTTAACTTCTTCTGTCCAGTATTTATTCAAACCCCACTGGAGTAGCTCAGTCCTTGAGTTCAGAATTGCTGCCAGCACCCTGAGTGCTGGTGCTCTTCATTCAGGCTGTTCATCCTGGCAAAAGGACTCCCTCAACCACATCCCTGCAAAGCTGCAGCTCCCTGTTTGGAGATGTCCTCTGCTCCACAGCTGTGAGACAAGCCCAGAGATGACTGGGGTAGAACATGGGGAATTCTGGAGCAGGGAGAGGCACACCAAGGGCAGGAAAAGGTCCCACTGTGCAAATTTTGCTCATGAAGTCAAAGAGAAATGAATCATTCTCAAACAGTAGACATCGAAAGGTTGGATGGAACAATTTCTAAATATTAGTCAGACCAAAAATAACACACTGCTGAAATAGTGAGGGTATACAAGAAACCAACAAAAGCCAAGAAATTCAAACTTGAAGCTAAAATTCCACTCTTAATTTAGGTCTATTTTCTTTTTTAAAGAATATCTTCAGCTTGGTTGGGGCCATATAAGGTTCTTTTCTTAAAGTTTTACAAAACACACACAAGAAAAACTTTTTGCTCAGTTTTTTCTTTTATTTCTTTTCTTTTTTTTTTTTTTTTAATTCTTCTGCAAATGCAAAAGGAGTGAACAATTAGGGATTTGAACTTTAGATGTGTTACTTGCCTAGATCTAATTTTCAGTCACAGACCTTGTCAGCATTACACCAGGCTGCAAAACACAGATTAAAGCCTCAGTTTATGATCAGAGGGAGAAGAGGCAGCAGAAGAGAGCAGAACAGGGAGAGCCAGGGCTGAGGGTGTCACTAATGATGCACCTGGAGCACAGTTCCCTGCACCAGGGGTTTAAATGCCAGCAGAGATCCCCCAGAGCAACAGGAAGAAATGCAGGTGACAGCAGCAGGGCTGTAATCTCCCTTTGGAGGAAGAGAAGTCTTTGTTGTTAGCACAGACTCAGGGCTTAGTGGAAAGAGGTACTAATAACACACTGCAGACTCCAGAGGGTACTTCCACCAGAGCAGGGAAAAAAACCTGTCCAACCCTTCTCAATTTCTCTTCTTCCCCTTGGACAGGAGTAAAGGAATTTTGTTTGTATTTACCTTACAGTCTACAGGCTGATTTGTATTTACACAAGGCCAGACACAGGGGTGTTTACTCTCCTTGGGTTGTGCATTAGTTTGCAAACAGCCCCAAACAAATTAGTTTGGATTCAGCGGGGATGAACATCAGGAATTACACCAGCAGACTCCAGCGGGACATCTCAGAGAGCTGAGAAAAGGGCTTTCTGTTCCCTTTTTCTAGCCCTTTTTTCTTTTCCTTCTTTTACCTCTTTTTCCTTTTTCTCTTCTTCTCTTTCCTTTTCCTTTTTTTCTGTTGGGGGGTTGGACTCCGTGCTCCTCACACATCCCTTCCAACTCGAGATAACGATTTGACAATTCTGCCACTTTCAGAGGCTGGATTTTTTTGGAAAATAAGGATGCTTTTCACTCCAGCACCAGGATTAAGTCCCTGAATGCCAGAGATGGGAGGGGAACCACTGACCACAGCAGCAGGCTCTGAGCATCCCCTCACCAACCCTCTAGCCCCAAGAAGAGCATCTCACCCCTGTGCTTGGGAGGACTACAGGTCCCTGCAGGAAGGGATCCTCCCTCCTGGGCACAGCCACTGCTGTGAGCCTGTTCTCTCCCTGCCCCTGGGACCTTTGCTGTGCTCCTTCCAGGCTGCTGCTGGAGGCTGCTGGCTTTCCCCGAGCACAGAGGGTGGTGCTGCAGAACTGTCCTGGGAAAAGGTTTGGGAAAAGCTTTGGGAAAAGGTGAACACTTCACCATCCCGAGCTGTGTTTTTGCAGTGGGACAACTGGAAACACCAGGAAAGCCATAATGAAAGCCACTAACACAGGTTCATGTGTCAGATATGGACATCTCTTATATTGCTTTTTGGTTTTTTTCCTTTTCCAAGCAGAAAGTTGTCGAAGCATAAATTCGGTTAAGAAAACAAATCTTGCATCACCCCTGCAGGACTGACTTGGTTACTGTAGTGACACTGAAAAATGTCAATTCTTTGACACTTTAGCAGATGAACGGGGAGTTTGTAATTAAGTTTTGGTTTTAATCATAGAAAATTTTCAGAATTAAAGAATATACAATGTGTCCTGGGGCTACCTGCATATTTTACTATCGAATTACCTCTAATTTAGCCATTGAAATGCAAGGAGAGAGCACTTACACATAGCAACATGAAATGTCAGTCTTAGTCTATGTTCATTTGGCTCTGCTCCACAGAACAAGTACTTTTCATTCAGGTGTGTTTATGATGAGTAAACTCGACCAGATGTTAAGTCTCCTTTGTATTTTAAAGTGTTTTATGGCCCACATTAGTCAGCTGGAAAAGGCCAGATCATTTACATTCCCCTGGACTTCTTCTCAGGTTCAAGCTTCCCCAGAGGAGCATGGGACTATATGAAAATATATAGAAGGAAGAAATGAACTATTGCAAATGTAACAATGTACAGCACAGGACTGAATAAATTGCTTTGATTTACAGGATGGTTTCTGTAAATATTGAATGTTATGAGACTACAGGTCCACTCCCTTACCCACAAGGGAGATCAGAGCAATAATTGAAAGCATATTCTTTTCCTTGTAGGAACAGTCCTGATGATGCACACAGGTGAGAAAAGAGCTGTTGGCTTTTCACACACACTGACACACCAATGTTCCCATACTTGAAGGCTCACCCCTCTAGATGTCATTACTGAAGGATATTAAAACACATATCTCAGAGGGGTTCCACTCTTTTCCCCTTGAGAATAAATTGCTGATATGACAAAAGCAGTTCTGGGATTTCTGCGCGGCACAAAAAAACCTGAGCTACAATTTTTTAAAGGAATTTTGACACCCAGGTGCTCTAAAAATGATTGGCAGCCCTGAAATCTCACTTTTGCTGCTGAGCTTGGAGCCTTCCCTTCAATGGTCAGCACAGCTGAGACCAGAACGTGCCCAAGCACACGGAGGGGAAACCAAAGGCTTCACCTCAAACCAGCTGAACCTGCTGGAGGGGGGATGCCCCAGTGCTGCACCTCAGATCAGGAGCTCCACGCAGCTTCAGAGATTTCTACAGTGTAAAGCACATTTCCATCATGCAGAGGTCAGCAGCAAGGGGGTTTACTACCTGGCTGTGAAAACTATGCTAAAAATACAACATTTCAATTACTTTTCTCATTGAAGCTGCTGGGACCCGTGATCAGTTCAGATCCCTTTGTACCTCAGTGCCTGAGAAATCACACAATTTATGGGAATAGTATTTAATGATTGCTGCTGGAATTTCTGCAGTGCTGTGGCTGGAGAGGAACTTTCTACCCTCCAAACAATTTGCATTTTAGACATTTCACTTTACAAACAGAAGTAGAGCTTAAAAAGGCTCCCTTTGAAGTTAAAAGAAACAGCAATCTTAATTTTGTTTTATGTATGCAAACCACTGACAAAGTAGCCTTTAAGAGAACCCCACTGGTAAGAGGCAAATCCTCCCTGCACGTCATTTTGCAGAGCTTTGTTTTCCCAGAGTCTTTTCTAGAAACATAAATCAGTGTTCCTCTCACCTCAGCTGGGACCAGCAGCACCTCAGGAAAAGCAGATATTCACAGTAAGCTGTTGAAAAGAACTTTACCTCCATTCCAACCACTTGGATTGATCAGTAAAGAAAAAATGTCACACAAATAAGGCATAATGGTTTATAAATTAATTTACACAGATTAAATAGCTGTTGAAAGAGAAATCAAACGAATGGAATATCAATCTCTATCTTAGGCAACAACACCAGATGTTCAAGCTATTGGGGGAAAATCTTATTTAACTCAGGTAAATTGTAGAAATATTTATTTGTGAGCATCTCTGGGTATCTACATGGGCAGCACGACTTTGTGAGATAAGACATGGAGGCTCTGGTATGTATGATATTTTAAATCCTACATCTATTATTATTATTATTATTAATATCACTGTCATTATTGTTATATTTTTTCAGCACCTAAAACACTAAAAATCACAGGACAGATTTACCTCCAAGGCTACAGTTTTCAGACTCATTCTAGTATTTTAGTTTTTATATTCCCAACATTATTTTATCACTGGTAATGCAAGAATAGTAGATAAACTTGTAGTGAAGAAGTCATCAGACTGGTGTAAATTGTATTCATGATCACAGATGATCTTTGAGAGTATTTTATCCAGTAAATAAATCAAAACAAGTCTGTTTCCACAGTACAAACACTCCAAGAAAAATTTCCACCCTGGTAACAGTGCAGGTAATGATATGGAGAAAGATGAAAAAAGACTGTTTTAATTTAAACTATTGCAATAGTACCACTTCTACAGTAAGATTTTGACAATTTGACTCTCAAATTAGGGTTTTATTGTTTTTTTGGAGTTTTTTTGTCTGCTAGTCAATAAAAGGTTTGCAAATTAAAGGGTCTTAAAAGCTTGGTAGAATCGAGGTAATTACTAGACAAAAAGCAAAAATTAGCATCTTGAGGTGCTCACAGAGACATCAAGAACTTTTGAACCTGAGGAGAGTGAGAACAAAGAATTTAGAAATGAGGAGCTAAACCCATCAAAGAGAGAACAAAATGCAGTTGTCCAAGAATCTCATAGTCCTTTGGGGGTTTGAGATGGTTTAAATATTTTTAGCTGTTTTCTTATGAAGAAGAATCCTTTCAGGGAGGGTGTGCTCACCAGCAGTTACAAGTGTCCTTCACCTTCCCGATGCTCTAAGGCTGGCTCCTTAGGTGGGAACCTCAAATCCATCAGAAAAGCAGTGGCAAAGATCAAGGATTGAAGAAAAGCAGTTTCTCACCTAATTCAGGCATCTCCAGAAGACTTTACCTGTGGCCAGAGGTTTCATCTTCATAAAATCACCTGCATTAACACCCCAGACATTTGTGAGCTGCTGTCACTGCTGTTCTCCACCACCTCCATGGTGGCCCTACCTTGTCCACAAATACACAAGGACATGAGGTAAGAAAAATAACCCTTTTTGCTTTCCAGATTGCCACCTTTGAATCCCAAACCCAGGCCTCCTAACTTTGGTAAACATGTCACAACATTCCTCTCTCTTGTTTTTTTCTCTTCGTCTGAAGAGGGAGTAAATCTCTTCAAAGAAAATTTTTAAAAAAAATAAATCTCCCAGTCTTATGGCCCTTAATTTTCTACAGTTTGCATGAGGTTTTGAGATTTATGGTTGCTATTAAATGTAACAAAGGCGACCTGGCAAAAGGTCCACCAATCTGCGTGGTGGAGCTGTAACACTGAGAACACATTATTATTATTTGCCTTTTAATATTATAATTTTATTAACTTAGAGAACACGCTTTGAAATCCTGCCAGGAATTCACATTAAATCCCCAAAATGAATAAAATGAGTGAGACAGAGATGCAGCTCTTAAGCAGTTCTGTTGTAGCCTCAAGATGAAAGCACTGAAAGCTTGGACCCTTTTGAGACTTCTTGCCTCCAGCTTGTGTGTGAGGGATTATGGGGAAAAAAAAAATCTTATTTCTTATTCCCACTGGTCTAGGAGTTGTTGGAAAGGGAGGATAACTTGTGATGTGGTTCAGCACAAATGCTGGCGAGATGACTGCAGGTCATTTTTGGGTCGTGGACTGGCTGAGGTGGTTTCATGTTCATTAGAGGCATAACTCAGAGATGTAGATAACATGAGAACAGAGTGAAGCTTATCCATGGAATTTATTAGGCACATTTGCAAAAAAGCAATGCCAAGGGAAGCTACCAGACCCAGCAGCCTGAGATTGATATGGCCTGTTAGAAATATAAAAGCCAGGTGTGACTGACTGAATTTCACACGAGGTAAAATAAAAGCACCACAGTGGAGGTGTGAAGGATTCAGAAGGTGCACTAGAATATCCTGTAGCAAGACCCACTTTCCAGACAGTTTTTATTTGTCAGGAAGGTGGGGAACATCTGCTGGATTAAAGCCATTCTGCTCAAAGGGAGCTAAACTGTGCAGGTTTCATGGATCTTCCTCTTGCTGTGGCTGCTCTAACAGAGCTTCATGCTCAGTCCTGCATTATGATGTGTTACAGGTCTTGCTGTCAGTGTTGGATGGCACAGACATGGTTTCTGCTGAGTCCTGAGGGGGCACTGCCACCTTCTCTGCAGAGAAACTTGTTCCCCAGTGGGTCAGACTGGGAACTTGGCCAGATCACAGTGTAGGTGACTGTACATCCCTTTCCATGAAACCCAACCTATTCTAAAAACCAGATTGGTTTCCCTCTGGGCGCTGGTGAAGTCAGGACACACCAGGATAGTGTGAGTCTATTGATCTCAGCAGCCAGAAGAATCCTCCTGCTCAAGAAGAGCTCAAATTGGCAGCAAACTAAATTAGGTAGTAAATTCCAAAATCAATCAAATTGGCAAATGAGAGGTCAAATTAATTTCTTAGCCTGGAATGTGCACGCCAACATGTAGATACTGGCATTTCCACAGTGTTCAGTACTGCAGCTCCACAGAACCTGAAACCACTCAGGTTTGCACTGCTCCTTTCAATTATTTCACTTCATATTCATTTGCAGTGGATCACAGACAGTGTGACATCTGTCACCAAAGCAGAATAGCCCAATACATCATTTACTCCTATTAGATATTTCTGACATGTACAGGGCTGTGTGAACAAGAGTGCTAATTTGAGAGGTAAACTGAAGTGGATGTTAACACATATGGAAAACCCCAAATCCTTAATCCTTAATCTCTGTTGGAACCCTGGAGGATGAAATTTCAGGTTTTCTCAGCTGGGGGGTGCTGACCCTCAAGCAAGCACCACATTTAACTTGAGGCCTTGGAGAAAGCTCCCTAGATTGGGGGATAGCAGAGAGGTTTTGGGTGTGTAGTTTGAATAGTGTTGTGTGGTCTCACAGGGTGAAAAACTGAGATTTGGGATTTTGGTATATAGCAATATATGGGAACCAAGATGGAGACTTTTGGGTGTGGGTCAGTTGTTTTTTTGCACCTTCTTCTTCCTTCTTCTTCATGGATTTGGGTGGTTTTCTGTGGTTGAGTGGAAAAGATCCACAGTGCAGACCAAGGGTGATGGGTCATTGGGTTAAAAGTATAAATAACATAGCTGTCATCTCATTAGTGGATAAATAAAAGACCTTGGTAGGAGTTAGAGAGTAAACTTTTTTCTAGCTTGCTAGTTGGAGCTCACGCCTTGTGAGGCTGGAAATGGATAAGAGACCATAAACAACCAATTAAGAACTCACAGGCTACGTTTCCCCTGTGTTATTCATCCTGACCTCGGAGAAGAACTAAAAACCAGAACTGCCACATCTATGAACGGATCAAAACAGAAAAGGAAAAGAAAATATTCTGCCTTCTTCTCCTGGAAAGTGGCTGACACAGAACTAGTGACTCTCAGGTGGCTCTGCTGGGACATCACTTGTCTCACAGGAGACACAGGGTGACAAATGGGTGTGTGTGTTCTCCCAGAAGTGTCTTCTGGGAAACCTTTACAGAATGGGAAAAAATACAACAAATATTTACAGATTAAAAACAGATGAATTGATAAAACCACAAATTATTTCCCTCACAGACTGGTGTAGGGATTTTTTTTGCACGCACACCGTGGGTTGGTGTCTGAGCAGACAGTACCAGTGTGATTACTCTTACATATATTTTCCAAACACTCAGCAGTAATAAGTCCTAAACTTTTGGTCATACTTTCCAGGAAAATTAAGTCCTAAATATTTGATCATACTTTCTAAGAAAACCAGGGACAAAATGGGAGGTTGTCAGTAGCTACACTGGCTTCAGTGTTTTATTCCAGCAGTCTGAAACTCCTCCTTTGAACCCCAAAATAAACGAAAATGCACAGCTGACATTTTAATGGAAGTTACTTTTGGGGTCGGTCTACAATGTTACTTCTAAAGTAATATAATGGAAAGACAAACTTTTAATTATTGTCTAAAAAAGCGAATTCTGTACTCCTACAAGTCAGGAGAAAACCTGTGAATACCCAGACCTGGCCCTGTGGGGTTAATGGTTGGTCTTGATGATCTTAGAGGTCTTTTCCAACCTTAATGATCCTATAATTTTGACACCAATTTTAACCACTGTCAGTGTGCCACTCATTTGGAGTGTAAATAAAACCCACATCCTAAAGACCCCATTTTTACTCTATCCTTTTACAGCAGACTTTTCATTTGTGTGTGATCATTAATTTTTAAGTGTTTGCTAATGAAATACATCCTTCTCCAAAGTTAATAAATGGATTAATAGCTGGGATAATGAGAATTCTGGCAAGACAAGAAAATACCAAGAGGGGGAAAGAAGAAGGGGGAACCTGACAAGTTAATGATCCATTAAAGTAAATCCTGGGTCAGTTTGGATCTTGCATGGTTCATTACTGTATAATAAATTAAATTAATAGCCATGAAAACCTAGGCTGAGGCAAGAGTGTTTTTGGTTAAAATCTGGGTAGAATTTGAGCTGTTTCTTACAGGTTTTCAGTTGTCTCTTATTAAAAGGAAACTTTCTAACATTAAAAGAATTTAGGTACACAAATGAAAGCCAACCACCAGCTGTTAAAGCAGTGGCTGGCTGGGTGTGTCACCCAAGCAACCACTTTTACATGTTCAAGAACCATCCAAAACAAAGAAATTAAAAAATGGGAATTAGAAGTCTCATTATGCCATGGATTGTGTTTGAAACAATAGCATAATACAGCTTGAAATACAAAATATAATTATTTATTGGGAAAACAAGTGGTGGTGTTTGGGATGGAGAGAAGAGGCAGGTCCTGGCTCATGTCCTCACCGATGAAGGCACAACTGAGGTGCACACTAAATGTTAAATCAAGTTCATGCATGTCTAACCTGACAGGAACAGAGATACAACTGCACTGAGATCTGTTATCCTTGCATGCATCTTCAAATTCTCCTCTTTGCTCCAAAGCTCCAGGTTCTGGAAATGTTTTCGGGGTTCAGGACTCAGAATCACAGAATCACAGAATGAACTAGGTTGGAAAAGACTTTTGAGGTCATCAACACTCTGATGGGTCCCGAGCTGTCATCAGCAAACATCCACTCCAGGTGTTCTGACACAGAAAAGTTTAATCAAGACTAGTTAATTACACAAAACCAATTTTTTTAACAGCTCTAGGTTGTTCTCATGGACCTTTAGTTAACATTATTAAAGCCATACTTGGCTAAACTCTTTTTCTTCCCATGACCACATTAAATTATTTATGTACTTCCAAACCAGGGTGCTTCCCCTCTGCAGCAGATTCCAGCCTTCCCCAGAACAGTCTGTACAAAGTCTCTGGAAAGAGATAACCAACGTGACCTTGAATCTGTGGAGCATGTAGAGGTTTAACAGAATGGAGCAGGAGTGGAGGCCAGCAAAGGGCACAGTAATGAGAACCTATTTTTAAACCTCCAAACTTTCATTTAAGAGATGCTGCTTGGCATGAATTGTGTAACTACCTAAAAAGGTTCAGTCTGGAAGAGGGACCAGATGTGCTCCAGATCTATCATCACAAAGTGGGCTCAGAACAGCAGGAATGGATGGGATAAGGTTTTGGGGACTTTGTCCCCAGGGAGTCTGTGGTTGCTACAGCAAGGGACCCTGGGCTGGAGATTGGCATCAAACAAAAGACTGCAGGAGGGCAGGGCTGCAAGTAAAGCTCAGTAAGACAACAGAGAGAACAGCCTTGGTCAAAGAGAGGGGGAGAAAATCGTGGTCAGGTCTTAGACCCACGTAATTGCCCAGGAAATGATCAGGGAACGGGGGCAGCTGGGGGACAGAACTGGCCTGCAGTCCATTCAGCTGCCCGTGTCCTCAGGGGGATTTTCCCCTCCTGGCCCACGATCCTGTGACTGTGGGGGCTGCCAAGAGGGGCTGAAAGGCTCATTCAGCCCTGGGCAAGGAAGGTTTGGCTCAGGGCCACGTGGCTGGGTTCGTAGGAAAGCAAAACACAAGCTCCCCTGGAAGGAAGAGCTGAGACAGCTCAAGCTGAAATTCAGCTCCAAGCCCCAAAATGCATGGCCTGAATGCAGAAGGAGAACCCTGCTCCCAGCTAATTTTTAAAGCACCTAATTAAGGGGGAATATGAATTAAATTCTTATTTTTACAATTTCTGGGGGAAAAAAAAAAGTTATTCATTACTTATAGGGTCAATTATGAGTCACATCCACTGGCTGACTGAGGATCAGAATGAAAATTCCCTCCCTACTCCACAGATTTGATGTCACCCCTGCACATTGCATTGGAGGTGGCAGAGATCTCAGTAGAAAAAGTCTAATTCTGCCTCACAGTGCACCAGGAGACACCTCCAAGCTGCTGCAGGGTTCTGCAGTTACAGGACCCAAACCAAGATGAAGTAGGATGGGGCTTTCTACTCTAGAATGTTCTTGGGGTTTCGCTCAGCCCTTGACCTTGACACCACCATCTCAAGTGGTTCAGCTGAAATACAATTCCAAGAAAAACAAAGTGCATAACTTTTCAATCTTCAAATAAAATTGCTCAGATCAATAAAATACATTCTGATCCAAAAAAATCATTCCTAATTCCAGGTCAAAATTATGTGAAATACCGGTGTTTAATAATTAACATATATAATCAGCATGCTTAACAGTAGTAGGAATGATAATAAGTTTTACATTTTGATGAATGAACAAAATTAATTGCCAGTGACACTTAACTCAAAATTTTGTATGTTGCCTCATGCTGTTTCTCCTTGTAAAGAAATGACAAAAGCTATTTTTAGCCCAATTATGAAAATAAAATATTGTTTTTATAGAAATATATGTATATAATAACATATATTATGTATATGTATTCTGTATTCAAGCATGGCCTATTAAAAACAAATAAATCATTAATTAGAAAGGTACATTTTAGGATATATAAAAGTACTTAAATATAATGATAGGTTTAATATCACTTTCACTACTTTCCATTAACTTCTCCTCACCATGACCAGTGTATAATTATTCTAACTTTTACACTGTCCTGTTCTTAAGAAAATCCAAGCCCCTTCCCAAACCAGAGTATTCCTAGAAAAGATGCTACAGCAATAGGAACAATGACAGAATTTATATTAACATTTCTACATGTGCAAGAATTCACATGGGGATTTCATACACGTGGAGGAAGTTGATAGAGGAGAATTTATGGAGAAAAATGCACTTTTTTTTAACGAAGTGTGTGCTGAAAGTGCACAATAGTTGCATTGATATGACCCCGTGTGTGCACGCAGTGTTTGCACTGCTGAAGTGTTGGAAATGTCTCCAGAGTGTAAGACCATTATGGAGTCAAGCTGGGCTGCCAAAACTCTGTTTCACAGTGACTTACCGAATTCTGGGGGCCTAAGAGACAAAAGCAAAAGCAAATTCAGATTTTCCCTGAGTTGAAACTTGCTCTAAACGAAGTGAGGTTACAAGTATTGGCAGGCACCACCAAGCAATGCAAAGCTTAAACTAATGAGGAGATTGTAGTATGATAAAATTCTTGATCGAATCTCCTGAATCTAACCCCAGAGGCTGTTTCCAGGACAAAACCTGCAACACCTCCTCAGGTTTTTGGTGCAACTGTCCTTAATGTGCAGTGTAGTCCATTCCCACGACGTTGCAAAAATTTGGTTGACCCTTTAGCTCTTTGTCAAAAGAAAGACTCACTCCTTTGCTTCTGCAGCAGAATGTGTTTAAGCAGAGGGAGAATGAGCAGGGCTGCAGCAATTTTCCATCAGTTCTGCTGTTGAGAGTTTTGTGCCCAGCTGAAGCCCCCAGTGCTCTCACCTGGGCAGCCTCGCCCATCTCACAGCATCCAAATCCTCCAGGAAGGTCTGGAAGGACACAGAAAGGCCTTCCCCATAAAACACTCAGCTGTTGTACCCTGGGAGCAGGCAACTCACCTTGGCCCCCAGGATCCACTGTGATATCCCCTGAGTTTAATGAAATAAGAAGGCTGATTGTACAGAACAGTGTTAAACACCGTTTCTTTCCAACAACAGTCACATGAAAGATGAAAAGGACTGCCAGCTCTTAGATAATTACCCATGTTATGAGCCTTCTGCCCCTTTTTAAACAGGAATTTAGCCATTATCAAAGGTCAGCTTTCAGGCTTTCCACAGAGAAGTTTATAAAATGCCCATAAAGCCAGATTCTAGCTCGTGCTAAGTCTGTGTTAAGCAAACTTTATAAGAAACATTTTGAACAGTCCTGTACTGCTGGGTCCCAGATGATTTTCTTCTGGGACTAATGCAAAACAAAAAAAATTGTTGCCTCTTAAAAATCCTTTTAGGACAGGTCATTCTTTCTGGTATTTAGGCCTTTTATTGAGAGAAGATTAATATAAATAATTTATTAAATGTGAGTTATGACTTTTATCGTCGTATCACCGTGCTTTTATTACAAAAACCCTACAGTAACCTATAGGGAGGTGTGTAAGTTCATTGCTGTATGGCATGGTGAGAAATACCTCCAAACAAAAGATTATTACACTGCCAGAAACGCCATCAGAGTGGAACTGTGAGGCCAAAAGACACAGAATTTTAATGATATTTGGGTGTCTAAGCTCCCAAGCTGGCTTTAAAAACCTGAGGCCAGAAAGCTGCAGAGAGATCAGACAGTAAAAGGCTTGTGACAAGGAGAGGTTGGGCAGCCTGCTCTGAGCTGAGCTCCTCTGAAGTCTGTTGTTCAAATTCAGTTCCAATGTTTTGGTTTGGTCCATTTATAGGGTTTTTTTTTCACTGAGTTACCCTTATAGTCAATATATTGCAAACTGCACACGTTTAGCAGCTCTCTGGTACATCCAAGTCCTGTGTCTGTTGTTGTGTTGCTGTGGGTGTTGCTATGATGCAACAACAATTTTTAAATTATTTTTTATTGAGACATCCTCTCAGCGAAACACAACACAAATTGAAATTATTCTGAATTATGGCAATGCAGGCAGGATCCAGAGGGATAAATAATAGCTGTTTCCTAGGAATTGGATAACCCTGTCTCCACTGGAACAGTGCTCTAAACATCCTAAACTGGGAATTAATGAGAGGGTATGGATCCTCAGTACATGTGACAACAATCAGGAGCAACAGGGCTCACAGGAGCACTGAGAATGAAATAGGAAAAGGGCAGTGGGCAGGACAAAGTGCTGGAAGAACACCCAGCTGCAGTGCCAAAGCCTTGGAAGCACAGCAGACACAAGCAGGGCTGCGTGGGGAGGAGAAACAGGAAAATCCATGGCGTAGCCTGTGGATAGGCAGCATGCTGAGAAAGCATTTTAAACATACTTTCCATGCAAGCAGCACTCATTGAAAATATTCTGCACGCTTGCAGACGTGGAGGGAAGAGGTCTGGAAAATCCCCAGCACCTCTAACCATGGAGTGCCCACAAACACAGAGGGCTTTGGAGAGTCTGGAGGTGGCTGCTGCTCTGCTGACACTGCCCTTCCTGAGCACCTCATGTCAAAGGCCAGTCTGTAATGATCCCCCCATCCTCTTTCCTGCAAGCACTGTAAATTCTGGCTCTCTGGTTGAGAAGCAATGTTATTTCACCTTTTTACACAGCATTTTACATGTTCCAGGCGTTGAGAAGAAGACATTGATCTGGCTTGAAAGGACTGCAGTGAAGTGGCTGGGTAATTATAATGCTTTGCAAAATGCTGGAAAACTGAAGAGAATTGTGCCCAGAGAGTATCCAAGCCAGAATGAGGACTCAGGGCTGCAGGTGACATCCCTTGTTCATCCAGGAAAACCAGCTCTTGGATTGGGCAGGAGACAGGGAAAGAGAGGGCCTGTGGAAAGCAGAAGGGCTGAAATATTTTTGTAGATACAGCAATTTAAGGATAATTCTTCAAAGTTCTGATTCCTTTTTTCCTCTCATTATGACTCACACAAAGTAAATTACATGGTGAATTCGGCTACCATGCAGTTATGGGACTGTTTAGTGTGTCTATTTAAAGAAAATAAATCATAAATGTGTTTTCTACCTGGAGAACCCTGCAAGCTATTGAATTCACAAAGCTACCCCTTTATGTGAGTGGGGTCAGCCCACAAATTGATGAATGTATTGCCAGATTGAAAAGGAGAAAAATTTTCAGTGTGGCAAAAGCTATGAGGGTTCATATGATTTGAATTAAATTCAGATAATAACAATTCTTGGCTTGGCGGTGCTTGGAAAGGGAGTTTGAAATTCTCCTCAGAGACATTTCTTAGTTTAAATAAGAGCTATGACTGAGTCCTTTCAGAGGAAGAAAAAGAGTTTAAATCCTTTGCTAGAGCCTCTTGCCCCTTTCAAAGTCTATTTCCTTTAAAAATCATATTTAGAGATAATAGGAGGGGTGGGAGCCAGCAAGACAAACATCTGCACAGAAATGTTCATCTCTCTGTGTACCACACTCTATAAATACACGTTATAAACAAAGTTCCATTTCTCAGCGTGTCTGTGGACAAGACACTTCACATTCACAGAATCACAGAATATTCTGAGCTGGGAGGGACCCACCAGGATCCTCTCTGGAGTGAATGATCCATAAATTGTCTTATTTACACAGACATTTGATGAGGCAAGCTCCTGAGCACAGGCAGAGGCACTGCACTACTGGAATTGGGCATTTGCTCTTGCCCAGGTGATATCAATCTCCAGAAATCCATAGCAAACACCAAGATCTGATCTGGAACACTATCACTTCTCAGTCAGCTCACCTGAACACACTTCATTGCAGTGGTAGCAACACAAATATTTTTCCATAATGAAGGCCTGGCAGCCAAGAAAAGCACAGTGGGAAGGAAGAGCCAAACCAATGTGATGCTATAAACACACTCCCACCATTCCAGCAGAACTTAGCCCCCAGAAATTGTAATTTATGTTGGCCACGACAGCTCCGGTAAGACCAGAGATCAGAGACGTGCCATGAGCTTGATCACCACCACTGATCTTCCCTCTTTTCTCCAAGTTCAAAGTTGGTCTATCCAGGGATTTCCAGGTGAGGGAAACCTTCAGCCCTCCTGCTTGACAGCCTCAAAGCTGTTCTGTGGTAGAGGCAAGCAATTTAAATGCAGCACTGGCACCAAAGTGGTCTCAGATCACAATGCCCATTGTAGTTACAAAGGGTTGAGTAACAGCGAGGAAAACAACTCACTCACAATGGAGGACATTGTTTGTCCACAATCACATGGTTTTCCTGGTTTACATACATGGAAATGCATAGTTTCCCTTGCTGCACTGCACCAGGCATTGCCAAAAATAATTTACGAGGAAGTAAATTCAAACGAGCCGTGAATAAGAGAATAATTCCTTTCAAAACAAAGGCAATTGTGTTACAATTTATAAATGTGTGTGTGTAGGGGGGTTATTTCTTATGCCAGTGTTAAACAAACAGCTTCCACTGCTGGTGTTTTAAATTGTTCAGTTAAAGATACAGAACCGTCCCCCCAAATTTGTGCTCATTTTTCCTCCACAAGCCTTCCTCAAGCCCCAAATGGTGCAGATGTGTTTCAGCAGCTGTCCTTGCCTCCTCTGCAGTGCAAGTGTAATGGATGAGGGTGTGTATGAGTGCCCTATCATCAACCCATTAAAGATTGCCTTCCAGGTTACTGAAATGTGCTTAAAAGCCGTGTTCTGCCCTGCACACCTGGGTGCAGCACCACTCAGCAGTGTGGTTCCCTTCCTGTGGATGTTTCCTGATGTGCTCCCAAACATTTTGTGACGTTCCTGATTGGATTACCTGCTAGAAAGAAACCAGTTCCACATTGGCCTTGTCGGGAGGCAGAATCTGTTCTCTTTATCCAAGGAGTTTGCTTCTCGTATTCTTTCCTAAAATACCATTTTATTGGTGATCCATCTTGCTCTGTTCAGCCAAAGCTGGGGGGAAGGAAAGGAGAAATAAGGGACATGTGCCAGCATGATGGAGGTAATAAGGGACACGTGCAAGCAAAATGTGTTTGAGTGATGCTGAAACCAAACTCAGTGTGGGGATGGGACTAATTCCTCCTCCAGATGCATTCAGGCTTTAGTCAGAATGAGCAGAAACCAAGACAAGGGAAGTGGCAACGGGGAGTACTGATGGTTTCCCAAAATACCTGAATTTCTCCTAAAAATAAAACCTTTGTCCCAGGTATTGCACAGTGTGGTCTGATTCAATCACAAGTTCCTTCACAAGGCAGATTCTTTGTGCTTTATCTATTGCTCTGCAGAGCCTGTGACAAAAGTGGTGTGTAAGCAACCCTGCTCCCACTCTGATAAGCTCACTCACAGCCCTAAAATTGCCTTTTTTCTTCTGACTTTCTCCTGACTCCAATTAAATGCCCTCTTTGTGTAAATAAGCTTATAATTATAAGCCTTATTAGAGTCAGGAGATGAGGTTTATTCCCACTAAGGTTTAAACATGTGTGATGCTCAACAGGAATAGATTCAAGCACCTGCTTCAGCCTGTTCTGCTGAAATGCAGCTTCCAAAAGTGAAAGGACACAAGTGAGAAAAGGCACATTTTTTTGCCTCTGTGGTCATTCTTTTGCTATTGTCCAGAAAATGTTTTCCTTGGGAAATATCTCAGACACACATTACCAGGCCCAACATTAGACTATAGTCTATTGCTCCAGAAGAACTGAAAATACAACACATTATAGAAAATGGCATTCAAGATGAAGAGAAGGCAGCTTAAGGAGTGCTTATACAGAAAAAAAAATCACAGAAACCAAACCACAAACACTAAAACTAGTTTAAGAAGAAAAATAATAAGTACACTCACCTGAAATTTATCCTTATCTGTGAATGAGATTCTACATTTTCCATCCTCTTTGCTAAGAAGGCTGTGCAAGGTGTCTGGAGTGAGGAACTCTTACAGTATTTCCAATGGGAAGAAAACCTCTGGTTTTGTAACCCAGGACAGCATGACAAGAGATCAGATCAAGCAAAAGATAAAAAAGGGATATAAAGTGTATTTGTTCATAACAGAGTCACAGAATATTCTGAGGTGGACAGATGATATTTCCAGCCAAAAGAATTTTTCCTGCTTGTATTATCCTACCATGATCCTTGATTCCAACAATAATATCCATAATTTTGCACAGAAAAGTTAATTTTACAGAGTTAAAATGGCAAATATATCACCTATTATTATATTTCTTTTGTATATTTTTACATTTCCTGTGAATGAACAGGACATTTCTCTGTGTATGAAATATATCACAAAGCTGTGTTTAAAGGTTTTTCCAACTATTTGTGAAATTCATCACTTAAAATATTACAATAGGCTGATACTGATAAACAGTATTACCTGTCTAGTTTTGTCTCCAATGAGGATTTGTCATTTTGGAACACCCTATTTTTAGTCAAACAGCTATTGAAAACTTACATAACTCGTCCAATAAGTTCTTGTTTGTCCAACAAATGTAGCTTGTTACAGAGCATTTCTGTAACTTTATATTATTACCTAGGAGCTGAAATAGAAAAAAAAAAATAGTTCATCTGGATACCTGAAAAGATATAAAACATACTGAGAAACAGGCTGTGTTTCCTATGGTCAGGTTCTCCTCTATCTCAACATCTTTCAAGAAAACCTTACAAAGTTCAATTCAAAATATTTTAATTTGTACAAACCCCAATTTATCATTTTGATAAGTGTGTTATTAACACTGCAGAGTACATCAGAAGAGATTTGGTAGTTATTTCCTATTCAAATACATTATTTCCTATTTGTATATTTTGCCTGGAATGAGATTTTTTCCCCCCTTCCTATTTATAATTACACATACAGAAGGTTGCCTTGTTTCAATGACAGGAGCAATTTCCAGTAGCCCTGATGGTGCATATGTGTGCATAATGAGGAGAAAAAGGCAAATTAGGGCAGAGTTTAAAGGTTTTATTGTCTTTGATGTGCACATGCTGCTCCTATTGAGGTGGCTACCAGGGGGCTTTGCAGGAATATCTGCACCAGAGCAGACCCTGCAGCTGGGAACCTGTAGATTGGTCTCATTTATCATTCAGAGAAAGGAAAATGAGACCTAATTGAATATCTCACGGCAAAAACACTACTGAAGTTTTTACAGTGTACATGTAAGCAATCATTAGCTGTTCCCACCTACTGCTGCTCTCGCTGAGAACATTTTCATTTCTTCAGGAGCTCTTTCCAGCCCAGGGGTGAGCACAAGAGGGTGAGTTTCATCTGGTTTGGAGAGCATCACCCTGGGGCTCCAAAGACACAACTGTCTCCCCAAGAGATTGTTCCTGCCCCTGAGCCCATTTCAGGGAATTTTGGTGACTGCATCTATCACAAACAGAGAAAAATTGAAATCAGGGATTCCCCTTGCAAGTTCAAAAGCAATACATGTTTGTTTTGTTTTTTTAATCTGAGCCCTGGCTCCTGGTGACACAGAGGGGTGAAGGGCATGGGGTGTACCAAGACTGTTTTTGTGATGAAGCAAGCTGTGCAGCAAATGTTTTCTCTACTCTCTCTGCCATCTCTATTAAGATGAGACCTTTTAAGAGCTTTAGTGAGGTAGGTACAACCAGCACAGCCTTAGGACATGAAAACTGCAGGTCTCATTTTAGCCTCCTAAGCTGCTGCTAGTTTTCTCAAGCAACAGCAGGGCCTGTTGAAGAGATAAGTTTTTCTCAAAACATACTCTGAGAAAGATAAGATGAACAAATGTAAATAATCACCTAAAACTTGTTTACACAGGGGTGTTGTTTCTCATTAGCCAATCATGGTGATGAAGTGTTGAACAATAGACCAATCATGTCCAGCTGTGTGAAAACCCTATAAAAGGGGTTAATTTGTTTAATAAAGTTAGTTCTTCAGCCTTTGGAGACGTTGAATCTGTGTCATTTGCCAACGCCGCTACAGCGACAAAAAACAACTTAACTGACCAGAGCAGAAATGTCCTAGATGACTGATTTGGTTGTCCTAAGATGCACTTTAATAAGCCAAGCTTCAAAAAGCAAATGTCTCTGTGTGCTGGGGAAGCTTGCAGAGTTGGGAGGATGGCAGGCAGATCCCAGCTGAAAGCATCTGCCAGGTGGGAATGGCCAACTCGCCCAGCAGGAAGAGCCCAGCAGGCTCATCTTTTTCACCTGCATCAAATGGATGTGAAGGGGGTGAGAGGGGTCAGAGGAAAGCCAGCCCATGGATGCCAGCCACCATCTCCAATGTCTGCAAGAGACCCTCAGAACAGATGTCTGTGTTCTCCCAGTGATACTGTCCCCACTGATGAACCCTTTCCCTGTTTGTTGGCAAAGTGGGCAGGGAAGTCTCCAAATAATGTGAGAACACAGGCTTGGGCTCTGCCTCTAATACAGAATTTCAAGAGTACGTTCTTTGCTGCAAAGAATTTGTTTTATAAACCACTCCACCCACACCCAGAGCGAATGCAGAACCTGCATGAGAACTCATATCTTGTGTTTGCAGTCATTCACTGTTTTCTTCTGCATAAACCACAAGCAAATGTTAGCTGGGGAGCCTTAATGAAGCACAATTATTTGATTGAGGGGCAGGACAGCAGCCTCAGCACAGGTCTAAGGGTTCCAGTGCTTGTTTGGGGTTTTTCCACTTGCTTTTATCCTCTTCTCTTGCATTTCTCCCAGCAGCAAAAAGATGCTATGCTGCCTCCTGAGAGGGAGAGTGTGTGAAATCCCTGCTCTGTGCAGAGTCCCTGGTGTTCCCAGCTCCTCCCCTCTGCATAATTTCTGCTGGAAGCAGCCTCTGGCTGGGGCTTGTACATGGTTGTAGAATCAGGCAGTCAGAGAGAAAACTGCTTTTCTTCACTGCCTCTAAGTGATGGTAACACTCTTCAACCTTGAAGTGAAATCACAAAAAAGCTTTTTTTGTTGATGTGTCTGCTCCAGAATGCGAATCTCACAGGAAAAAACCCCACGATTTTAAGTGACTTAAAAATTGTTATAAAGACAGACATAAAAACTAGTTTTAAAACCAGAGACTTAATAATATTTTTATAATCAAACACATATTTAGAGATGATATAGTGAAAATTAAGGAATAGCATTCTTTTTGCAGCACTAAGAATAAGCAGGTTTGGGAAAATCACATTCTGCATTGCATTTAGCTCAACTCTAAATAATAATCAAGGCGAGGTTATGGATATCTGCCTTGTTTTCTCTAACCCAGATACATCTCACTTCAAGCTCTAAAGAATGTTAAAAACACGTTAAGTAGAAAATTACTAAAATTCCTAATTAAGTTTTATCGAAGAACACATCTGCAAGTATGCATGCACTGGCAGCTCTTCCATCAGGAGTTGGTCTCATTACAAAAAGCAGAAACCAGTCCTTGTGGGGAAAATCAGGCAGTTACTTCAAGAAGGAAATATTTATACATTATTAAAGGGCTGATTTTTCAAAAATCGAACACTAATTTAATGAAGATGGAAATCATGCCCATATTCACCCATCTGTTTGATGAAGGCTCTGCTGAATATTTCAGGATGGAGAAATTGGCTTCTTTCAACACCATTGGAGAGACTCAGTCAAAAGCAGGTGCTACAGAACATTATTTTAGTGGATTACTATCCCCCATTTTCCACTTAGATTGAAATAATTTAGCATGAAAGAAAGGCATCTTGCAGTTCACCCTGGGAAATGGCTGTGCCACAGAAAGGGTTCCTTTGCCCATCCCCATCAGGCTGGAGGCTGAAATCCAGGTTCCTCTCTTCCCCTGCACTCCTGAGTGAGCTTTGGCAAATCACTTCTGTCTGTACCAACAAACCCCTGGGGTCAGTGGGTCCTGCAGACAGACTTTGGTCTGGGAAGGGCTGTGTCATGGGCTGATAAAGGGTTATGAATCACAGAATCACAGAATTTCTAGGTTGGAAGAGACCTTCAAGATCATCGAGTCCAACCATGTTCTTACACCTCAACTAGATCATGGCACCAAGTGCCACATCCAGTCTTTTTTTAAAACACATCCAGGGATGGTGACTCCACCACCTCCCTGGGCAGACCATTCCAGTACTTTATCACTCTTACTGTGAAAAATTTTTTCCTAATATGCAGCCTATATCTCCCTTGACGCAGCTTGAGACTGTGTCCTCTCATTCTGTCCGTTGTTGCCTGGAGAAAGAGACCAACCCCCAGCTGACCACAGCCACCCTTCAGGGAGTTGTAGAGAGTGATAAGGTCTCTGTGAGTTCTCTGTCCTCATCATTGTTATTGCTGTCATTATCTGCACCTTTTCCACAGGGTTCCACGGGCTGGGATCAGCTGTGAGCAGCTGTGCCCAGTGCTGGTCACACTGTGTGTCCTCACCTCGGGTGTGTGCTCCCTGCAGCCAGCCCAAGGTCCTGTCCTCACCCCTCCCTGGGATCCTCACCCTTCCCACCGCGGTGAAACCCGCGAGCATCAGCTCCTGCTCTTTCCTACATCCCTCCAAACCATCCAGCCAGGATTTGCAAAGCCTCTCAAGGCGTGTTTGAAAGGGGAATTATCTGCGTTTAGCTAGCTGGAAAATACCAGGCACTGGAATGCCTCCAAGAATCCTTTTTTACGAAGTAAAATATTTGGAAAGTACATTTGCAATCAATTTAAAGGAAAGGCACATTTTATATGAAAACCCTCATACTCTGGTTAAAACACCACTTTGACTATTATTTTCTAAAATGGAGTGTTACAAGATCCAAGCACAATATACTGTGGCTCATAGAGCAGAGTTAATAAACAGGATAAAGTTTCACCAATGCAAGTTGAGATTCTGCTTTTCTTTGATTATTTCCTTTTTTATCCTGACCCGTGCTGCTATGAAGTTAAAAGGGTATGAATCACAGTAAATTTTGAAGATGAAAGTTGGGGTCATAGTTATGAAAAACAGAACCTGAGACTGGTTTTTCCCAAAGCAGGTCTAGAATCCTAAAGGAAAAGGGAGATAGTTTCAAAGCTGCTTGTCAGAGCAGTATTGGAGAACCACTGAGCTCGTAGCCTTTCAGAAATTTCTGACATTTTAGGGGTTTAGTGCCCATCAAAACCTCACCAATCATTTCAAAAGACACATGCCACAGAAAAAATACAGGAAAACTCTTCCCCTAAATCACATAATGACTTTTGAAATGTGCCACTCTTTAGACTTGTTGGCCTAGATCAATTCAGAGGCAGGTTTCAGTGAATATGCACTGACTAATGGCAATGCCTGACTCGTGTATCTCTTGCAATGGTGTTTCTCCTGCAGTTTCAAACAAAGCCATAACTTTCCCCTCATGACATAAGGCAGAAACTGTTACTGCTACAGTTATAAATCCACAAAACTCTTTAAATATTTTTAAAAGTGAGTAAAATAAACCTGATTGTTTATTTTAACCTTTCTTGTTTTACATGTGCTGCGTTGGTTCTATCTGAAATCTAAGAGAGGAAAATAAACCATGCCAGGCTATGGCTGAGCTGAGCCTGGTGTTTTATGGCTTTCTGAAGCAAAGTGTGCTCCATTAAAGGTGCTAAGTGAAGGGAAGATGTAGCATTGTTATTGCAGTGGGCATTCTGAGTCTTGGAAACGGCAAAGAGTGGATGAAAAAAAAAAAAGAGGTCCTTACATTACATCTCTCTGAGATCTTGCACTTCAGAGGATGAGCTCACCCAGCAGGGCACGTGTTGATCCAGCGGGTGCTTACACAGCCCTCGTTAACTGCAGCACTCTGTGTGCAAAGAGCAGGATAAAAAATAACATATCCAGCTGAAAACGCAGCAGTAATTTAGGCCGAGGCACTTGGGGTTCCAAAGAGGACGCAGGGACAGGCACCCAAACCCTTGCAAGACGTGTTTGCGGGGTCTTTTAATGACCACGAGCTGCGGTGGACGCGGAGTTTTATATCCGAGCACGGCCAGGAACACAGCAGTGAGTCATGACTCCAGAAACCTGCCTGTTCATGGCAAGAGGAGCTGGGTTTGGAGTCAGGGCTGCCCAGCCACCCCCCGAGCTGTCCCTGAGTGTGCAGAGAACGTTCCAGTCTGCTTGCTGCCCACACTTCTGCAGCTCTGAGGTGCTTGCAAGACTGCCAGAGAGACTCCAGATTAGTTCCAGTGTCTGCGGCTGTTGGGGAAGGTGATACAGGGAAATCTTATAAATGTGATTGTTTAGCAATAGGTTCGGAAAACATCAAGCCTGTAAGTGAAATAGAAATGATAGTAGTCTTTGAGATATGAAGCATGGTGGGATAGAGGACAGGAAATTGGGCAATACCCATGACTAAGCAGGAAGGGGGTCTGCAGAGATGGCAGGAAGAAGGGATTATAGAAATTAGCATAAGAAGGTAGTGCCTTATGTAAATCTAGTAGTTCTCATAGGCTATATGTAAATGCTGTAGGATTTGTGTCTTGCACTAGTTAGTCACTGTAAATAGAATATTCAACACAGAATGGGATAAAACATACTGTAACAGGAAATTCTTCCTCTTTGGAACTCTCTTGGAACCACGCCAGCAGCTGGGCTGGCAGCTGATGGCAAACTCTGTCACCCACGACCCTTGAGAATAAAGCACGTGTTCCATGAGCACCCTGTCTCCAGAGATCTATCATCTAACCATCCTCTGCTACCACATGTGGCCACAGACCAGACATATTTCACATATCTTGGGCTCAAGTCTTCCAGATTTAGTGGTGACTGAGGCATGTCTAGGTGAGGGGCACACCCAACATCCAGGGGAACCTCCTTTCTGCGTTGTTCCAAACCTGTGTCTCCAAACCTGGAGACAGACACTACCTGTTGGAGCCCAGTGTTCCCCAAGACAAGACCATCTACAAAAACCTCTCTATTGTTTTCAAAGCTACCTCCTGCACCAAAGCTTTGCAGTTAATGCATTTTTAAAAAGAGCCTTCCAAAGTGAAATACTAAAAGGTATGAAAAGCACATTTTGTCTTGGCAGCACCTGGTACCACCCTGCAGTGCCACAAAGCCTGCAGGGCTTTGATCCCTCATGTTCATCCCTGCTTTGGTCTTTCATTGGCTCTACCAGAGCACTCACACTGAAATCCACACAGAGAGATGTGAAACCATAGGTGACATGAAAAACAAACACTTTGCATCTGCTTGTTCTTCTCTCAATGCCTCCAAAACTTTCTTCCTTGGAAAGCCACACCTGTTCTTGGCAAAGTCAGCAGGAGAGTAAGGAAAGTCCTCTCCTGAAACAAGTGCAATCACTCTTGGGAAGACTTGGAAAAAGCAGTAGCTACTTGTCCTACCTTTTCCAGTGTAGCTTGCACAATTCCTTCTGAAAATATCCAGCATGAGTCCTTTTATCATGAGAATCACTGCTGAGGGGTGTGGTCCTGTTTAGAGATAACTTGGGTAGAGATGTAGAGGAAAAGTGAGGCTGCCTGTCCCATAGAGCTAAAGAACCAAACTTGACCATGGATTCGCTACAGAGAGAAATGGGGATTTGGGGAATAGGAAAGATTGGCAGAGAGACTTCCTGTGTGGAAGACACACAGAGTGGACAGGAAGTCCATTATTTTGAGGTATGGGGAGCTGTGAGCACTGGGACATCTCCAAAGAGCAGATTGCATTTTGTCCAGAGGCTGAACCTCTTCTTTCCCTGTCACAATCCTCTGAAAAAGAGCTTTCTCTTGGGAGACTGGGGGGAAGATGAATTCATTCAGCTGGTGGTTTCAGATAGCTTGGGTTCCTGCAATCAAAAGACTCCAAAAGTTTAATGGGTACAGTGGGGCTGGGAGCTAAATCCACCTGAGGCAAAGACCCAGTTGGAATTGCCTCTAGAATTCCCACAGCCACTGCTTCCAGCAGCATCCTGGTGGTGCTGGGACATGGCCTGGGCAGCACTTATTCCAACAGGCACTGAAACCCCTCCCAGAGCAGTCAGACCCCCAGGCATGGGCAGGCAGACCCCAGCCAGCCACAGAAACCCCAAATACCAGCAGTTCACAGCTCCACAAGCCCAAGGCAAGCAGAAGGCAGCCTTTGGTGCGTGTAATGTGATCCAGACCCCACCTTGTCTAGGACAAGGAACAAGCAGAGGCAGAGCCCCAAAGAACCAAGATAACTTCAAGCCCAGAGAGATGAAAGTGCCTGCCAGGAACCCAGCAAATCCTGTGCTCTCAAAACATCCACCATGCTCCCCAGCCTTAGATTCCCAAATGGAGAATAAATGCAGCAATGCATATTCAAACAGCCTAGAGATGAGATTGAGATAAAATTTACATGAACTCTGCACCGTTGGTGTTACCAGGTAAAGGTTTGAGAGGACATGATAAAACCTTAAGTTGTGGAGAACCTGAGAGTAAACTCAACTCCAGCACTAGCAGATGCAGTAGATGGTATCAGGAATGTTAGAGAAGTATTTAAGATCACCTTGATTATTAAAACCCATGAGGCTTCACTGGGGATCAGCCAGGACAGTTCTGCTACTGAAACAAGCTGTCTTCCAGGCAAGGGGAATTGGAGAAATGAAAATCTGAGCTCATCTGGTCTTAAACACTTTGTCTTTTTTGGCAACTCACTCACCACATTTCTTGTACCTGATGTGAAGCTCCAGAAGCCACTGTAGATAGATGAGACATGCTATTGAAAATAGCACATATGCCTATTGTAGGTGTCTGTATATTCCCAGATTTCTGCCTCTGGAGCTCTTCATCAATGAGAAAATTGTTAAGGACACCTTCTTTCTCCCTGTCTGGCTTTAACAATGTTTTCCTTGGACAGCGTGCAGGAAAGTACATTTTGCCTTGAAAATGGCAAAGCTTCCAATCCTGCAGAATATTACTGAGCACTGAGGATACAGAGAACTTGTTAGGGATTAAGGCAGGAGCAAAAAGCCACTGCATAAAGCTGGACACACACCCCAGGCTGTGTGCAGGGACTCTGCCAGCCCAGGCTGACACTCAGCAGTGAGCACTGAGCCCAGGCTGAGTCTGAGTTCAGGGTTCACTGAAAATGTCTCACACAGCCACACAAACAGCCTAGTATAGGCAGAACCTTGGATTCCGTTTTAAAAGTCTGCAGATCTCCAAGAAAAGCAGTTTTTTCTCTTTGTCAGCTCTGTGTCAAAGTTGGAGCTAACAATTACCAAGGTTTGAAGTTATTTGATTCCACTTAAACATAGAATTACTGCATAGATGGAGATTCAGACACGCAAACAGCACAGCAGTTAAAAACAACAGCTATGAAACAGTCATGGAATTTACATCAGCAGCTAGTAATGCCAGGTTTGTTGTTACATGCCTCTTTATAAAACCAGAACATTCAGTAGTGTCTTGAAGTTTTAAGCTTTGGATACATTTAATCTTCCTTTTACAAATGCTCCCAGCGAGCAGAAATGTATGACTGTTTACTTCTTAATGTTTTTTCGGCTTCTTTTTTTCTTTCTTTTCCCAAACTGTCAAAACAATTACCTCATTGGAAGCCACATCTTGGCATAGAGGCTGTGGAATGAAGAGTGATTCTCTTTTGTGGACAACATCGTGAGCCGTTCAAGCTGGCTACCCTTGGAGAACAGCTTGCTGCAGGATAATGTGGGAGATAACTGATAGCACTGACTCCTTTTCATGTTACAAAACAGGTCGATGCTTGTGAAAGGATCAACCTGTTATTTTGAATTAGACATAACAGAAGGAAAACAGTGACTTCTGGGAACAACAGCAAAGCGGGAAAACACGTTTCTGGGAGGTTTTGGGTTCCTCCCATTGGTGTCCTTGAAACGGAGAAGAGAGAGTTATAACACCCGTGACAAAACAGATGATTTTATAAGAGGCACATGTCAGCTTGGAGTGCATGAGTCCAAGCTCATTTCAGTGTGAAAAAGGCAGCAAACTGGTTTGATGAAGAGCATCCTTGAGCCTGTTCCCCCCTTTTATGCCATTTCTGTGGGGTTTTCTTCCCCCCAAACTTGCAGAAGTGTTGTGAGCTACCCCTTTGCTGAATTTCAAATGGTTGCATCCTTCCTCTTGCTCTCCTCCAGGAGGAGGTGAAGCGTTGCCGTACCTGCCTGCCCCCCGACTCTCAGGCTGATGAAATGTCAAGGTTCTACAAGGATAACACACTTGGTGCTGCAGGCTGGAGCACAGCAACTGTCCCAGGAGCATGCATGGAGTGTGTGATCCAAGCATGAGCACTGGCACGAGCCCAGTGCAGCCTCCAGCTCACTGCAGCCTTGCCCAAAGCAGGATGCAGGCATATGTGTGTCTCAGCTGGGAGACAGCAACCACTGCTGCCACATCTTGCTTTAATTGATACATCTCTGACAGGCCAGGGCCCTGACAGCTGCTTAGGGCTTCTCCTGAATTCTGCTCTGCTCCGTCGTGCAGCAGGCAGGTGTAAAGTTACACACGGTTTAAGGTAACCTGTTTCCCCCTGGGCTGGGGGGGAGAGGTGTCCATAAAACCAGCACAAGCCTCCCTGACCATCTCCAGTGGCACAGATGGATGCAGGGCAGGCACTTGCCACTTGCCACCCCTCTTTTAAGCTGCTCCACCTTCCCTGCTGCTGGGAAAGTGTAGCAGGAGCAGAGGCAGGTGCTGGTCTAGCAATACCTTTACCAGCCATTACCATACACCAGGACAGCTAAAGGGACGTGAGGTTACAGCACAGGACCCACAGCTCTACCCAAACACTTTGTCTAAGCTTGGATTACACTTAGCTCTCACTAAATTCCTGTGTGGAGCTACATCAAATGGAAGACGTCTCTTAAAAGTGTTTTTTCAGTGGGCTTCAGTATTTGGCTCGAGGGAAGTGTCTCTGGAGGGTGTTTACACAAGGCCAGATCCTGTCACAGAGCCATTCGCCTCTTGGTGCAAAAGTCACCAAGGTTATGCCTTGAGGAAGTGCAATGGCAAAGAGGACAGCTTGAGAGCTGTGACTCATCAACATCAAAGTGGCTCCTTAAAGAAGAGCTTGCAGACCATAATTAATGGACTGGAAATTATTTTGAAACAACACTGGACGGAGCAGAGTGGTTTTAGCTGTATTTTACGTGATTGCATGGTGGGTAACTCGAGTGTGCCCACAAAGGTCAGCAAAAACATTTCCACTGACCTGCAAGAGGCAGATGGCCAAGAGACCAAGGGGCCCAAAGAGCTGCAAAGTGTAAAAAAATGTCATGCACATGTTTTTTAACTTCCCAGCCACAGTGGTTCATACACACAGTGGTTCTGCACGAGTGTTTAATCTTTGGAAATGCCAGGCCCTGAGCTGAGCTGAGCCCTCACAGGACCTACTGAGGTGTTCCTGGCACCCCACGTTGAAAATGTTGGTCATAATCATTTAAATGCATGCAGAACCAGCCTTCCTCAGAGTGACTGTCTGCTCATCTGTGCACAGGGCATTTGGGCAAAATGTGGAAAGAGATCATGGAACAGGAAGGTGAGCTGTTGTTTTCTCCAGTGGTTAAATGGCCTCAATTCTGCCCATCCTTAGGAAACCACAATTGTTTTCTTCTTAGCAAATTTCCAGAAAAGTGATAATAATGTTTCTTATTTCATATCTTACTTACAAAATGAAATTATGTGGATTTTGCCTTAGAAATCTTAATTACTAGCACCATTTACCAATAAACATTATTATTGAAGTGCCTTCAGAAGCGAGAAAATGCCAGGTAAGTTTATCTGTCACTGCTAATATTTGTCTTGGATTTCTCATGTCCTAAACCCAAGAATTCTGGGATGTTGGAGGTTAATACCTATCCTAGTAAACACCACCAAAAGCACCTGTAAATCCAAGAGCTGAATTCAGCTCATTAAAAGGGAAATCATTGCTGTACTTTCTAAGGTACTCAGAAAAGTAAAACAGCAGCTTTAGAAGCTGAGTGTCCCCATAAGGGCTGCATCCCCTCGTGACCTGGGGCTGCTCTGGGAAGGCTTTCAAAGTTCTTTCCAAGCCTGGAAAACTTGGGCAGACTCAGGTTTGAGGCTCCTTGGGAATTGCTGTGTCCCATTTTCCCTCCCACTATCGGCCTCCAGGAGTTTGATCACCTCCTTGTCCACAGGACACAAAAAATCTCAGCACAGGTCACTGTGTTCAAACACCAGAGCTCAGCAACAGGCAGAAAGAATTTTGCCAACCTTGGCTGAGTTCTAAAATTTTGAGGTTTTTAAAGCCTTACTGCACTTGGATGTGTGCAGTAGCTAGTGAACAAAGACCTGTTCTTATGGGAGATGTTAAGACACTCTTATAAATACAGACAGAGAAGAGAGACATCTGAATAAGTCTCTTCCAGATATTAAATATTACATTTCTAACCTTTCCTTTCCAAGTCATCCAAAGAGCAACAGTAAAACCATTCAGAATTATTGAAGATAAAATAGAAAACTTCTCTGCAAGCCAAAAATATTATAAATGTATAAGAAATTAACCTTTACCTGCAAAAAAAAAAAAAAAGCTACATTTCCACAGTTCTAACAGTGCTTTCTTCTAGTTATAAATGCAAAGCATGTGTTTGTAAAGAGGATATTTCAGTTTTGTGTGTTGCTATAAGGTAGATCAGCCTGAAGAGCTGACACTGAAACAGCTGCCAGGAAACACAGTGACCACAATGTCCTGTGACTGGAACAAATGCAAGACACAATAGGTAATTCTTACCCTAGAGTACAGAACTTGCCCAATTAGGAACAACCCTTAAATCAGGCACTGGCAATTCCTCTGAATGTTGTAGAGCCTCAGTCTCTCTGGCCAGGAATGTAAATACTGTCCTCTAATTGGAAATAAAAAATAAAATGGAATTGTTAAAGCTATGCTAATTAACTGCAGCATCTGGCAATGTTATTTATATAGTCTGAATTTCATAGCAAAATCTTTCTGTCAATAATTACTTTTTCCTTCTTCAGCTACACAACTCTTCTTTGCTATCAGGGCACATATCATCAGTTTTCTCCTTCTTGTCTCTGTAAACTGTACACTGATATCTTTGGCTCTGTAATTAGGGGATTGTATCATCTTGCTTTGATTTTTTTCTTTATGTACAGACACTACTTGGATTCAGAACCCAGCAAAGACTGTCAAGGACCCATCCATGATTGGATAAAAAAATCCCTCTATAATTTCAGCCCTTTCTTGTATCTTCTTTATTATCCATATTTCCTCTGTATTTTAAATAGCAAATTACTGTAGGTTAGGGCAATTGCTGTTTTATACTCAACTTAGCCTGTCAGTGAAGTTAAACCTCCCTAAGAGATTTCCTGAAGGTGGGTTAAAGCCCTCTCAATAAAAACACAGGCTCTCAGACCCTCAGGCCATCATCTGGATGGTCAGGAGAGCTGGTCAGTTTTCAAGTGGGAAACGATGACGTGAAGGAAATTGGGTTGGTGATTCAGTAGGAGGCACTCTGAAGCAGCATTGATGTGGTGCCCTGGAAATGTATTGCTGCTGGAAAGCCTGACTGCTGGCTGGGGTGGAAAACCTCATGACCACTTCTGGTGATTAATGGAAATGGAATGGAAAAACTAAAAGGTCTTATTCTGCTTTTGACAAGAGCAGGGCTGTTAAGCTGAGTCTTGTGGCCAAATTCCAGGTAGCTGCATTCAGCCTACCTAAATACTCCTAAAAGTTATATTTGAATATACTGTATTATTCTTAACTTCCTACCCTCCTCTGGCATTTCTTCATGCAGCTGAACAACAGCTCCATTGTGGCCCTGAGCAGCACTGTGACTGCATGGGGTGAAGAGTTTTTGGTGTGTTTCAAGTGCTCTGAGAGTCTTGAGGGTTAAGGGCTGAATACACACAGGGTATTTTATTCTAGGTTTTAACTGACATGGCGAAGCTTGCCCACCCTTAGCTAAAATTAAACACACAGTCTTATTTGCACACAGTTTTCTACCCTTTCCTGAATGTAGCAAGGAAAAAAATATCTTCCAGCTAGCCTACTGTTATGAATTTCATCCCTAATGAAAAAAGTGTTTTGTTTTTTATTTTTTTAAAAAGTAGTCCTTTGAATTAATCTTGAAAATGTAGCATTAATATCCTACCTAAGAATGTATTTCTGAACTCTACATATCTGCTTTTAGGCTTTACATCTCTAAGATGAAGAATGGTATTCTTGGACATATATTTTCAGTCTCTCATTCACTAAAGGTGGTGTTTCCTTTGTGTAAATCCCACCAAACACAAGCAGAGTACCTTGAACAACCTCCCCAAGAGACAAGCTGGGAGTTAAAGGTGCCCAGGACTGACTAGACTTTAAATTAAATTAAAGCTGCTAGACTTGAAATGAAATTTGAGCCAAATAAATCTGGTTTTCGACATTTGAATTCTAAATTTTGCCATACCTCACCTATCCCAGTTGCAATCTGATGTGAGGGGAACAGGATGTACACAGAGTTCCTGTTTCTCAGGTGGTTTCCAGAGCTCACAGCAGTCTTGGAACTAGAATTATGCTTCTGAGATAACTTCATTTCAAAACATGCAGAAACTAAGCAGCATTTGGAAAGGTTTAAAAATAGGACTAAATGTATTTATTAATAGCTGGGAACTCACAACTGGTCGATCTGACCCTTGCATAGATTTGACCCTCCTTTTGTCCCCCAAATTTTTGTCCTACCTCGCCTTTTGGGAATCCACCTCTGCCTGCACATCCCACATATTCATGTTCTCCACCTCTTCCTGAGCTTCCCACACCTTTTGGGTCTCACACACCCTCTCAGTGCCCATCTCCATCTGGGTCCCCCACATCTTTTTGCCTTCACCCTGTCCCAGCCTCCCACACCTCTTGGGCTTCCCATCTCTCCAGGGGCTCCCTGTAATTCCTTACATCAGAGACACTGGAATGCCTCTGTGACTCTGCAGCTCAGATGGTTCCTATCAGCTCCTGAGAGCCTCCTGAGACGTGTAATGACACTACACTGCAGAAAATTAGCAGATTTGGCCCAAGGCTAATTCTCCTTTTGTGTTTTTTAAAAACAATGGGATTTTAACACAGCTACCGCGTCTTCTTTTTATTGGCTCTGGCAAAATCTTCTGTGGAACCTCATTTGCAAAGGACCACACGGGCATTGTGTCTTTGGAGGAGGTGGGGGAACAAAAGAGAATCCAATGAGGGTGATCAGAGGATAAAAAGAATGTTTGGCATGAGTCCACGGCTGGCTTGTGCGATGCTTGTCTGTACCTCCTGCTTTGTGAGGTGCTGTTTGCAAAGTCCCTTATCTCTCCCCGGGGCCTTTGGCCGTGTGACATCACGGCAGCTCTGGGACCAAGCATCGCTTTCACTGCTCATTCATTCACTGAGAACCGCCCAGCTGCCCCCAAACAAGAGCAGGTGAGCCACTACCAGGAAGCCAGGGATGCCAGAACAAAGTTTTGTCTGAAATCGTCCTCTTTTCGAATGAACACACACCAAGAGAACAGAGAGATGCAGGGCATGGACTGAGGAAACCAATGTCAAACCTCTTGGGATTTTTACAACCTGCCCTTCTGCGCTCTGCACACCACACACACGGTCTTGTTGCTGGAGATAAGGTGGCTTTGTTGTGACATTTAACCCGTGCTTCAGCACTTTGTTAATATTTCGTTACATTTCTAATAGGTACGTGGCACCAAAATTGTATTTACTCTCCTGATCACATCTCGTTTCATGACTAAAACATTAAGATGTGCCAAGCATTTTAAAATACTCCATTTTAATGGGGTCTGATTGTTTTGGTAAAAACTATTTGTTCACGCCAGGCACTTTACATATCATAGTAACCCAGTGCAATTTAAACAGTGGAAGTCCAAACCTGTAACTGCTATTTTTTTCTAGTCAAATACTGGAATTTTTACTTGGATGATGCATTTGATCTCGCTAGCTCCTTATGCTAACCCCAATATTGCCAATCAAAGCAGCTGTAGGGACAATGAGTGTTTCCTCCAACTCTCAGTCCAGTGCACAGTATATCAATCTGTGGGTTCCAGCTGCACAAAAATGCTTTCATTTGCTTTAATTGTTTCACTGTGTTCACATTTAACATGTATTTTCTTTCTTTTTTATTTTTTTTTTACCCCCACAGCAGCTCATGATCCCTGTTTTTCATGAAACTTCTATCAGCACCCCTGGGAAATGGAAAGGTAAAATCACTCTAAAATATGGCAATATAATTAATGAACTTTTCTTGTTCTTTCATGCTTTCTACATCAATGAGGTTTAGAAACGTCCTTAAAATAATGCAACCAAAAAACGCAGGTTCAAAAAGAAGATAGCCCCAAGATTTCTGTGCTATGACATTCTTAGTCAAATTCTTCACATTTTAATTAAACTTGTTCGATCTGATAGAAGGAAATGAAAAGGGCTCTTTTTGTCACAGGAAATTTTAAAAAGCTAACAAAGAGATTTTCAATGGCAGGCAGCCAGCGAGGAAACCTGATCTCAGCCAGTTTTATTAAAGTAGCTTTACACTTTTGACATTTGCCTTTTCCCAATAAAATTCCTTGAGCGCTTGCAAGGATAAGGAAGTCAATATCCACGAGCACAAGGGCAGATGGGCACAAGCCTGGCTCATTATTCAAATATCCACGATTCAAACTAGAGAAAACCTGCATTAGCTGCACCGGGCAAGTCATAAATTACAGCACAGTTGAAGTTCCCAGGAAAAGACTGGGCCTGGAGTCCAAACTTCCGTGCCACAGCCTGACAAATCAGGGATCCCTTCACAATATGGAAACCTGACCTGCTACATAATATTATGATCGCTCTAATGGCTCAGCCTGCTCAGAGGTTACCTCCTAGAGCTTTGTAAATTATTTAGACGTACTGAAAGTGACAGGCTGCACACAAAAACGGTTCCACAAAAGCTTTTTCCATGCAGCAGAAACAGGGAGAACCATGGGCACAGGTGATGCCTTAAGTTTGAGCTTTCATGTTTTTCAGACTCTGTGCTGCCCAGGGGTGCAGTTCTGAGCCTCATATCAAGTGTTAGTCAGCTCTCTTCACAGAGCAGGGAGACAAAACAAATCCTTGTCCTGCTGAAGACCAAGGACAACGTTCAGGCCCAAAAGCACAAACAACTGAAGGGAGGAACAAGAGGGATGAGACCTCACAACCTGAAGCTGTAATTGGACAATTAAACCCCAATATGCAAATGCATCAAAACTTATAAAAGTGTGAGACCTCATGATCGTTTGTCCATTTTGTGACCATTTAATCCTTGTCCTGCTGAAGACCAAGGACAATGTTCAGGCCCAAAAGCACAAACAACTGAAGGGAGGAACAAGAGGGATGAGACCTCACAACCTGAAGCTGTAATTGGACAATTAACCCCAATATGCAAATGGCCCAAAACTTATAAAAGTGTGAGACCTCGTGACCGTTTGTCCATTTTGTGACCATTTTGGGGTCCACTTTGGGTGTAGCCCTGGCCAGGCTCTTGTCCTGCCCAAGGTGTATCCTAGAGACCTTTCAATAAATATCTGCATTATTCTCTAGCTCTGTCCAGTCTCTGCTCCAGGTCAGCCTTCCCAAGGCATCACATCACAGCGAGTGCAACCCAAGCCTCCTCCAGGCTTTTCTGAGTTTCCTGGAAATCCCTTGGCGCGTTGCTGCCCGCTGTGCTGCTGCCTTTCTGGGAACATGTGTCCCGCAGTGGAACGAATCCTGGAATCCTGCACGGCTTGTGCCTAATTCTGCCCAGCTTAGCAGCCACAGCACTTTGTTTGCAGCGCATAAAAGGGACAATCAACGGGACCTAACTAACCAGAGTGTTTCAGATGGTCAGAATAGGGCACCACGAAACATTTGGAGCCTGATGTTGGTTAAAATCTGCCCAGTTTAACAGGCAATTAAAAAGCGTTAAGCAGCCTTCCATTTAAGGCTGACTCCTGCTGTTTCAGGGAGCAAACAAGTGTTAAGATGTAAAATAACGCCACTTACTGTTCAGGACTTTTTAGGAATCTCACTGGCCTTTTTTTTACCTTTGGCCTCTGTGTTGCCCTTCAAAGCCACTGCTGATTACAGTATTATTCTTCAATAATAAAAGCTGGGTTTGCTCATAAGGTTTTTATAATGGAGGGATTATAACTGAGATTCTTTGATACTATTACGTACATAATGATTAAACACTGCTATCATAATAAATAGAGTCATAACATTGCCAGTAGCACTTGGGAGCACAGCAGTAAATTCCATTGCACTTTCTGGAAATGAAAAGTGAAGCCATGAAAACAGAGTATAAATAGACTTAAAGGGAGTTAATTGTTTTCCTTATGAATTTTTCTAATAGTTGCCTGAAGCCCTAACATTACAAAGAAGCTGAGATTGAAAAGATTTTTTTGTGCCACAGTAAAAAATAAGAGGAAAATCTAGGTAAAGGGACTACTTAGGGAGAGAAAGACCATGGTACTGTGCTTGTGGCTGTCAATTGAAAGGATAGTTTCTTGAATAAATTATGCCCCTCATTATTTGTGGATGTTCACTGAAATTTTCTGCTTTTACATATGGACCTTCAAACAGCCAAATGCTCTCTTTTTCCAGTTAACTGCAGCCCTGCTTTTCCTCCATCAGTTTTCACTTAACTCTTCCAGTTAGGATCATCATAATTCAAAAGAAGGTCAGTCCTGGTAGCCCTCATCCATTTTACATGCAGCCCAAGTTCAAAGTATTCCTCTATCTCCTGTCTAATGGGACTTATCTCACAAAAAGCTCTGCTTTTTTCACTGCCCTCCCTCTGAGCAATTCAGATTAACTGCAAATTGTTACTTCTTGAACCTCCTGATTGGCTCTTTTCCTACCTTTCTAACGTTATTTTCCCAGCTTCATTCATCCCTTGGCAGCAGGATCCAATCTTCTTGGAAAGCAGGGCTGCACAACACATCAGTGGGTTTGAAATAACTTCTGTGTTTTGCGCCCAGAAGGGAACACACCACTCACAGCTTGCATGAGAAACAGAGAGGGCGTGGGAGTTTTAGCTGGCCATCCTGCGAGACTGAAGACCACTAAAATTGATCAAAACTGGGAAAAAATCTCGAGTTCAGCTATTTGGAAGGGGTTTTCCCAGTGCAGGGGTCTAGAAAAATTCATCTTGAGGTTGGAGAGCAGAGAAGAAAGAAGAGAGAAATAATGTTAATTTATCTAACATATTCATTGATTTTTTCTTTATTTCCCTTTTAGCTCTATCTGTAAAGAATTAAAGTCTTACTTTAAAAACAACTAAATATTAGTGAGTCGGGGGAATATCTGATGCACATTTTTGTTTTGAAAAGAAGTCACTTGCCATGACAAAGGATCTTCTTTGCAACTGTTGAGAAAATCTAAAAGTGGATTTTAATATGTTTGCAGGATTAACTGAATGATGCACATGGATTTCTTCCCAGAAATATTAGAACCCAAGGTGGGGGTTTTTTTAAGTTAGAGAGGTGAGCAACTGAGAGTAATGACAAAATATGATGACTTTGTCCTACACTGGCCTGTTATTGCCACATTGAGAATTGTGTATTTGTAACAGAGGGAGGAACTGAACTCAGTGTTAATAGAATTAATCAAATAATATGTCTTTTTATTGGATTTTTAGCATCTATTACTTCTTCTTGTGTGTAGTGTGTGAGTTATGTAATCCCTGCTATAACTAATGTTCAGCCAGTAAATGTGTAACACGTTACTCAGTAATGTTCCTTTTTTTCCATGCCCGAATTTGTAACTTTCCACAGTAAATGAGTGAAAAGTTGAGGCATTTGTATTTACACGAAGCTCAAAAATGCAGAGTTGGGGAAAAAATCCATGATTTGTTCTTTTCTAAATGCTGACAGCTACATATAATTAAAAAAAAAATAAAAGGAAAGAAATAACTTTTGCAGCATAATGTAGGAGTCAGGAAAGAAATGATGCAAAATTACATCATCACCAATTGCCCTCCAATCCCCAGCAACATTCCCAGTTCAGCTTTTTCTGAAGGTTGTTAGTTTTATTTGCACAAATGAGGGTGCAGACACTGCTGGGCTGGCTGGGTTTGAGCAGGGGAGGTTTCCTGCTCCTCGGAGCTCTTCGGGTGGTTCTTGAATTCAGGCACAGAGCTCTGTCAGCGTTAAAATTAGAACTCTGACAGCCTCAGAGACAGCCATATATCAGCAGGGCAGTGCAGCTCTGCAGCAGACAGCCTTTGAACTCCGAGGGGGAAAAAAAAACTACACGGAATGAGAGCAGATGGAAATTTTTCAAAAGCTCATAAATCACCACTCTTAATTTCTGGAGCTTTGGTAAAGAAGAAACTTATATGAACCCGGATTTGACTCTGTCCCAACTCCAGAATGGATCCCCCTTGCCTCTGCTGTCCCTGCCCGTGTGCTAGTTAATAGAATTGATCTCACATGGAATCTTTCTGCACAGAAGAAGAAAAGTGTCCCAGGCACAAAACAACCATCTATACCATTAATCAAGGGCATTCAAGGTCCTACTTTAGTCATCAGAGAAACCTATTTTTAAAATATATGAAAGCATTCAGTTTGCAGTCTCACAAATATTGAGCAGTGGGAGGTCAGGTCGCTACATAAAGAACACCAATAATTTCCACAAAAATGTCCTTGAACCTTCACAGGCAGCCAGAGACACCCCAAAGGTATCCTTTGATACTGCCCCTGGATGCCGTGGCTGCTTCCATGAAATTTAAAAAAAAATAATAATAATAAATGAGGCTGAAAGCAGAGCATGAATAGGTCTGAGTGAATAGTTGTGTAAAAATAGTTCTGTGCCTAGAGCACAGCCTTGGGTTCAGGACTAGGCACAAGGAATTCCTGCACACCTCTCTCTTTTGGGGATGTAAAATTAGTTGGGAAGTAGAGGAATGTGAGCCACTGGATGGACACTCTCAGAGGAATAAATGTTCCTGATAGCTTTCCCTGGGAAGTTCGGGGCTTTCGGAGGCACCAGGGGTTTGTAAGAGCTTTGGGTCTGACAGCCAGAAGAACAAGCAAGGAGGAAGCCCATAAAGTGACTGCCAGCACACATTTGCATCCCCCTTTCCTTCTTCCTTCCCTGCAGGAAGGGAATGTCCTGTCCCCAGTTCTGAACACACTCCGGGCCACACCGCTGCTATCCCGCTCCTACCCTGTGCTTGTAAAGCTCCCCCTCCATTCCTGCACCCCGTCCGTAACTCCCCTCACCTCTCTGCTCTCACATGTCAATTGTTCACTGTCACTCGGGGCACTCGGGGTGTTTCCCCTGCACACGCAGGATAACAGGCCCAAGATACGGTTCATTGGCATCGTTAGCAGCGAGCAGCTCTCCAAGTGTTAACTGCAGCTGGCTTCTCTCCCGATGCTTCGCAGACTAGCAGGTCATTAACTGCTGGAGTGACCGGATCCGGGGGGATTAGCCCTGCGTGGTTTGAACTCACACACTCCACACAGGCCTTCTTCTCATGAGCGTTGTGCTTTTGTCCCTCCTATCGCTCCCGGGCTTCTCTCGCAAGTGCTATTTTTGTGTGTATCACGCTGAGGGTTTTTAATTTTGTTCAGTTTTGGTGAGTGGGATGGGTGGATGGGTAGCACAGACCAAAGGGAGGAACCTCTGTGTGGATGTTCAGTTAACTCTTCTCATCCCTGCGTTACCCCATGGACTCTTCTAAGCTGGATGCCAAAATTCTGGAGATGGATTCGTCCACAACTGTTAGTGGAAATTAGCTTCATTTGCCTGGTTTCAGAGACAGAGATATAATCAGGACTTTAGAGAAAAATAATCAGGGCTCTGTTTCAGCCATTGTTAAATGTGGAAGTCACCTTTCTGACCCCAGTTTGGAGCAGAAGGTGTGGTGACACGTTGGCTTCTGTCCAGGGAGGAGCCACAGCCCCACTGCCTGCAAGATTTTCCCCAGCTGAGAGAGAGGTGGGGAAAAGGTCCCTCCTCCTGACCAGCTGGAGAGAAGGAGAATAAAAGGGAGGCTGAGGATTCCTGAACCTTCTCCTCCCCTTTTCTTGAATATCTACAAGGAACAGCCTCAGCTCCGCTGCTCTCTCTGACACCCTTTGCTCTTTGTAAATTGGGGAAAAAAAATGCTGAGTGCAGAGAGGTATCCTCTGCTGATGATGTCATTATGATGATCCATTATCAACCATTTCCTCTGTGATACTCTCACTTTTCTGTGATCAAGAGATTGCCTCAAGAATTACTCAGGCAATTTCCGTTTGTAACCTTTATAAAAGTAAGCCTTGACTCTGGTCACTGGCAGGAAACTCAGCAATGTGAAACACTTGCATTAAGTTCTAAAAACAAGGCAAAGTTTTCTAAAAACCTCAAAAATATTTAAATCACCCATGGGTTTTTTTTCCCATCTAATTCAAGATTTTTGAATACTCAAGGGTGTCAAGAATGAGGCGTAATTGGGATTTTATGGCACTCCTGGATTGTCACATCATACATAATGTATTACAATTGCATTTGATGACCTTTCCATGAAATTTGCTTTCTGCTTATCACTTACAGCAACAGTGTTTAGTGGCCTGGAACAGAGAGGTATCAGTGATACAGTCCCTCAGTGGTGCAGGATGTGTTGTGACATTAAGCATTTATTATTAATGAGAAAATATGAGCTTAACACATTTACAAAGGTTTTAGTTAAACGTGAGCTAAAATGAGTTATGTTAAGCAGAAAGAAGATGAAATTTTCTGAGAGTTGTTGTTCAGTCTGAACTTTTCAGAACAGCAGCAAGAATCTGTGATTGAGTTTTAAGCTTCAACTCCATCTGGCTGGGAGCACTGGAGAGCTGGGCTTTGGACAACTCCAAAATGAGACTCACAAAATCTAAATTTACACAGAATCTACACAGAACACAGGCTTTAAAATCCAAATCTATAGCCCTGTAATCGATTGATTTGGGGAGAATATGGCCCCCAGAAATGCCTTCCTTTTACAATGCAGCATTTGCCATGTACCAGGAAATGGTTTTGTTCTGGGCAAGTCCTGCACTGTGTTTTGCATTAAATTGGGACTGAATAGAATACAGAAACATTTCTCCGTCTACACGAGCTCAAAACTGGGCAGTTTCACTTAGAACTCTAGGGAAATTCAGGAGCTTTCCAATGAATTCGTGATGATATTAATATTCATGAGGCCCCACGGGACACTCACATGCCTTTCTGCTCAGTGGCATTTGGGATAACTTGCAGAGTGATCCCAGAGGGTGCTGCATAAAACTGGGACACCAGGAGAGGCACAGAAAACGAGATGCAAATCTCAACCCAGACAGAGAGCTGAAAACACACATGGCCACAGCAACTTTCCACTACAGCCAGGCCACTTTGGACAACTTCCAGAAGTGTCTGTAAAGTTTGTTGCCCTCCCGATGTGGCTGGAGTAACCTGCAGCCAGGACCTGCCCAAAATTCTCAGTGGATGGACCACAGTCCTGGCTTACAAGGAACACCCTGCTCTCTTCCTTGCAAAGGATCCCTTGCCACAGTCTGCCTACAGCAACCCTGCCCAGGCCAGGGGAAAGGCAGTCCCAGCTCATGGGAACTCCCATCCAAACCTCTCACCTGATCTAAAAGAGCCTTTTTAATAAGGGACAGGGAGAAAGGGTTGTGTGGTATAATTATCCCCACCAAAAGTAGCAACAGGGAGAATAGAAGAGACAGAAAGGTATGGGCTGGTTGTCTGTGGCCACACAATAAATCCGTAGAAAATGCTCAACCAGGAATCTGGAAGCTGACTCAATCACTCACTGAGCCACAATTCATTGCTTCAACTACCAGATAGGCTTCCACCCAGAACAGCATTTGTTTGTGTACAATATGCCAAAAATGCATTCTTGATCCATGAAAAAAAAAAAAGGAAAATGATACAAAGCAGGTTGCCTGGTAAAATGGGATTTAACCCAATGCCCTTCATCTGTGCTGCAAGGACTCTCTTGAGAACCACAAATCGGAGCAGTGAGATTTTGTGAAGAACAGCATCACAAGTACAACTGTGATGCGTCATAAAAATAATAGAAAAGGCCCTTGGGACTGAAAAGTTTTGCCTGAATCCAATAGAACCCTTTCAAATCAGGAGATGCTGAAGCTGTGTGGCCAAGCTACTGCACTCTGCCCTGTCAGCATCCTCGTGGGGACTTGAGAGGACAGGAAAACATGCACTTTTCAAATATTTGAACAGGGGAGGGAGAAAACATGAAGGTTAAATTCACATTTATCCCCTCTTAAATTCTTTCCTGAAACTAAGCTCAGCTGGGGTGGTTGTGTGTTGCTCCTGTTGAACTCAGATTTGGAGAATAGCTGGCTCAAGCATCTGCTTTTCTGTTAAATTCCCTGTGTTGCAGCATGAATTCATCTGCCAGCTTTCCCTGCACCGTTTCCCTCCTTCATCCACCTGTTTGACTTTACCTGACACCTCGATTATGAGCTTTCAGAGAGCTGCAGAGCATTTCTATTTCAAGCACCTCTACTACACCTGAGGATTTCACTACGATTTCTCAGTGCTTCTGTAAAATTATATCATCATGGCTATCAAGCTCTGTGCTTTCTCAGCCTTTAGCTGCACACACATTCTGACCCCAGGGATGTGAAAAGCCCTGCTGGCCAGATTCTGCTTTATTTTATACAACTATATCACACCGAGACATTTAAACTCCACTTTTATGTTTTTGATTTTGTTATTGATGTTCCCGTATGACAAAATAAATAATCACACTGCTGCCACTCTAATAAAATACCTGTCTCTTTTTTAAATGGAAGAAAAGAAAGACAAGCCAGTATTTTGCTGCCTTTAGCTGAATTCAGCAAAAATGTTCTTCTCCATCGAGGGACTTGGATAATAAAATAGGTTATTTATTGGCAGTGGGTGACGTGTGGATGATTACAGTCTGGTAGGTATTTAGGGGTAACGTCCAAAATTGCAGAACAAAAGCTGTTTTCTATTCACATTTGGCTCCAAATGGCTCAGATGAAATGGACCACCCACAATCTGACACTTCAGGCTGCAGAGCACTGAATCTGCTGAGAGCCAGGAATGAAAAGTGATACAGTAAGATCATGCTAAACACAAAAGGAAAAAATGACCCAAGGAGTCTATTAAAAGAATAAGTGCATTGAACTAACAAGCATGTGTGCACATTAGAACTGGACCTTTTGGCCGACCTGATCCATGATGAAAGGACAGAAAAAAAGGCTTTTGCCAATTCAGGGATAAAATCTACTCCAGGCAGGAGGAGCATCATGAAGAAGCTTGTTTTGTGGGAGATCAAGGGTGGTGATAAAGCAAACACCCCTCCCACGGCCTTAATTATTAACCTAAGTGTTAAATTTGGATTCTATTGTATTGCACTTACAAGGGAAATGCTATTCCCTCCAGGTCCAGACCACTACTGAGCAGGCATTGCTCTTCCCCTTCTCCAAGTGAAGACTGCTAAACAAAAACTGCACGTGGAGAATATGGAGGTAAAGGAATTTACCTTTCATCATATCACAAAATTGGTGTTTTGGGAGATTATGAATGCGGTTGGAAAGTGTTGTGGAAAAAAAAACCCAAAAACAAACTAACAAGCAACACAGCTAAAATTCATCAGTTATAACCCAAAAAAAGCTGGACTGTATTTCTCAGGGAGCAATTAATGGCATATCCTCTGCTCCCAAATTTTTAATTTTTCCATGTTCCTGTGTGTGCAGATGAGATTAGTCTTATTAGCTTGATCCTGCCTGCTGCTGAATACCCTGATGAGGGTTTACTTTCAGCACGAAAACCACGTGTGAGCCTGAAGCTGAGCCTGTGCTGAGGTGTACCATTAAATTAGGACTCACAGTCAGAATCCCTACACGTGCAGTTTGCCTTTCCAATCTCCCCCAACCGTAATTGCCCAGTTATAGAAATAATCTGATTAAATAACTCTCCTGCAAATTGCACAGGCAAAATGAGTTTCTTACACCCCAGCTGTAGGGAAAGGGCTGCAGCTTTCTCCTGTTTCTCCAAGAGGCTTCCAGGAAGTTGCCAGGAAGCCACTGATGTGGAAACAGCTGCTGGGCACGTGCACAGCTCGGCACGTGGGACCTGAGGAGAAGCTTCCTGGAGGTTCCAGATTTACTGCAAGTGAGCTGTGGAGCACAGAGATGCTAAAGAACTTGGCACACGCAGACCTCCAGATGTCCAGCAGCCCTGTCAGAGCAGTGGGCCTTCTAGATGTCTGAGTCTTCTTGATGGATGCACAAAACCCACACTGAATGAAAAAAGCCTAAGCAAAAAAGGAGGACTTGCCTAGGTAATTGTGGAGCTGTAGTTGCTCTGTCTATTTAACACACAAATCCTCTATGGTATAGAGTATATTTCATCATACCAGAGTGGAGTCACTAATTGGCTTTTCATGGCCATTAAAATCATTCATTCATCTTAACAAGATGAAAAAAAAAAAAAGAGTAGGAAAAAACATGTGTTGGAACCTCCTTGGCTGGATGTACCCAAATCATTCACTCTTTACTCTCTATAGATGTGCTCACATTTGCCTGTTTTCCTGCTACAGACCCTTTTCCAACACTTTCAAAGTACTTCTGCTGTTCCTTATTAAAAGTGTTGCCTCACAATGTCATGTCCGAATTTTCCTCTAATATTCGTCTTTGTGAACAGAAACACAGAATGAAACCATCAGCTGCAAGCAGCCCCCACTTTTCGTCACAAAACCTGACCTAAAATTCAGCCATCTGGACATCAACTATTGGTTTCATCATTTTGAAACAGTTGGATTCCCCTAAAAGACCTATCTCGGCCTTGTTCTTGCTCATTGTAGGAATTCCTCCTGCACAACAGAGTTAAAGGTTCCCTGGTGTCCCTGCTCTGCTGGGCTCTCCACAAACCTTGCCAGCAGCTGAAGCATCCCACAAAGCTTCAGCAAGCCCAGCCTTTGCACATTTTCAGCAGCTACTTCCAGGTATGCAGCAGGAGGAATAAATTACAGCAGACAGGTCCCCTGAACAGCAGCCCCACTCCCCGTGCATTATTCTTCCTCTGTCAGGAGCTGAAGTCACTCCCTCGCTCACACACTGCTGATAGGCAGAGAAAACCTGCTGAATTCCGAATGTGTGTGAAAACCATTTCCTCAGGCAAGTGATTACGGTCTCTGTTGCTCCTCTTGAGTGGTAATGGAGTCCCTAATTGCTCTCCTGACTGATTATGCTGTTCCTGGTGTTTCATTTTCAAAGTACTTAAAGTTCAGGTAAATCACACTTGCCACATGACCTCTCCTATTTTATGGCTCTCTTTGCCACGGAAAGGCAGAGTCATACATGTTTCCTTTGTGTTATTTATTTTAACATTAGCTATTAGCAGATCTCCAAGTGGAAGTGCACCAGAAATTGCTGTTGTGAAGCTATTATAGTATTGTGAAGTTAATCTTTTGTGCAAGGGCTTTGCTGGTCAGTGACATTCATAAGCATGTGTTTATAATTAAGCCCCGTGCTTAAAAGCTTTGTGAAAATGAAGTCCTAATGCTGGTCAGGCTCTGGACATCCATTCAGCTCGTAAAAATTAGAGGATTCTGGTGAAATCTTGATTTTCATCTGGGTTTCTTTTTCCTGCTCTGGAAAATGTGTATCTGTTTACAGCATCTGTTGCTGTAATCTCCTGGTAAATAACGTGGCAAAGGACTCACACACAAAGCCCTGGTGCTCTCTCAAAAGTGTTGCTCTGCTTCTCAGACAGCAGATTCAAACCCTAGCACGTCTTTCTTCCTTCAGAAAAGATTTTGACAAATGTGCTCTGGAAAGGCACCTGCTCTTCTTGCCCAGAAAAATCCTCAGGCATTTCATAATAAATAACAAAATTTTAATAATTTTGCACTGCTCTGCAAAAGGAAAGGTTACTCTACTGTGTGAAAAGACAAGACCATCAGGTCAAACCCATGATCATCCAGTTCCAACTCGCTGCCAAAATCAGGGACACTTTCCACCATCCCAGGTTGCTTCAGGCCTCATCCAACCCGGCCTTGGACTCTTCCAGGGATCCAGGGGCAGCCACAGCTGCTCTGGGCAAGCTGTAGTTGATGCATCACAAGCCCATTTTACACCTGGGAACCCTGAGACAGCGATTTTCAAATAAGGTAAGATAATTTCCCTGTTCAATCTTTACAATTCATCTTAAAATTTCTTTTATATTTATTCATTTTTTGAAAAATACAAATTTTTTTTTAGGTCTGAGGCCCATCTGAAATCTCCTGTTTGTCCTTATCTGAAGCAATGAAAAATTACATCCACATTGCATTGTTTAATTAAACCAGCTCATCTACGTTCTTTAGAGTCCCTGATTGGAAAGAGCAAAGTGACAACCATACACATTTCAAATAATACTTTAATCAAAGGTTAAAATTTACATTAAATTTTAATTTATATTATTAACTGCAGTTGAGTATACCCATCTTCTGTGGTGGCAACATTTGAAAAAAAAAATAGTATTTTCCAGTCTAACATAAACTCAAAATGACCTCTGTGTCACATCAGCACAGAATTATGAGGAAATAAAGGGTTTGCTTCAGAATTATTGTGATTTCTTACAGAAATTGAATGTTACTTAGCAAAAAATTTTCCCTGAATAATAAATAAGAAATAATTAATTATTAATAAAGAATAATGCTCTGTTATACTCTGTTATATATTTAAAGCACCTCCAAGCTGTGTCAGGCCAAACAGAAATATCACACCTTGGGCATTTACTGATTCATTCTCTTGTTTTTATCTAAGAAAACCAGATCAGTGCCCACTCAGTGTGGGTTCTGTTACTGCACCCTCAGCAAGTTTGGATTCAGCAGAAGAGATTTTACTATCATTTACACAGAAGCCAGGGATATCAGCTGCTGGCTAACATGAAGAATTATGGAGAAATTACCTGAACTTCTAAAAATGTATCTGTAGTGGGGTTGCATTGATGCACAACACAATAATTGACATTTTCGTGTACATTTTGTACACACGGCATTCATTTACTCCGAGACAATCCATTCCCTCATCATCACAACCAACAATAAAAAAGAGCAGCCAAAGACAAAATGACAGGGAACTTGGGGCTCTGAAATGAACAGACACCACCTGTGCATCACATACACCAAACCAAACTTGGTGTTGAAGCACAACTCTTTTTTTTTTCCATAAACCCACATTCCAGCCCTGTTTGCATTTCTGCTGCTACACAACATTCCTATTCTTGACTACCTGGCGTCGCTGCACTGCTGAAATGACAGGGTAAAAGCACAGTGGGGGCCTGTTTTTCCCATGGGGTTATCAAATTTCTCCAACCTGCCCTGTGTGCAGCACTGTCCCATCTACACTGCCTTGTCCCAGGGGTGACCAAAGGGCTGACCCTGCTCCTCTCCGCTCCTGTGCAGCTCTGTGTTCCCCAGGGCCTCTGCAACAAGAAGGTAACTCTGCATCCACGTTTTACCTAGCAAGCCCAGTGTTTTTAAAAGAACAGGTTCTTGATGTATAGGCAGCCTGCAGATGCACTGGAGCACGGAGGCTTTGCTTGGACCAGCTCCAAAAGCGAATTTCAGCCCACAAGGTTCAAACCCAGCACGGGACACTTTTTTTAACTGGTGCTGCTGTGAGCATGTTATAGGAGAGAACTCTTTCAGGAAAAAAGGAGGGTTTCCAGCACAGAGTGGCACTGCCAACATGTCATGTCACGTTAGCTACAGCACAAACACCCTCTGGGACAGGCAGCAGCGACGTTTGTTTTTCCTCTGGCTCCATTCTGATGACACTCTCTGTAACCTGTGGCTATCACCCCCATCTCTCCTGTTTTAACCTGACTGCAGTGTTACTCTGTCTATCTCTTCATCAGAATAAAAGCTAAACAAGCAAACGTTTCCTGCTTATTATTTGGAAAGAAAGGCAAAATATTTCTGCAGAGAGCAATAAAAACCTCAATAGAAGCCAGGGTGATGCTTCTGCAGCAACATGTTTTCCATCCTGGTGAGTGGTCACACACTTGCACTTCTTTAAATGTAAAGATGCCTTACTTTCAGCAGCTCAATGTGTCAGTATTTCCCCAGCCAGTGGGCAGGATCCTCACAGAGCAATGTTCTCCTTGCCAAAACGACAAAGCTGAACAAAAGTAGGACTCAGAGGACGTGAAAAGCTGGGAATTAAAAAGCCTTGAGTGCCCAGGGGTAAACCACAGCATGGTTTAACAGCACACAACGATGCTGGAAATCACCACACGTGTCCAAGCACCTCTTCCTCCCCCTGTGATGCTCCTGCATACTTAATCCTGGTATTTTACACCCAAAGGACTATGACAGTTTATCACCAATTGACGTGAATTAAGTTGAAATGACACCATGTGTTACCTGGGCAAATAAGTCATGTTACTGTGGTTTGGGGTTTTTTAGGACAATTCTGAATTGACAGCATAGTAAGACCAGGCAAAAAAAAAAAAATTGAAGAGGAAAAAAATTAAAAATTAAATAATTTTTAATGAGGTGCTGTGGTGGTTCAGCTGTATGGAAAGACCACACAGTTTAGCAAGGAGCTATGGCACAGCTGGATAGCAAAGTCACAGGGAAATGCAGGGGCTCAGTTATAAAATCCAGCAGACATTTGTTGTCCAGAGATACTGTTTTGATCAGAAAACTATGCTTTTATATATATATACATACATACATGTATATATATATGATGTAAGATTGTTTTCATAATAAAGCATTTTCATTTGAGGGTATTTTCTGCCAAAATGAAATGAAAAAAAGAAGTTGAAATATGAGAATGTAAAAGTTCTGTTTTGTATTTTTCTCAAAGGATGCTCAGTACTGTTGAAAATCTTTCCACTTCCTTAAGTGTTGGTCTAATACCTAGTATCAGATCATCATTAAGAAATAACAATAATACAGTCCTAGCTCCAACTAAGGCAAACCCAGACTTTAATTACCAATTAACTGCCTGCTGAATTATATCCCAATCAGAGTCATGGTTTTCCCCTTTAATTTCTGCCTTATTTAATGGCCTCTTTTTTAGGATGCAAGAAACAAAAGTGTCACGCAGACAAAGGCAGGACTTCTATTTCAATGTTTATACAAACCAGGCACACTCCCACAAACGTGTAGCACATCTCTAATATGCCCATTGTTCCTAAACACAGGGTTTGCCATTGCACTTTGACAGATCAGATTGTTCTCTTTTTTAATGCTCCACTTCATCTGTTCACACTTCCCATCCCTGAATAATTCGGGTGTCAGGTTTTGTGATGCTGTAGTTTACAGGCCATGTTGTGATTGTTCCAACGAGGCCACAGCAAAAAGAGAAAGAAGTGGATGTAGAGGAAATCCCTCTGCTGCCAGGATATGACAGTCCCTGTCCCTCAGAGGTTGGGGACAGCATCCCAGAGCTGCTGAGGGGTTCCTGCTGAAAGGGTTGGGATTCTGGCCAAGGCAGACTTTGCCACCCAACAAAGCTTGCTCCCATCTGAAGGGATTTTCTGTTCTAGCCACTGGCTGAACTCTGATTTGGTTTTCTACTCCAATAAGGGACCTGTGAGTTGAGCATCTGCAAATAGATTGATTGGTGAATAGTAACAGACAAAAAAAAATCTAATTTAACTTTACCCCAAAAGAAACATGAGATTTAATGAACTGTGCTTGCTTTTCTCATATTTTCCTGGTTTTTGGTTAGGAGAGTCCATTATGAATTAAGCACATTTGTAGGTTTTGCTTGTTTGCTTTTTAAGCTCACATCTCAACTTCAAGTCAAATAGCTTCTCTTCTTCTTCTTCTTTTTTTTCTGTTTCTTGCACCAAATTGCATTATTTCACTGCAGTTTTGACTAATTATTGTTTCTCCTTTGTCCACATTTCTTTCAGGGGTAGAGAAAACACTTTTCTTCCCAACTCTGAAACTTTTAAATGCAAACATGAGAAATCCAATGTGACAGCAGGACTGTACAACTACAGCCTAACTAAGGTGGCTGAAAAAATTCTAGAGGACAATCCCCATTATTCCCACCCATTCACTTGGTGTTTATTTTCTGCAATTGAAACAGTTTTAAGCATTGTAAATGCTTAAACTAGATTGGAGAGGGAAAAGAAAGGAAGAAAGATTACTTATATTAAAAAGACAGTGCAGATGCAGAACACCTAAAGCACCACTGAGGATCTCTGTAAGCCACATTTGTTCATCTTCACATGGACAGGACAAGAGGAGCTTCAACTCCAGCACTTTCTCAGGTGTTTTGGCTCTTTCTGTGCAGACCTAGTAGCCCTGCAAGAATTTCCTGTGGGGCTGTAAAACGACTTTCCTGCAGCCACATTTGTCCTTTTGTTGCAGGGCCTGCCTTGGCACAGAGCTCTGGCTCCTCTGCCCATCTGATTAGGTCGAGTTACATGCTTTCACTACTCCTACAAGCTAAAGCAGCAGACCTACAATTAAGCGTGGGATGGTTTAGGGTCTAAATGGAGCTAATGTCTGGCCCCAGCAAACGCCCCAGGTTCTGGGTTTGGTTGGGTTTTTTTTCCTTGAAACTGATATTATTTTAGGCTGTTTTCCAAAATGTAAGCCCCTGAAATGAGTCAGAACAGAGAACCCGCTCACCCTGTTCACAATTATTGTTGCTCCCAAGCAGTTTTCAGTATCTGTGGCAAATTATTCACCCTACAATCTTGCCCTTGTCAGGGAGGAATGAACTGGAAGCAGTAATGTGATGTCATCCAACCTTGTATAATATCAGTGTTTTGGGGAAATGCATTTGTTAGCCTGGGTGTGGGCAAAACACTGCAGCTTTGTGTCTCTCCACCTTGACAATGGAATACAAGAAAATATGGCATGGGATGAAAAAAAAAATAAAAAATAATAAAAAAAATAACCAACCCATCCTAGAAGCCCCTCCTTCCCTGGCAGGAAAGGGAGAAATACCAGAGGTGTTAGAAACCCCTCTGGCAGTGCAATTCCTGAAATTATGACAGAGCCTTCGAATTTGTTCTGGCTAGTTAGTCTGAAAACTTCCTAGAGGGAAACAGATAACTGGATAACAACATGATTATTGCCCACAGGCCCCATATGGAAAAGGAGTGTAATTTCAGTGCAGTGATATGATTACATTTAATTTGCTTGCTCTAGGCTGCAGCACGCCTGTGCTGAGGAGGACAATCAGATAACCCTGGAAAGGTGCTCATGGAATTCACAGCTTCTGGCACCAGCCCTGCAAGAAGATTAATGGCAACGTGCTTCGCTCTGCCCTGAAGTAGGTTTGCATCTAGTTTCACTAAATATTGCTGTTCCTAGCGTCGTTATTAAAAAAAAAGTATTAATTTAAGAGCCAGAACCCTCTCACTGTGAGGAGCTGAGGTCTCATTTTCATGCATCTTCCTCACTCATACAAGGATTTTATCAGTTGAGCACTCTGAGTGTTGTCTTCAGTTTAGCTTTTAAAGTTTCTGAGTTTTCTCATTTGGAATAAGTTCACAAATAACCCGATTCACACTGTGCTTGCTTTGCTTTTCCTTGTTCCCTCTGCTCAAATTTTTGTACACCACACTTGATAATTAGCTTTAAAGATCTACCCAAGTCCAGGTAGCTTTTAAAATTTGTAGCACTGTGTAGCTGGCATTTTTTTCCAAAACACCCTGTTTTAATTCCTTGTGTTATCCATTGGACACCTCTGTCTCCTGTATAACAACAAATTAAACAGAATCACAGAGTGGTG
>WAAE01023380.1:0-119579 GCA_013400495.1 Nicator chloris
ATACTTTATTAATGAGGAAATCTGCTCTCCTACTCCACTGCAGAGGAAAGTCTTTTCCACATCTTTCCCAGCAACAAACACTGTGTTTACATCTTTGTTTCAGGAGACTGATAGCTAAAGGAAAGGGATGAGGCTCCATGGAAACTTCCCTTGTGCTGGCCATTGTCACCAACAGGGTAAATGTTGGATCCCTGGCACTCAGGATCCCACAGCTGCAAGTAAACCACAGTGTGCTGTATCACCTGGCACGATGTTCAAAAAGATGCTGACTACACCCCACACACAACATACATTTTGAACAAGGTAATTTCAATATTCACACTTTTTAAAGAAGTGGGATAATTTTAGAGTGAAGTAGAGACTAAAGCCACTGATGTATATTGAAGGTAATGTGCTTTCTTTGGCTCTTTGTTGTGCTCAGCAGGTGGTAATCAATGACCTGATAAGGTTACTGAGACCTTTAACATTTCAGAAAGGAGTTTAGGAGCCATGAAAAAGTCTTAAAATTGACGAGTATTGCAGCAAGCTCACCCAGGGCAAGAGCATATTGCACTCATCTTTTGTTTATCTCATCCCTGACAGCAGATATCAAACTTGAAATTCATTTTGTAAAAATAATAACGCATGAAGACAATACTCCTACATGCCTTTTCTTTTTGGCTAATGATAGATACTCTTTTTAAATCAAAAACTATCTGGACTTGCAATGTAGAAAAATAGCAACCCAGAAAGTTGTCACTTGGTGTTAAAGTTGTGCTGGGTTCACCTAGAAGTGCTGATTTCACAGCAAAGAATAAGCACTTATGAAAGAGAGAAGAAATTTTGAGGGCGAATATATTTGCTGGTGTTTTAATGACAGCAATATTCTACAATGATGATGGCTGCTGTAGTTTACTCAAATTAACTCATGGACCAACTGGAAAATCATGCTGCTTTTTCCAAAAGGTAATGAGATCTGGACACAGTGACCCTTTTCACTTTGCTCAGTTGCTGTATCCCAGAAAAAGGCACATTGGAAATAATTCAATACTACTTTTCCTGGCAAACTCTTTGGTGCTACAGGAATTATATATGAGTATGAATAGAAAGAAGGTAGTTTTTCTGTCTGGAAAGTGAAAAGAATTGTATGGGGTCACCTGTTTTTTACAGCTGCTTTGTGCGAGCTTGGAGTGCACCAATTTCAGACTAAAAGTCTGGTTTGAGATTTCATCAGGATTCAGAGCTGCAAATGTCTAACTAATGACACTTAGAAGTTTCAGTAGCAGAATGGAGGAATTATCACAGGACCAACAATTGCAGTTATTGATGAGATTTGATCTCACTACATACATTTCTGTGTAGAGACAAGAACAGTTGCAAGCACAAAATGTATGTCAGCTCCTGTCAGCTGAATCTAGGAAATGTCCTGTTTCTGTCCATAAAGGGTGGAGGCTTTACAGAAACATTAAAGCATTAATTTCTGTGAGTTTGGGTTTGTTTCTAACCGTACACTTTGCATGAAATAACTGGAAATGCACAAGGAAAGGGACAGAACTTAAAAAATCCACTGAGATTAATCAAATCCACTGAGATTAACCAGAGGTTTCAGCAAGCTGTCATGTCAATATAGTCTCCATCCTCACCAACCTAGGAGTATCCAGCTGCTGGAGCAGGTGCTTTTGCTGCAATAGATCCAGTCATCTTCAGGTATTCATTAACAAAAGCTGTATTTAAGGAGAAACACTTTCTTTATGTGTTTGGGCTACATGACACAAAGTTCAGTTTTGTGTGGTAATGGGAATCTCACCTTTTCCTAGATTCTATTTCTGTAATTGAAATCCACTGCCTTGCATTTTTACTCAGGTTGTTCATGAGTGTGGGGTTGTTTAGTTATCTTGCATCTGACAGGTTATACCAAAATCTGGGCTTTGAAAATTACAAAGGAAGGTAAAGGAATAAGAGCCAATGAAGAATGAAAATAATTTTTGTTTTTGTGAATAATAAATATGGGGAACTGTTAAAGAGGAGGTAGATGCATGCTTTATTCTGGCAAGGTTTATGGTCTATAAATCTAATTTGGGGCAATTTTCTCAGAAATAAGAGAAGAATGTCATTTTTCTCTAATTTATGCAGAATCAGCTTCCAGCCACCTGGAGTTAAGATGGTGGATATGGTTACATCTCTGGTATGTTACAGGATATTTGAGGAAAAGGGAGTGTATTTGAAACCCCAAAATGGGGCAGAAAATTAAGACAGACCGGAAGATCACGACTAAATTATTAAGTGACATGAATGCAAAAAACAACACTTTTGGGAGATTTAGATAAAAATAAGATTTGGACTCTGTGCAGTTTTAAATTGCATTATTGGCCTTTTTCCCCAGCAAATAACCCAGAAAAACCTCACTTAGTTTGCCAGGACTCTGGGATGATTCTCTACATGAAAGCAAAGGCTTTTCAACAGAGAGAGAAGACTTCTCACTAGAGAATAGACTGCTTCCTTCAGAATTAGGCCCTTTGATTTATTTTTCCTCTCTCACATAGCCACAGTGAAACCACTTCAGTTCCTGGCCAAATATGAGTAACCCATATTGAAGACTAGAAACGTTGGACAGATAAAAGCAGGTCCCAGATCAACATTTCCACTACCAAATGAGGTAAATCTGATCCTTAAGTCTAGCTTCCGATCTGAATTACCCTAAAACAAAGCTGTTAAACAACAAGGCAGCCAGCTCAGACAGGGATTTTGCAGCTCTGCGGGCTGTTTACTGCACTGCAGCCACACTGCCTGCATAGACCTTTGCATTAGCTACAAACATAGGCTTCAAGTGAGCCCTGTGCCAGAAACGTGTGGTGAAGCCACACCGTGTTTTGAAGCAAGTGCACAGAGCTTTATGCACGTATAAATATGCATACAATTTTATTGGCCTTATTCTTGGAGCAAGACTCAAACACTTATTCTTGTTCCTTAACAGATTCTCACATTTGCCCCAAGTCCTGTGCTGTTCCAGTGGGACTGAAACCGTCAGAGAGGCCCCACAGCTTAAGGCTGGTGTTGATGTATCTGTGCTGCACTCCAATGCCAGTTTGCCATCCCCACTTTTTTTACCATGATTTCTTTGGGAAGGAGGCAATGGACAGAGCCCTGCAGGTGTCATGAGCTGCAAGACACCTAAGATGATGTACTCTGTATCATTCGATGTCACCACAAACAAGGCAAAGAAAAGCAGGGTTCAGCAGACGCAGCAGACACAAAATATCTTCTCTCTACCCTGAAGGGCTTCACAAATTCATGCAGATCAAGCTCCAACCAGGAAGGGCTGAGCCACAGGGTCTCTGGAAACACCTGAAAGGTTGACAGATGTCAGGGTGTATTCAAGCATCATCTGCTTGGAGGATGAGTAGGACAATGCCCCCTCTGCCTCTCCCTGGCATACTCTCAGACATGGCTCTGCAATGCACAGCTCAAATGTCTTTCAGCAACTGGGACATGAATGGAAGAAGTTTAATTGACTTCAAAAGTCCTTGAATCTGGGTCATATGCAACTGAACTTTGTACAGTAAAATCCTTAGGGCAGGAACATCAAGTTTTATTAACTTGATAGTCACTTAAACCTCCACCCACTTAGAGCATTATAGAAATGATCAGTGTGAAGATCTGAGCAGTGCAGCACTCTGCCTTGAACATCCCTATCTCTGGCCTTGGCTCACCTGAATTAAAGGTTCAACAGAGCCAAAACTTGGTCGTATTAACAGATCCCAGGCATCACAGCTTTGCCTGACCACAAAAACACCCCAAGCCATTATAGAAGGGAAAAGGTCTTGCAGGATTACACAGAGGACAATAAAACTGGTCAGATGTTCCACACTCTTGTCTTTGCCCTGCTAAGGAGAAGGGGTTCAGGGCAGCATCTCTGTAGTGCATAAGGGAAAATGGACCTGGAAGACAATGGAACAGAGCCTCCCTCTGTGCCAACTCATGGCAATCAAGGATAGCACAATTTTCTTGTGTAGCTCTCTTGCTTATGGAGGTGTATCTTTTATTAGAGGTTGAATTGTGAGCCTCCAAACTATCAGACAATTCTATCAAACCCACCCTCTGTCAGGCTTGCCTTGAGAACTGAACAGAACACTGATAGCAGTGGTCCTGACACCATCCCAGCAGGAAAAATGGGAATTGTCTTGCTGAGCCTACATATCTCACAAATTTATAATGCACAATATAAGCTACTTAAATTTTAATTTAAATTGTTATGTTTTAAATGTAAAATAATTGTTAATTTACCTGCTATTTTAATATTTAAATTTAGGAAATTACATATACATCTAAAAGAAGCCCCTCTGATAAAATCTGCTTTGATACCGATCCATAGATTTAAAGCTATAAAGTGTTTTGTTGGCCAAGAAGAAATCATTATTCCAGCCAAGCCTCAATAAATTTCTATGTTGTAGTTCCTAAAATATTTTCCTGGAATTTATGGCATCATTGGAACTTATTCCTTACACTTTTTAAACACATAACTGTATTATTTTGCCAGTAATTTTATGTTTTGCAGTAAATCACTGGGTTATGAATGTTCCCATTCTTTTTAGACTTTGCCTTTTGTAAATCAAATTAATCACAATTTAGAAGTACATAAACTTGATAGGACATTTTTATAACTTTGTTGAGCATTTCAAACTGAGTGTACACAAAACCCATTAAAATAAGAAAATATCTTGAATCAATATTATTTGAGTTCATTTATCAGTGGTATAGAATAAATTACAGTTTCTAGGATCTGATTTAGGCCATGCTGTACTTTCAGTGACAGCCACAAATCACGTACACACATACAGATTTCCTTATATCTCCCCAGTCACCTCTGTGAAGAAATCGGTTTCCTTTCTGTCCACTCAGCCTTCTCAATTCTTATTCTTTCTGCACTCTGAGCCTTTGTTTTGTAATAAAACAACACAATCTACTACTTATAAGAGAGTGTCAAGAATTAGAAGTCTGTGTACTCCATTGGTGTTGCCCTAGAATTATCTTTCCATACAAGATGTACCTTTCTCTTTCTCCACCTTCTGCAGCTGTAAAATGCCAAACATCTGCAGCCAAAGAGAGGCAGAGATTTATTAACCTAAGCCAGACTTTGTCAACTGCAGAGGAAATTTCTGCCAAGCAGATGCCCCACAGAAGGCATTTGTAACACCTAAAATTAATTTAACTTTCCTTTTCAAGGGACTGAACAGCCTGTAGGACCCAGTGCAGCTCCTAATTCTGCTGCTAATATTATTTCAGTTACAGCTCTTGCTTATCTTCAATGGCAGTTTCATTCAACAATTGCAGCAATCAGGAGGAACAGCAGGGAACAGCCTAGAGAGGGACTTGTTTTAAACACAGGGTGCAAGTCCCATCAGGCAAAACGGCTGCCAGAGAGGTGCTGCGGATGCTGGCCACAAAAATGGACTCTATGAATTATATTAGTCCATTCTGATTTCCTCTGATTTCTAGCAACAGACCATTTTTGATCCTTGAAAACTTCACATACACTCTGATGAAGTTCACAAGTGCCCTGAAATTCCTATCATCTTTCTGGGCCTTTTTGATGAGCAGCTGATTTGTCAGCATGTGTTCCACAGAACTGCTGTCCCAAGAAACATTATGATCCAAAGTTAATTTGATGACTGGACTATAAATCTTGAAAAGAAGGATTTGTGTAGGATACACTAAGAGACTTGTGACAAGGACAACACAGCAGCAGCTGGTGTGATAAAACTTACACTGAAAGATTGTTTGAAGGAATAGAACAATTCAAGTAATTAACCTGACAAGAAAAGATATGATTTACAGCTGTACATCTCAGTGATCTACTTTCAAATCAAAAACCAGATAAAATAGTGAGAAATTAGTATCTATTCAATGTATACTTTATATAAAATATATAAATGCACAAATGTATAAATATGTAATTTCTATTAAGATATTAATATATGAATAATTATGTGATGTTTTATTCAGACCATTCAGGAAAAAAAGTCAGAATGGTAGTTCCAGAATGAGACTCTTCTAACATGGAGTCTATCATGCATGATCATGGAAAATCTGTCAGGCTTGGTATTTATTAACAAAGGGCTTGCACAGCAGCACTGGAAATGTCCACATGAATGCCATGTCTGAGGCATGGCCCACCTAAGCGAGGTCCCAGGCAGGGCTGTCTCTTTGCAAGGGCAAGTCCCAGAAGGGAGCAGGACACCTGGTAGCAATAGCATGTGCAGAATCAGGACCAGCAAGAGCTGTGAGCTTTTGTTAAACCTGACAGTTTAACCTACTGCTGAAAAAGGAATTTATGGACTTCTAGCCTGGATTTAAATCACTGATTTATTGCTTTTGTTCTATCCCGAACTTTTCCCAGTGAAAGTCTTTGCATTAACAACTCCACATTTCTTAGCTGAATTTCTTGGTGGAGATTCCCTACGTGAAGCATTAACCTGGCTCTTTATCTAAGACCCACTTTTTGCCAGTGCTTTACATGTCACATGTGACATTTCCAACACAACAGGGTAAACTTTTTGAGAAAAAACAATATATGCATCAAGAAATGTAATGTTGTGACCATACATAGAAATATTTGAAAATTCAGGTCAAATTCAGCAAATAATTTGAAAACAACAAGATTAAATAGACAAATAATGGCTAAATATCTTACTCAAATATTTGATAAATGAAACTTTTGATCTGCTGATATCATATCATCGCCTTATCTCAAATTATTAGTTCCTTATCATAGCTACTTTATTAAAGAAATATTTTAATGACATTTTAAGAGTAAATGCAAAATAATGAAGTTGGTTATATTAAAGCTGTTCAGTTCAAAAAATCATTTTAGCAATTCCATGAAAGAAAGAATTTCAAAAAGACTGCTGGAAGTAATTGTGGACCATGATCCTCTCAATCAACTATTTGTATTTGGTGATTTAATAGGAGGTGGCTATAGGAAGAGGCCTTTAACCCATTTTATTATTACCCCAGACCTCCCCTTGATACTGCACTATGAAATCAAGGATGAGCAACCATCGCAATTGACACTGGCACAGAAAATATGGCCATGATCTATCTGAGCCTGGAAAAGTGTGGGAAGATCTCATCTAAGGTGCACATGGAATCTGATTTTAAAAACCCCAACAACACAGCACTAAGGTTTAACCTAAAGTTTTGTCCTCATACAAGTAGTACCACATATTTCAGCTACCCACAATATGTTAGAAAAAATATTGCATTGTGAGATTGCGTATAAATGATGTGCAATATCTGGAATGAGCTGCAGGAAATGTCAGGGACATTCATTTTACCACTGCTTCATAGAATGCCCCAAGAAGAGACATGAGTGAAAACCTGAGAGCAGATAGGTGCATGAAAAATGGGCCTCTTTCCCTTCCTGTTCAGAAATCCTGAAGCACTAGTTCCTCACTGCACCACAACTGCTCCTGACTAATAACAGTAAGCAAAAGAGATACGGAATGAGAAGAAAAATTTTCAGTGGCTTTTATTATCAGAGTTACAGCTGTTTAGTCTAGTGTGGAAAAACTCAATCCTAAGAAATTTCTTTTTCTCACAGCCCTAGAACAGAGACTTCTCATGCCCCAAAGGCACTGGACTGCCCGCAACACAGCTATTAGCACACATTTGGATATCCTGTCTGCATCCTTCTTAGAATATTATACAGCTAATTTATTCACTGTTTTCTAGAAATTCATGAAAGCACAGATGAAAAAGGGGCAAAAATCTCCACAGCAAGTATTAGGAAAAAAAGAAATCTGACATCAAACACTCTGTAAAGCCAGAAGGACTTTATCTCATTTGAAAAAATCAAGGCACCAGGAAAGGTAACCATAAATAAACCTGCAGTCCATGCTGTGTGTGGTTTTCCAAACTGTCAGAAACACATAAAGATCAGAGGAATCTTATTTTCTTCACAATATCACACACTAATTCCTTGCATTCTTACAATAGACCATAGAAGTGATCTTGCACTCTTTCTCTGCCTTAGGAGCATTTCACCCAGCATAGATGGCATTTGGAATATAATCCAAAGAATCTGCCTTCCCCTTTGCAATCCTTCAGTTTGCCCATTACTGAAACTCATTCCACCACCAAAACTCCCATAAATCTAATTACCAATGTGCAGACTCTACTCAGCAAAGGCAGGTATGTCTGGCAGAAGAATGATAACTGTGAAGAGAGAGAAATAAACTTTATCCAAGTGACTGACAATGATTTGTCAAGCTTACCCGAGCCTTGCACTCACTCAGTGGTAGGAAGCAGCTAGACAGATCTTAGACTGAATCCAGCCCTTATTCTGCTCTTAGGTTATCCAATATGTTATACCTTGAAAACAACGCTTATGTAAGTGAAGTTACAGAGGATTCATATTTCATATGTAGAGAAACAGCTGCTTTTTTAATTTAAAAAAACTAAATTAAATCATAACTTAAAAGCTATGTTCCGTCGTCTGTAGAACATGCCAAATCATATGCCTGAAATATAAAACTGATGCTGAAATTCTGGTAATATTTAACATGTTCTTTATGAAGAAAACATTCTTCTTGAGCTTGGAAACTGACTGAACAATAGCAGCTTTAGGACCTCCAAAGCCGAAGGCACACAGAGGTTATGAGAATGTGTCTGCCCAAAACTACAAATCAAAAGAGTAACAACAATACCATATGTTACAGAACATAAAGTATCCTTCACAAACACTATAAAACCCCCACATATCTCTGCCTCGAGAGTCCCACTGGCCAGTGGAAGGTTGTGTTTCATTATGCTATCACCATATAAGAGCATTTTTTCTCCATTTCTAATGGCATGCCGAAAACCTAGTGGTACCACTGAGTGACCTTTGGAGGGGTAAGATTAAGTAGTAGTGACAGAAGATTGTCTTTGGCCTAATACTTTTTAAAAATGCAGAAGCTGATTTCATAGAGAGTGACTCCAGCTGTCTTTAAACTGCAGCCAAACTTTATTCATGTCAGTTCAGGGTTTTTTTGTTGCCTTTTTGTTTGTTTGTTTGGGGGTTTTGTTTAGTTTATTTTTAATTTAGGGAAACTGTATGGATTTTTCTACCTCCATAAGATTCTTTTCTTATTGGAATACTTCTCTTCACACAAAAGTACTGCAGGCCCCTCTGCTCTAAGGTGCTACAAAATGTAAAGAAATGGACACATCTAGATGGGCACAGAGACCCTACACTCAAACAAGGAGGGGAGAAGATTAGTGACCCTCCTTGTCCCAGCTGCACAGAGCCCCCAGACTCTGGGATTTATAAACCCTGTCACTGGGTGAAGACCAATACGGGAAAAAGGCAGCTTCTCCTACATCTCACTTCAGCAGTGGGAAGTTTGCCCTGGAGTGCCACCATTTCATCTGCTAATAGATTATTTCTTTTGCTTGCAAGAGAGAGTGATGCCTTCAAGCACTTACAGGTCATGGATGTGCTGGAGCTGGCCTGGTTCTGCTCCAGCAAAGGCACAGAGAACTTGCTCAGTCTTCCAGCACAGACTCCTGCAGCAATGGAACCTTTATGAAATCCTGAACTAAAAGCAGTGGAGATATTCCTACAGTCCATTTAGGATCATCTAAAATCAATGAATTAAGGTTTGCATCAGTCCTGTGAGAAAGCACAAAAAGGCACAGAGGAGGTCAAGCTTTGAATTGTAAAGTCTCTGCCCCTGGGGCCTGGATTAAAGTGTGCACACACCCAGCTCTTTGCTGAAGGTCACTTCTCTTCTGAGAAATATTAGCATAAAACTATCTTTAGGTTCACTAAACATAAACATGAAGCATAAACTTTATCAATAGCTCCCCCAAATTTTAGGAAGTATCTGGAATACTCTTAAACAGATTTTTAACTAGAAGATAATGAATAACAAAACTGTCAGCCTCTCTTTCCTGTATTGATTTTAGAGAGATTTTCCTTACTCCATTAAAATTGCCTTTTCAGATTCCCAGCAGGAACACTCAATCTTGCTCAGCAGAACTTAATCACAGCCTATGTCTGGTTTACACGGAAGCTTGGGTAGACCCTTTCAATATAGTTATGAAAAGAGAAATTCCCAGACTGCCTATACAAACACTTCAGTCACAAACTGACTTGTGGATTCCTCTGTATACATTGTCTAATCAAAAGAAAAATTACAGAAAGACAAAATGGAAAACATTTATAACTACACGAAAAAAACAGAGAACACTTCTCAGATCTTCCAGGAGGAATAAGGCTAGAAGAAGCATTTACAGATATTCTCTGTACTCAACACATATCTATTCTTGGATTTAGCAATATAGAGAATTACAACTTTGAGCAACTAGGAGTAATTAAAGGTGTTATAAGTGTTGTGGGTGCTAGAGAGGAAAGCTTTGGTGTACCCATTTGGAGATGTTTTAGATCTGGGAGGTGGGCTGTAGATGGAAAAACTGTTCAGGGTTCCCTGCAGCATAGCACATCTGAAAGGAAATTTCTGTAAAGTTCAGCCAAGCCCAGGCACTCCTCATACCCAGAGCAAAACCACTGAACAACGTCCCTTTTCTTTGCCTCATGCCACATGAACAGAATTATCTGTAGACAGGGCTGAGGGGAGACAGCGACAAGAAATCCTTCCAGGTTAGGACTTAAATCCTTGAATTTCTGATTGAACTGCAGATTACTCTGGCCATATGCTGTCTTTCCACACCAGGTGGAATACACTTTATCAGATCTGCCATTGCCAAGACAGCTATCATTTTACACTTTTAAAAGATTTATGCCCCAATTGTCTTCTTTCTCTCAGACAGAGGGCTTGCCTATGTGGGAAATTTGCTGTGCAGTAAGCCAAGCCACATGCTTTTCCACGGTAATGCTCTGATTGTACACTTTTAGGGAAGAGTATTGTTATGTGGGTGGTTTTTTTGAGGCACTCTGAAAGCATATAGAGTTGGAAATGGTTGCAGAGAAGTTACGTAAAATTCACAGCCTCCCATGCCACAGACTGACTTTCTCTGGTGAAAATTGGTGTAAACAAGCTCCCATAAAAGCAGCTGAGAGAAAAAAAAACATGTTGAGGTCCAGACTCCCTATTTATTGCTCTTCCCCTCTCCCTGTGAACGTTCTAGAACTTTCCTAAGTGTAACTCCTTCACAAGTCTGGCAGACTTGATGCTTATTGCTGTGGCCTGTAGTCAAACAAAGCAAAAAAAAAAAGATATTTCAGCAATAATGGAGCTGAAGCCCTTTGGGCCTGCAAGCAAAAGAGAAGAGAGAGTAAGTCCAGAAACTCTGGCAGGGCTTTTCCATTGGAAGAAGGCAGTTTCACCACAATAATGTGCTCACTCATTTCTGCCACATGGCTACAATAGAAACATAAATGATATAAATAATGTCATACTTGGGAGAGTCAGCTGGGCCGGACGCATGACGGACGCTCGGGGCTCAGGGCTGTGAGGGGCTCAGGCCAGGGCAGCTCTGCTGGCCCATGTGGCCCTCACTGCTGTGGGGGACAGGCCCAGCTCCGTCACAGCCAGGCCGGACAACTGCTGATTTTCATTTCTTCTGCTTTTTCTAATTTTTAAGTGCCCTTTTCCTTGCATGCTGGCAGCTGAACGGTATTTATCCCATTCACAGAGTGATTCCTTCATCCCAGAGCTTCCCCCTGGAGTTGCCTCTGTAATTCTACCCAAGCCTGTTGGCTTTCTTGTTCAAACCTTGCAGAGGAAGAGGCATTCCAGGACAGACAGTGCAGCTTTCGTGAGGGGAGCATGGTGGAGTCTCTGCTCCAGGCAGGGCCGACATGGAGTGCCACAGCCAGACCCAGGGCCAAGGCAGCCCCAGGAGATCCATCACCCAGAGCGACAGCACAGCTCTGCCATGCCACGGCCAGACAAGCCCTTGGGAAGTATCTTCTTGTGCTTGCAGCTAAAAAGTGGGTAGTTCGTCAGGAAAAAAACCCCATCCCTCGCTCCAGCTAACTGCATAAAGAAAAGCAAGGACCAGAGTGGGCAGATTTATCATCGAGAGCACCCACATCCATTCAGTTCCAGTAAGAGGTAATTCTGAGTGTTCACTGGAAGTATTGCACTATCACATTTATGGCAGTGCCACGTATGGCGAGCACAAGGTGTTGCTGTGCCAGGTACTGTACATTATTATTATTTGTACTAGCACTGTGCCAGAAGCCAGGTGCTGTACAACATAAACCAAAAAGTAATTCTCTTCTGCAGACAGGTTACAGAATAATAGCAAAGGTGACCATCCCTGACCTGGACAGCTTAGTCTAGATCAGGACAAAAGAGAACACACATTAGATAGTAGGGTTAGATAAAATATTTGTTTTCTTCACACACAGGGTCTTTGTCTAACTGGAGTCAGGACTGCAACACATGGAGAAAGCCAGGAGAGAACGGACACCTTTATCATGCCATGTTTGTTCAGGGTCCTTTTTGAAACATTTTATCAGAGACATCAAACTGCTGAAGAGAAAACTGTTTGGAAGCCAGTTGTGAAATTTTAGTCCTGCAAGTGGTAGAAATGACCACAAGACACAGAATTAGACACACAAATTTTACTCTGAGTCAAAGCTTCATTTGAAACAAACACATATGCAAAGCACTGCCTTGCTCACGTGCTGAAAAAGAAAACATTATAAATATCTCTTCAAGCCCAGTATTTTTTTCTTCTGCAGGTGAAGACTGAAGAACACATCCCTGAGCAGACAGGTTCTCACTGCACTCATGTGTGAGGTCAGGCCTCAACACTACCTGGTAGCTTCTCCATGGAAATGGACCTCTAAATCCTTTAAAGAAAAGGGATTCTTCATGTTAAACTCATGGCTTTTATCTGTGGCCTGAAAGTTAGGGGGGAAAAAAGAATTCCAAACCAACATATTAAGTTTGAAGCTCTGTTTTTTTTATGTCAAAACTGTAATTTTTCAAGTGTCCTTACACCAATCCTTACATTACTCACCACCAGCGAGATCTGAGTGAGCCAAGTGAGATCTAAATTTTAAAAAGAGCAAAAAAAAAGAGAAAAAAAGGTAAATATTAGCAATTTTCCTGGGGAGAATGTTGCTGTGACACAGCATAGTGCTTCAGTCATGGGTGGAAAGCTAATCTGGGATAAATGGCATCAGGAAATCAAACTTTCTTCTTCAGGGAACCATCAAGCTGGTAGACCTGGCTGAATGGAAGAGATGATACAGGAGAAAAAAAATTAAAGACTTCTTTGGTCTTTTTCCTTTTTCTTGGCCATGAAAATTTCAGATTTTAAAGTTTGAAATTATAGTGGCGTTTCAAGAAAATAAGCAACAAAGTGTGGGATGGATTGTAACATAATTTATACATTCTTTGTCATAAAGACTTTCTGCCTCCACAACCCAATGACAACATTCCAAATATCTAAGACAATTTAATCAAAACTTTGGACCTTATGGGTAAATAATATTCTTTGTATTTTGTTAAGAAGTCCTTTTAAGGCTTCCTTTGCCTGAATGAGAGTCTTCATGACACAGGTTTTCAAAGGAAAGCTGTGGCAAAGAAAAACATCCTCTTTTTTTTTTAATTATAGAAATTAAAAAGCATGCCAGAAGTTTAATTTAAAAAAAATCCTAAAACTCATAATGAAATATACATATAACGTCAACATTTGTTTCAATTTTTCAGAGCATGTTACACCATATTCACCAGGAAATCTGAGTAAAAAACAACAGAAACACTTGTAAAGACCTTTATAAATATCTGTTTAGCATCTCTTCCTTTTGATTTAGCTGAATGCAAAAAGGAAGTTTGAGAAATCTGAGGTTAGGGCAAACATGCCCTAGGAAAATCCATTCAAAGCCTATTCCAGATGCCCCTGGGTTTTGCTACGTGTCCCTCCCCCAGCTCCCTTCATCTTGGTGCTCATTGTCATGTATCTCAACCCCACACACAGAGTCCAAACCAATGAACTGCAGTTTCACCATTGTCCCTATAAGGTGACAGATCACAGTCCTAGCCTTTTACCTGCCTAATCCCATCTCAGAGGGATGCCCCTAGTTCTAATTAACTGAGTGCCTTTGGGTCCCTAATCTATGCAAAATCCTTTTCAAAATTTGTACTGATAAAAGTGCCAGGGAAGTACGTATGTGCCAAGATCCTATATGGAAAACAAGAATTTTCTTACCCAGACACAGTCTTTGTGAGCATTTCTTGACACGTGTGAATCTTGCACCTTTAGTATAGAAACCATGGGTTATTTGGCAATGGAAGGTCCCCCTGAAAGAGTTAGGGCTGGTTTTAAGATGATGAAGGCATTCTGTGGCTAAAACCAAAATATTTTCTAAGGCAGGGTGGAGAAGACAAAGACTAAAAATTCTCCTTGCTGAAAGAAAGATTCAGAGGTGGTCTCAGGCTGGTTGTAGAAGCTGGCATTGATTATCATCCAAGCAGCAAAAAAAAAAAAAAGGAGCACAAAGAGAGTACTCAAAAGACAGGCAAGACAAGGCTTCAGGTATTGTTACTTGGCACAGTGTTATCAAAGATGAGATATCAAATCACACCCCTCCAGGGCTGGGCATCCTGACTGGGCAGCATTAGGGACCTTCAACACACAACAGTAACCTGGTTGGAGTTAGTTCTGTGTGCCTTGGGAGGAGACAGCAGAACCAATGCTGCTCCTATGACAGTCCCACCTGTGATGTGACAATCCCACGCTCTCTGAAGGAGATCCTACAGCTTCAGAAGCTGTACTTTTGGAAAATTAACTAGCTACCCAAATTTATTCCCTTTCAAAAATGTATTTTACAGTTCCTGGAGCAAGATCTTGACTTGTTTACTCCTGGGACCTTAGCCTACAAGAAGTTCCACATCAAGCGTTGTTCCTAGTAAACAATAGATATAAGAATGTGGCTGGGAATGAAACACATGAAGCAACATCTATTTCCTGGTGGATTTCATAATTGGTGAAAATAACATTAACCAAAAATAGCTCCTCTCTCCCCAAGTGGTTCTTCGTCTGCTTGCTGAATATTGTGGGTTTACCAAACCCTATGCAAGCTGAATGAGAGTCCTGGCCTCTCGAGAATCTCCCAAATCAACAATCTCCCAAATGCCTCCTCCTAATTCTTTCTCTGTTAGAATTTATTTTGCATGGAATTTATTTGCCCGTTTTGCATGAGCTGTTTGGCTGTAATCTCAGCAGCATACAGCCTTGCCAGATTTCAGAAAGATGAGTAAACTTCTGAATCTGATAGCGACTTCAACAGAATACCAAAAAGGGGCTTCTTTGTTCTCCACAAACAGACTGTTTACTTTGATCTGGCAAAATGAATTAATGAAAGGAAATCATACCTTCCAATTTTGTGTGTTTAGGAGAAAAAGAAGTGAGTTTAATTTGATTTGTCTTTTTTTTCTTTTTTTTTTTTGTCTCTACCTTTTTCTAATGATGGAGTAGGCTAAGGGACATCCTTTCGAAAGTACAGCGCTCTTACAGACAGGCAGATCTTTTCTCTGGTAAAAAGTCTCCTCAAAACACTGTAAGGTCCATGTATATGCAAGCAGTTCAGAGTTATTACAAATCTAAAATAGGAAGCTATTCACTTGATCTTTTGGTTCAATCCTATTAGGACCCCCCTGGAGCTCTAAATGGATACCAGCCTGTCACAGGCCTGTTGCTGTGACGACCCAGTCTTTACAGAACAAGAAAAAGAAATGATAGTGATTGGCAGACCTTCCTTGCCCTAGTATGTAACACAAAGGGAGACAAAATGAAGAGGAAGTCAGACTGTTATTATAGGTTTGATGCCTCTTAACCTTACAGCACCTTACACCTGGTGTCACCCTGCAAACTTAAACCCTCGGCAGAGCACAGTTACATTTCAGTATCAGATGGGAAGAGCTAAGTCAGGCATTAATTTATCTATCCTCTTGTTTCAGTTGATTGAAATGCAAACAGCATTCCAGCAAAACTGCGTTAGCAGAGAAGAAATAAACAGAGAGGGCCAAGCCCTGCATGCCTGGCCCTCAGAATTGAGTTTAGGGCTGTAAAAGCTGTAGGTCAAGCAGGATTCAGCCCAGAGTGTAAATGAATGAGTGGCCAGCAAAGCAAGGACTGCAAGAGGGAACTGTCTGCAGCCCCTATTCTCCCTGCATGAGAAAGGAAAGAATTTGATAAATTCTACCATATGGTGCCATACTGTATCTTGCTAGCTATAAATAATAGTCTTTCTGTTTCTGGTTTTTCTTTAGCTTTCCATGGTAGCTGTGACAGATTTTCGGCAATGGGTATAAAAAAAGTGCAAAATGCAGTTTCTTCACTTTTTAATTTTTTTAAAACCAGATTTAAAAAAGACCAAAAAAGATGCCAAGAAAAGAAATTAAATAGGAAACTTTCCATTAGCTTACCAAGATGAAAATCCAGATAAAGTCATAGTGATGTTAGAATATTGTACATTTAATTGTTGCTATCAAGAGCTGTCAATGAAAATGATTGCTTAAGAGTGACAGATATACTCCTGCATCCACATTGCTGGAGCTATATCTCTATCTTAGGCATGATTTTTCTAAACTTAATTATATTTTTTTTTTTTTACTATCACATAAGGATCTTGAAAAAAATCCCAGGAGCCAAAAACCTTTCTCACAGCACCACAGAGAAAGTTCATGTAAAACTTTTACATTTTCATTTCTTTCCAGGTTCTCTTAAGAGCAATGAAAATTTTACTCATAAACTTTCAAACAGCATTTCTGACATTTGTGGTACAATCTTGTCTTTAAGAGTGTCACTAAACAAATATTTGCTTGAGAAGTCAGATGAAATCAAATAAACCATGATCCTTAATGATGGTATAAAAGTTTGCTGTATTAGTGTGCTTGAAAAACGACATTCTCTAAAGATAATAAGGGGAAGTTAAATTAGCAAGAACAGAAAATCTGGCTGTATTCTGAAAAAGGTTTGTAATACTCTAAGTCAGAGTTCAAAACATTCATTTTCTTGAATAGACAAAGCTGAACTTTTAAAGGTTTGTAGAAAAGCACTTTTAAAATCAGATCCAAAACAATAGCACAGACTCTTGGCTGACATGGGCCAATGTAGCTCCACTGACTGCAGTTAAGTCACACCGATATAAAGCAAAAGAGATTCTCATACAACCTTTTAAAAGCTTTTTTTTTTTTACCTGAAGTTTAAAATAATATGTTATTGAGTCTTTCAGATGACACTTTGGGTGTTTACATTTACAGCTGTCCACCATTCTTCCTCCCTACCTCCTCACTTCCAAAGTGACACCCACCTGTAAAAGCAAAATGCAAAATAAACAGGTATATGTGTTATTAGGAAGATAGGGATTAAAAAACCTGTTCAATATTTCTTAGAATTTTAAAACGCAGGGAATTCAGCACAAATTTAATCCTATAGTTTCTTTAATCTTTATACAACCTAATTTCCCTCACACTTTAAAAAAGATTGTTTAATAATGTGTTGAATGGAGATATGCTTCTAACAACATATATACATACTGCCTGAAGAACTCTGCATTCATAAAAACAACAGAAGCTTCTGTACCTGGAACATATGTAGCATTTACCTGAAAAAAAAATTTTAGCCAGGACAGGAAAAAGGTTAAATGTGTCCAAAAAAAAAAAAAAAAAAAAAAAAAGACTATACTTAATTTTGTCCTGAAGAAAGTATGAAATATACTGCTTTTTGTATACCAGCAATCTAACTATCCCACAACAGACTTTGTGAATCACTACCAACTGAGAAGCTTAAATGAATGCTTCTTTTACAGACCCTTGTTCTTTAAAAAAAAACCCCAAAAAAACAAAAAACAAAAAAACCCCAACAAAACAAAGAAAAAAAAACCCCTGAGTTTATTTTTTATTTTCTGATAAGCTGAATTCACATTTATATAATTGTTTTTTAACAATGCAAGATGAGTTTTCATTTGGCAGGTTTGTAATCACGCATTAAGGTTTTTAAAATGAAATAAACACTTCAGTATGCCTGAAAGTAATGTGTTTCTTTTTCTAATGTTTCAGGAATTCAGCAATTAAGGTATGTTTCGTCACAAAGAAAAATTAGTAGTTTTGTTATATTACTGCCAAAAGCCACATAATATATTCAAAAATCCATACTACTAATGTACAATATTCCAATAAGGAGAAAGGGGAAATGTTTGGCAGTTTCCATTTTAAATAAGAGATAACACAATTTCATGACATAGCTTTTAAATTTTTTTAAAATTTCTACACTTGGATTTTACGGTTTATTAAAACCTAGTTATTTTTACCCTTACTACTTTATTTCTAGTATAATTTAATGAAAACGTTTAAAAAATGAAGAAGGAATTGAGCAAGATGGAAAAAGCAGGCACGAGGAATCTAAAATCGGATCACAGTTTTGCCTGCATTCTGCACAGCTAGAATCGCTCGTCCTGTAAACACAATGACTTTAGAAGTCATTTGGTAATACCTTTATTTTATTACCATGATTGCAGCACGATAGCAGCAGTTCTCTGTGTAAAGTTCTCCTGCATTTTCTCCTGCTTCCTGTCGCACAGTTACCATTGCCAGCCTTGAATACCAACCAAAACACCAGAGTTACGGAAGCGTGCTGGGGAGGGCGAAACCCGTGGTGTTTTTCCTGGGCGGCCAAGTCGGAGCGCTGTCCCCGGCAGGAGGAGGTTTGTCCTGCCCGCGGGATGCGCAGGGGCTGGGCACCACCTCCTGGTGCGCTGGGGAACAGCCGGAGCCGCGGCTCCCGCTCTCCCATCCCCTCCCAATCTCGCCTTTCCCTCCTTTCGCCGCTTCTACCCCTGTTTCTTTTTCCATCCCTTCTTTAAAACTTAGGGGCCAATAGCGCCCAAATCCCTTGTGCTGCCCTGCTGTCCCCCAGACCCCTGAAACACAGGGATGAAGCAGAGGGCTTTTACATCCCCTCTTGCTGCCCATCTCCAAGAGCACCTCTGTGGGTAAAGACAGCTCTGTGCACGTCACTGACTTTACACAAGTCCCAGTCTGGGAAGCATGGAGACCCTGGAGGGATGGAAACCCCCCCAAGCCTGCAAAGAGAGGTACACTCTGGACTGACAGCGCTGGTGGCATTGCCACTGGCTGGCAGTTCCCAGTAGGATCATTTGCACGGGGCCTTTGTCACAGCTCTGTCCCCTCAGCCGTCACTGCTCTCAAGCTTTCATCATCCTGACCAGAAGGTTCCAGAGAAACCCTCAAGGACCTGGTGTGAGCGCTTTCAGAAATGAAGAGAAATATTCCTGGAGGTTCCAGCAGGTTCTGAGTGAGGTCCAGAGCTCATAAACTCCCAGTGTAAGACTGCTCCTGGAACTCTAGTCCTACCACATCTTATGCTCATTGAATAGCATCCTAGATAGGTCTGTGGGGTTTCTGACACAGAAAAGGGATTAAACAGAGCAAAAGGCAAAAATGCAAAATCCCAGATCTCCTGAACTGGATCCTTGTGTCTCGTATTGGCAGAGACACTGTGTGATGGGGATTTGGCCCCGTAAGTGTAGTAAACAGTCTAGAGCAAAACAAAAGAGCTAATAAAGGGGTTTCATCATCTGCTTGGCTTTGCAATCCCAGCTTTAAACAAAACAAGACACTACCACTATAATACCAGAAAAATAAATGCTTTTCTTTCTTAGGTTCATAAAACACTCATTACCCATAATTAATCATAATGACGCGCTGCATTCAGGCCTCTAGCTAGGTTCTGGCTGGAAGCGTAAAGAATTGGCTTCTCACAGCTTCCAGTGCTTCAGCCAGTGTGTTCTTCAGGATGCAAAATTGATTATCCAAAATAGAAATCTCTTCGTTTCCTTTGTTTTTTTTTGTGTTGAAAAACCTATTACTTAGTTGTTAAGTCTCTGCATTTTCTACTTCCCTGAACAACGGGCTATTTAACTCCACTGAAGTTAATGGGTTTGCACTACAGTGAAGGTAACCTAGCACCTACAAAGTCATTAAAAGCTTAACCACAGCTTGACCAAAACTTGGCCTAATTCTCACTTAGGACTTTGAGCTCCTACTGAAGTTGTTAATAAATTATGTATGTCTTAATACGACCTGCTGACAACAGACCCCAGGATATAATATATAATATTGATTGTAATGCAATCTCTCCTTGTCAAAACAGCAGTTGATAATATTTCTAAACATGATTCTAAGATTTAAGGCAAAATAACTCACAACACCATAAACAGTTTAATAATAAATTTTCAAGGTATATTATAAAAATAGAAATCTTGGATTCTAAAAGTAAGAGCGCAAAGAGAAAGCAAATGTTGATGCATATCCATCACCCCAGCCAACTGTGACATTTAAAGTAAGAGTACAATTCTGCTGGAGAAGTTTTCTTCACTTTCACATCACTTACAGGGAACTCTGATAATGGGAGGTTGGTGCTTGGTTCGAGGTCTATTTGGCCAGCAGATTTCTACTCCTCTTAACATACAGGTCTAAACAGACCAACCCCCAGAGACACCATACCTGTAGGTTTCCCCCATGCCATGTAGGATGTCAGCTCAATAACAGAAAAACACCCACTGGCTTTTGGAGCAATTCCTACTTCCTTCACCTAATTTCTTCCTCACAAAACATGGATACCTGTACCAGCTTGCTCATGCCAGCAGCTCCTTTCCCCTCATCTGCCTAGCCAGTCTGGCCAAGACCAGTTTTGAGTGTCCTGGATGTGAATTGAGTTATTTTCCTAAGCCCAGGGAACTGAACAGACAATAGATGATCACATCCTAAAGCATTTTACTTCCTTTTTTGAAAAATGTGACCAAAAAGTGTGTTCAGTGTTGAAGAAATAACCACTCCTGCCTGCTCCTCAACAGGGCATTTGCACAACACAAACAGAGGACCTCCTTCTAACACGCTTCAGAAAGTGGGTTTGCTGAGGCAAAGGTAGCAAACCTACACCAACATTCCCAAGTCTGAGAGGACACCATCGTGTGATTTCCTCATAGAGATGGCCCTCAGAGATCAATTCCTATAGTTTTTGATGTGTGCAAAAGCTGTGTGAAGAATTATGGGTTTGGTTTAGAAATCTAAAGCAGACTTGAAAAAGTCAGAAGGAAAACTCTCAAAAAAATTTTGTGGGCCAGACTGCTCCCTTTTTTGCTGGGTTTAGTGCAGTGGTAAGGCTGTCACTTATGGCTCCCTAACATCCCCATGGGCTGTTCCAGCTTTCACCAGATGGCAGTGGTGCCTCAGGGACTATCCATCAGATGAGGTTAACAGCAGGCTCTCCTCCCCTCTTCCTGGCACGCCTACCAAATGGGGGGCTTTGTGGAGCAAACTTTCTCTATCCTGTTCAAGACTCGCCCATTTCTTATGGCATCTGCAGCAGGATGTTATAGAAAATCACTAAATCCATAGGAGTACCTGAGCAATGAGAACAACACTAAAAAATAGGTTCTCCTGGCAGTTCCTGTAGCTACATCTACAGACTTCTGTGAAACTCCACGGATTCCTTCTGTTACTAAACTTAAAAGGACATTTTTCATAAATACAAGAACAAAGTCAGATGGAATCAGAGCTTATAGATTTGGTTATGCCACAAGCCCTGTATTTGAGCTAAGTCATTTAACCTTTCAGTTTTTCCGACTGAATAACGAGCACAGCATTCCTCTTCCAAATAATATATGATGGGTTTTAATTCAGTTGTCATCTGCAAAGTGCTCATGGTGACGAATATCATGGAAATACCTATCTGAATGTTTGCATAGGTGTACAGTTCTGAAGCATAGGCAATATTTATATTCACGACTGTGGAAACACGCTGAAGTTTCTAGCAAAAGATTTCCATCCACTTCTCCCAGCCTTTCCATAGCTCCTGTCACATCCCACACTTATTCATAAACTCTTACTTATTTTGGTTACAATGGTTAACCTGTCATTTCTCCTATATAGAAAAGCTATTTTCCTGGCTTGATTTTTACTTTTCGACTTTTGGAGTTTGGGACAGATTTTTTTTAGAGCTATGGACAGATTTTTTTGGGACACATCGGGTGACCCTAGAGAAAACTACCAGTACATGTATGGATTCTGCCAGAAGTGAGAGAGTCCAGCTGGGACATGCAGCCCAGTCCAGTTGTCACAGAGAAGGATGGCTTGAGAAATGGTACTTCAATAAAAACACAGAGGGACACACATTTTCCTAAGGAAATTGCCTCTTACCATCTAGTGGACCAAGAGATCAGGCAGGTGTCATACAAACCTGATCTGGTCAAAGAGTAATGAATATCTGTTGAGAGATACACATGTATATAACAGTACACATAAAGGCTTTATGTGCACCCAGCAGAAGTACACATGTGATCTTCCACAAGGGCCCTCTTTGAACTACAGCCCTGGTAAACGCCGAGGCATTTCAATGCTTGCATAAAACAATTGTACTGTTAAGAGAAATGATGGCTCCAGTGGCATTTCCAGCTTCTCTAAGTGGCAGAAGGTGTGCAGAGAAGTGCCTGTGGTATGTGGGCTGAAACCTGGTACCACCTGAAGCCTCCTGAGATGTGAGAAACAATGTATTATCCTCTGTGATATGAAATATGTTCTGAGGCACAGGAGAAATCTTGTCTATTACAGGGAGGCACAAAGAAAAAGGAAAAGACTGGTCTGTAATGGCTGTGTTTTTATGATGAATTTATATTCTTGCAACGCTGAGTTTTGAGCCGCAGCTCCATCCCCACCTAGCCACAACCCTGCAGCTGTGCAGATGTACAAGCTGTATTGCACAAGCAAGGAAGAGACACATTTTTAATAAGTTGTTCTGACATTTCTATGCTATGGCATTTGTATTTATTACAGCAGACCATCACTGTGCACATTGCAAATCAATACAGTGAATGTGAAGGCGTTCGCAGCACTCAGAGCCTTGTCCATTACTGTACTATCCAGTTGTTTACAGTGCAGTAATGAGGCACTTGTAGGCCTCACTCAAATATGGCTTTCATTCCCCAGCATGATCAAATGCCAACATGCTGCACAATGCTTCCTTTGTGGATCAGGTAGAGACTGATTTAGCCTCGGATAACACTACGGTAGTCAACAGGGCTGTAGTTAATTCACATCAGCAGGTAAAGATAAAATAAATCAAAATCTCAGAACCATGCAGTTTCCAGAATAAGGGAACTTTTGGCTCTGATCCCTTTCTATCAGGAAGAAGAATTTAAAGAGGAGAAAGGGAACACAAGGAGAAGGGGGTGTGGAAACAGGAAAAATATGCCATTTCAGCCATGCATTGGCAGCTTCCATATGACAAGTCATGAGCACAGCTCAAAAACCCATTTTACAGGTTCTTTGGCTAAAACAAAGCCTGAGCAAATGTCTGTATTTAATTTTCTAGTATTACAGACTGAGTCTGCACCGAACAAACCGCAGAGACACTCACAGATTCTCTTTGCCATGTCCCTTGTCCCTTCACATGTCCTAGGTGTGGGCTGTTGAGTGCTCCTTTAGCAAATATTCTGGAAATCTGTACTTTGTCTCTATGGAAACAGGTAAATATTAAATTGAGAGTGGATTGTTATTAATTATTATTATTATTATTGTTAATTTTGTTGGTTTTACATCAGAAACATTAACCCTGAAAGGGTTTGTTGACTACAAACAGAATAATTTCATTCCATGTTTCCATGAAGGAGGAGACATGTACTTAATAAGATTTTTTGTTCTTTTCTCATTAGCAAGAGAAAGGGATCTGTAGCAGGTATGAGGTTTGAGCAGCTACAATCTGGTGCTACAGTGGGAAACTCCAAGCCAAAAGAGCTGGTTTGCATGCAGACCAGAGAGATTTCAATGAGATGCCACAAGCAGCAATGACTTACTTAAAACAGGGCTTTGTCCTTCTCTCAAGTGCCTTCAACGACCATATTAAAAGTAAAAACTGAAACTCCTGCTAGGGAACAAGAATGGATGAAATACAGGTATTTTTACTTCTCTCATTTTGTCCCCAAAGGCTCATTTCCTTCTGGCAGTTACAAATTTCTTCAAAATCTCCCACCTATATTTTCTGTCTTCAAATCTCACATCTGTTCCTGTTTATTGTGTATTTTAATTTTTTTTCCAGTCTTTTTTCTCTTTTTTCAGTCTCTTTTTTCCTGCCAAGGATTTGCCTTTCCACATCTCCCTTAGCTCGTTTCTGTCACACCCAGCTGCTCCAGTGGCCCTTCCCTATTGGACTTCTCTCTACTCCCAGCCCTTCGTTATCTCCCTGCAGCAGCAGGTTCATTATCCTGCTGTTCCTAACCCAAACCCAAACTACCTGTTTGACAGCACCCAGCTCTGGTGCAGGGCCAGTTCAGATGGAGCAGCCCAGGCAGGCTGTACCAGTATCTGCTCACAGATGTGGCTCAGGAAGCCAGATTGATCTGCCCAAGTGCAGAACAGGAATGGCTACACCTGGGTCGGAGCTCTGGTGTTTGAGGAAGGGCAGAAGCTGGAACTGTGGAGTGTTGTAAATATTGCTGTCTTGCAGAGCACAGAGGGTGAAGACTCACCTGACAACCAACACACTGAGCAGGAGCTACAGCAGCGAGGCTACAGCTTCAGTGACAGCTTCCCCCAATGAATGACATGACTGTCCCCACGTCAGCTCCTTGACCAAAAACAAAGCATTCCTCAGAAGCCAATAAGTAGGCAGGGTTTCTTGCCAAATTGTTATAGGATACCTACAACGAATTGTTGCTTTGTCTGAAATGACCCTATTTACTTGCCTTAACACTTTTCTGGATTTATTTCCTAATCTGAAAATTATAGTAAAACATTAAATTTAGCCAATTAAACAAGATGTGGGTTTGGAATCCCTTACATTTTTTAGACATGGGCCATCCATAAAATTTACATTTTATTCAGCAGCTCCTAATGAGTTGATTGTAATTGGTGTCTCAAGCAAAACTTATTTCCACTACTGCAAAAGCTGATTTCTGTGTGTGATGTGTTGGTGCATCAGATGGGATGCAGCAAAACCTCCAACTGATGGGTTCCCCTCCTGCATCTACCCTGACCTAGCATGGCCACATCAGGAGGACCATTGCTGCTGCAGAGCTGTGCTACTCTGTGTCAAAAATCCACACTTCTCTAGTGTGTACAAATAACAAACTCCCTCACTACTGCTCCAAAAATGTTTAACAGTAGTGGCTCCAGGGATGATTCAAATTATTGAAATGTAATTACTCCTACAAGAAGTGTAGGAAAATTTAGTAGTCTATTATATTGGCATAAAGAATAATTACAGTGCAGAGACTTTTTTTTTAACACAGTTTTAGAAGTACGTATTTCGCACTGTCAGCATAGGGAGAGGCAGGGGGGCTTGGTAAGCCCACAGACAAGTGTTTATTTGAGTCATGAGAAGAAGAAAATATCCAAGGTCTATAAGTAACCTGAAGAGGGGACAAATGTACTGCAGCGACTCAACACAGTGCTTATTCTAATCCTTATAAATATGCACGACATGTATCTTTTATAACTGTTATGTTTTGCAGTATTTAGGCAATAGTCAGTATTGGAGGCTTTGTCAGCTATGCTTCAGTGCATTCATAAAAGCACTTTCTGTTTAAAGAAAGAGGATTTCATAGTAATGGGCAAAATTGTAAGTACTGTCAATGGGTACATTTCATCTCATTGATTTACACTGTGTAGGATGATTGCCTGATCTGAATCACATATGCTGGAGATGTGCTGCCTTCAGTGCAAAACAACTGGAGTTCACAGAAGAGATGAACAGGTAAAATCTGCTAATTCCTGGTGTGGTGACAGTCCGTGGAGCACCCACAGGGTTACACTGAGATGATCTCAACACTGCAACAGTGAGGGGAAACTAGCAAATGGTGAGTCTCCAGATGCTGTCTGAAATCTGTCTGGGGCCAAAATACACCTACTTAATTAGAGGGTGTTCAGTTTTGGTGCACAACATTGTTAAAAAGAGGCCTTGGGCTGGGGCACTAACTACAGCTAAGCAGAGGGCATTTCAAGATGGAACATGCAGATTGGGATGGTTGGCACTGTTAGCAAAACAATACTAGGACCTGTGTTTCCTGGGGCTTGTTGCTCTGGTTGGATGGCCTGCAAGGTGGGGGAAGCCTTGGGTGGGTTATAGCCTGAACTATATGAGCAAAGTTGTTGGTGCAGCAAGGTGGCTGTTTTGCACAGAGGGATAAGTCAGGTGTGTCACACACCTTACCTGGACTTTGTTATCATCTTAATGAGAAGGGATAACACCCTGGCATACTCCACCTAAACTGTGCCAGCAGCAGTAAATCAAAACACAGAGGTTTGGTTTGCTTTGCATTTTACAACAGAGATCAGATGCAAACACCACATTTTCTCTTCCAGCCTATTTCATATTAGTCCCCAAAAGTTACATTTCTGTTCCTCTAATAGACGAAATAAGGGCATAGCCTGGATATTATAAAAACAGTTTAATTTTTATTTTCTCTCTCAAACAGGGATTCAGTCTGTGAACTCAGGTGGAGTAAACGCACACCTCTTGCCCCAAACTACAACGGTAGGGTAAGCACAGAGTGAGAATTTTTATCACTTGTCATAGCTTAAAATTTCAGTTTAGAGATGGGCAGATTATTTGAAGTGTGCACTTCACAACAAACTTTCCTCAAATCAAAAGCATCACAACAATGGAACTCAAAATACTTTCAGCACAACTACAACCTTTAGTGTGGAAGAGACTTGAAAAACTTTCCTGGATTAAAAATATAGGCTATAAGCCCAGGCAGACAAAAGGTTAACTCAGAGCACAGCAGAACAGGACAAAGGAGCCTGAGCAAGGTCAGAGGAAGGTAAAACCTCTATGCAGCACAGCAGAGAACCATGCTGAGTTTGAGTCCCAGAGGCAATACAGATGCACCAGTGCACATGTTAATAAGCTTCATCTCAGCAAAAACTATTAGCATGGGCACAGCTTCCTGCTGCACCAATTATTCAGCTTTGAGTGCTAGTTTAGTTTCTTCAAGGTGCTCCACTGCAAACAACAGCCATGCCCTCTGCTCTCCTGCCCTACAGTTCCTTTGCAAGCAAATAATATTGTGTTATGTAAAAAAAAAAAAAAAAAAAAGAGGACAGGGCTTAGTTGTGGCTGGGCCTTGCTCCCGATGTTTCCTTCAAGGAGTCCAGAGCTATAACAGTTTTGACTGTTTGAGAAGGTTCCCTTGACAGACTGAGGAGGATTGGGTATGGATTGGGAATGTTTGCAGGACCCTTGAAGCACTGAGCCAAGGTGGGCAGGAGCAGGGGGCTGGCAGCCAGCAGAGACTGCTCACCTTTACTCTCACCCCGTCATATGTGCTCTGCCCTGGCTGACATTGGGTTTTCTCTGTGTGCTGAGTGTCTTAGAACCAGGACCTGCCAGGAGAGGACATCTCTGGCATATCTGGCAGCAGCTCTGTGGCTGTCATTGGTCACTGCCTCAGGAATGAGTTTGTCTGGAGGCTGAGACAGCTGCTGCTTGGGCTCGAACACAGCAGGGCTTACTTTGGGTCACATCTGCCCCAAAAATGGTGTGGCTGAACAGGCTGTTTCAATGTGCCTCCTATGTTTCTGCCCTCTCTGTCACATATTTGATGGTGCCAGCCCAGGGATTTATTTTAAGATTCTGGAAGTCCCCACAGAGAGGGATGAATTCCAATGGAGAGGGTGCCCCGTGGCCAAGAATGTTGGCTTGAGGTGTGACTGACCCTCTCCAAACCCAGATTGCTCCATTGCTCCATGGAAGTCACCAGGAAGCCAAGAGATGCAGCCAGGGAAGAAGAAAAGTTCTGAAGCCAAAGAAAATAAAGCTTTAATAATAATTATAAGGTTATTTTATGATATCACAATAAATCATCAGGAACTTTCCAGTGTCTTTCTCTTCAGATCTATTTTAACTAAGCTAACTTCAGCTGAGTTTTCTGTGAAATATAAGGTTTGCTTGGGGGACAATTATCTCCCCTTGATGTGTTTCTATGCTGATGTGATTGATATATATATGCCTTAACTTCTTAACAGGGGTTTTGGCACAACTCAGGGAACAATTCTCTAGGTCCCACTCAACTTACATTTAAATATAATAGGCACTACTAAGGGGTTTTTTTTTCTTGCACAAAGGGCCAGATGCAGAAGCAGGCCTTAGATGTCTGAAATTAGATTTTGGTGCTGAAACTTAGATCCTCTTGAAGGTTTTGCAAAACCTCTGATGTTTGTGTACTGAGAGGTGAGGGTGCAGCAGGAACAGCAAACGTTGCTGCATTGGAAAGACTGGGAGGCTTAGGTAGCAGGTAAGTCTGGTAGTGACATTTCATCAAAAGGTACTGTGACCTCATCCTGTCTCTGCCACCATGCATTTCATCTTGCATAAACAGAAAAGCCTCTGTGCTTCGGAAAGGAAAACAGGCCTTTTAGCCCAGCTAGCCCTAGAAGGGCACACTGTGGCATTGGGATCAGCATACAGACTGAATATAAAAAAGAGGTGCAACTCTTCCTGTTTTGAGGCACTGTGACTGTGATCCAGCTTGCATCCTTGCCTAGATCTGTATCTATGACCAGGCCTCATAGGCCTGGACCATTTCCAGATTACTTGACCTCAGCTGTGCTGCTCTCCCTAATTTTGTCATTCTGGGTCCATCTATGTCCTCCAACTAGAATACTCCAGCCTATGACAATTTTCTGAATATGTTGTTTAGACTTGTATTTTTTAATCCAGTTGAATATGAGGTTCCCACCAGTGCTAGCACTTCTCTCCTGCAGGCTAAGCATCATCACATATTTTTCATTAGCTCATAAACTTGACCAGCACCACTTCAGAGTCTTAAAAATTGTTGAATCTAATCCTTTCCCACTTCCTCCACAGTCTGGTGACTTATCATGGCTGGAGCAGAGTCAGGCTGAAGACCTGTGTGGTGCCATGAGTCCCACACCTGTGCCACTCTGTTTGACTGGGTAAGCGAGTGGAGGAGCCTTACTCCCCCTGGCTGGGCTGGAGGTGGTGGAGTCAAAAACAGCTCCTTGAGGAAGCTTTGATCTGCAATAACAACATAGAAACTGCTAGATATTCAAAGGAGCAGTGAGGAGACAAGAAAAGAAAATGAATAGGAGAAAAGAAAGCTAGTCTAATAACTAAAGTACTAATAACCAGGATATTCAGCAACTGGGTGCCAATTTCTACTCTCAGCTACACACTTTATTATGTCCTCAGGGAAGGTACTTTGGATCCCAGCATCTGAAGGCCTTGGGCATTTCATGAGACTTCACACCTCAGTTTCCCTTCTCTAAATTAATAATACCAGTTTCTTACCCTTCAAGCAACTTGAAGGAATAAATACTTTAAAGTTTGTCAGGACCACGGGTATGAGTTGATGCACACCAGCAAATATGCCTGGGCTCTTCTTGTTTGAAAAGCCCATGTGCTGTGAATGTCATATAGGCACTGGGTTTGTGGAGCCCAGTGGGGCCTGAGGGGCCATGCAGACACTGGCAGTGTGTTTGGGGGAGCTGGTGCCATGACAGGGGAGATTTACACCTTGGCTGCCTCCACAGTAACGTCCTTGTGCACACAAGTCCTCACTGTACCTGCAATGTTCGCTGCAGGGATGTGCTATTAATTCACATCCCAGCCTTGTGTGCAGTAATTTTTCCATGGAGACAAGCCCTAAGACAGACATGAGAATGGAAATGTAAGGCAGGGCAAAAATTAAGGTCAGCTGGAGCAATAGCATGTTGGGAAAGGAGGGTTGTGTACCACTTTTCCACTAACCACTGCAGGACTAGCCAAGACTCCTTGTAGTCCCTTTAGTATTCTCTGCTCCCTGTGCCTGAATATGTCGAGGAATCAAATCTTTTGAGAGGAACTTTCATGAGTCAGTGTAGACAGTGTGGAAAAAGATGGAAGGATTTGGTTTGTCCTGGCTTTTTAATGCAGACCAAGCTGAAATTCACCGCAGAATTGAGCGGTTTGTGCTCATGGATTCTCACAGCAGCACAAGCTTGGAGGGAGAGAAATGAGGGCCTGTGAGGAGGAGACACAGAGCCAAAGCAGGCCAGGAGAAATGAGCATTAGGCAAAAAGAGAAAGTGGGCATGCCTGTTGTGAGTGAGTGTGCAGCTGTGGAGAGGGGCATGTGCGAGACAGAAAGTAGATGAGGGACCTGCCAGTGGCAAGTGTGAAGATGAACACCCAGTAGTGACAATGATGTTTGGGGCAATCAATGATGCTTGATGCATGGAGGACGGGATAGATGTCATTATTCTACAAAACCGTACACAAGCAAAAACAAAGCCATCTTTTTTAAATGAAAATGAAAGAGAAATGACAGGCGAAAAGCAAAATATTTGTGAGATGATTTAAACAAAGAGAAGTAAATCCAAAGAATATATTTTTTTCCCAACCGATATGATGTACTGTATAGTTTACAAGACAAGAAAGAAAAAATCAATCTGTGGCAATATCTGATGTGCTTCTGTGTAATAAACTGTTCTGCAATTATATGAACAAGGTGGTGGTGGTGACGAGAGGTAGGGGATTTTTGTGTCTCCAAATGTGTTGGGTCTGTTTCATCCTGTCACCAGTTGTTCAATATTGTGATACCGGACAATCTCTAGTGTTTTTCCCAGTAGGTCAGTGAACTTATTTTCTTATCAAGCCTTAAGGCAGGTGCAGACATGAGGAAGGCATTTGCCTTTGTTTTTCTCCTCCAGCCCAGCCCAGCAGCTCCTTAGTATGCGTGGCCAGTGATTCAACCACACAAGTTTCCTCCTCCCAGTATTTTCTTTATAAGGATTGCAGTGAAAAGCACAACGGGGAGAAGTTTCATCTCTCCCTGTAAATACGAATGAGAGAAGTGTCTAATGTCTGTTATAAAAGATGGCATTTTAATTACCACCTGTACTGCAGCAGGCACACGCACACATCTGCACCCACACAGAGAAACACACACCCCCCACTGCACCTCTCCCCCCTCCCCAGGATGAGGAAGGTCTTCTTCCTCCTCCTCCAATCCCTTCTTCACCTCTATGCAGCCCAGGGAACACGGGCTGATTGGAAAGGTCTCTTTCCTTGATAACAACAATTCAATGCACCTTGACATTTTAATAGCCTGCCGTCCTAGTGAACACAATCGAGCTGAGCAGTGAAGCAAAAATCATTAGGTAAGCAAGATAATCTAAACGAAAAATCAGCCTCAACTGGTTCCCACATCTGGGGCACATCTGGGCAGAGCCTACTCTTTCCTGCCTGCTTCTGAACAGGAATCCTCTCATGGGAAGGCTTGTCAGGGGAAAGAGGGGCGTCCACGGATTTATTGCCAGGGGAAATCCACCCCCTCCTGCCCCCCTACCCCTCCCACCTGCAAACCCCTTCCCTCAGCTCAGCCCCCGCCTTTCCATAGGAGTGAGATGCTGACTTTGCAAGCCATTCCCTTTATGAATATGACCCTCAAAGGGAAGAAACCCTCTCACAAGCCCAGAACTATGTTATCATCGTTATTAAGGAGCTTAAAAAGGAGCTGGGAAGAGGAGACACCGGTGGAATTGCAGCCTGATTGTGATTGATGTGTTCCTATTAGCTCCTCACTGTTATCTCTCTGGATGGCAAGAACAGCCAGTGGCTTGTAACACAACAGATTACCTGAGTTTTCAGCCCTAGACGGATGTTTAAATAAAATATAGTCCCTTTTAGCGAGAAGCTCATTTTCTCTCCGAGGCTCCCAGACTATTTCATGTCAGCTGTGATTCGCTGTGACTCTCCTCAGTAAACATGTCTTATCATTAATAATTCTTTACAAGCACAATTTCATGGAGTCTTTTTGTATGCGTGCGTGGGGGGAGGAGGGGGCGTGCATGCGCAAATGTTGGTCTCAGCCTCATCTCGATACAGTTTGGGAACCCAAGGTGCTTCTCTTCAGAATTTCACCTGCCTTGCCAAAAATGATTGATTACCCCTAGCAGACTGGGTGTCCAGCTATACCCAACAAATGACTTTGGCCCCTAACAACAGGCCTTGGCCAGATAGAAATCAATATTTCACCATTAAAATCTATCAAAGAAGAGTTAAGGCACCATCTGTCCCTGCCGCCTTTCCATGGTGTGTGAACATTAAATCCGACACTTGTAGTACATGAGTAATCAATATATAGTAGTTCACAGATCATTTGTGGTCCCCTTTTAGCAGTGATGGATGCTTGGAATAGTTGTGATTCATTTTGTCACACCATTAAACAAGATTCTGTCCAGTTCCTTCCTGATTTCATTTAGAGGATCATTCTTCACAGTTCATAAGAGAGAAACGGTTTTACCAATCTGCTTCTATTTCAATAAGTCACTTTATAGAGATTTTGTGTCCTGTAGACTGTAAAAATTCTGGAGAGATAGTACAAACACACCTCTAAAACTATTCACTGCATGACATATGCATAAAGTGTGAAAAACTGAATGTAAATATGTTTACCTCTTTATCTACAAATATTGGTTTTAACCCTTCCCTTGCCAGAGGGGACTTGAGGCAGAAGTGCTTGGAAACACAGCCTTGCCTAAGGCAGATACAGCCAAGTTTGGGCATGGTCTGTAATTAAAAGCATGAATAAAACAACTGCAAACTCAGTGATAGAGTTCTATTCCTGAAATTGAAATGGTGAGCTCTCAGTAAAATAAACACCTTTCTTAATTGCTTCTGCTGATATGCACCCAGCTTTTTCTGAATTGTTCATTTTATACTGACAATAAATGTATAATTACAAAGCATGTTTAAGTGGTTCCAAATAAATGGCCTTCTCTTTTTTTTTTTTTTTTTTTTTTTCACTTTTCTTATAATTGCCACTATTATGCAGACTTCTTCCTTTTTGGAGGAGGGGAGAAAATTACATATTAATGTTCCGTAGATTATTAATCTCGTAAAGGACCTGCTCTTTCAGTCTCCAAATCGTTCAATCAGATCCTCAGACGGTGCTGTAAATGGGCATCATGATGGGGCTTCTCAGATTTAAACACTTTAGGAATTGGCTCTGTCTGGACTTCCCCTGGCTGCAGTAAGAGATCCAAATAATATAAGCAGCAGGCTTGGATGCAGAGATAAAATCAGAGGGAGCCCTGAAGATCTGTCAGAAGACATCTTCTAAAATCTGCATTGTGCTGCAAGTTTCCTAATTAAAGGACATAAATAGCACTGATTCATGCAAGTAGCAGTGCTAGCTTGTCCTCCATGGAGCACTTGATGCAGTAATTTTTAATCAGGTTGGTCATTTATAACCTGTTCATTTTTAGGAATCCCACCTGATTGCTGGGGTGTGCTGACTCACTAAACACAGGGCAGAGGAGAAGGAAGCCAAAGCCTGTCCTCAGCTGGACCAGGTCCCACCAAAGCTTTCCTGGCAATAGACCAGGCCCCACAGACATTTAATGCAAGTGTTCCAGGAGGGAGAACATATTTGTTAGAGTGCAATATTTGTTAGAGTGCAAAGCACCCCAAAGTGTGTAGCTGTGTCCCAACAGTGTCGAGTGGCTCTGGGCAGACGGGAGGGGGCAGGAGGAGAAGGGAAGAACCCTGTTCTCTTCAATGAGATGAGCAGGAGAAGGAAACAGGGTAAGCTGATGAGTTCATGCTCACACGAGTAAAGGAGCCATTATATTAGTGATAAAATGGTGCAGATGATTTGTGTTAGTAAGGCTGAGTCATTGGTGCAGAAATCCATAGTGAAGATGGAGAGGCGCAGGAGGGGCCAGGCCTGGCTTTGTCACAGCTCCTGGGTGGCTGGATTCAGGTACAAAAAATGGCTCCAGGCAGAAAAAATTGCCCTGGCTCCACGTGGGCTGATGTCCCAGGAAAACTGCCCATGGTTCCACACACATCAGAGCAAGGGCAGGAGTGCAGGAGCTGTGCCCAGGAGCTGGGCTCTGAGACACAGGCCTTGGCTGCAACTGTACCTTCAACTTCTTCCTTCATCACTTGCTAATTCCATAGACAGAGCTGTGCTCCTGGGAGATAAAAAATGCAAAGCATCATCATTAAAAACAAGCTAGTTAAAAAACTAGGGCCAGAACTTCAGCACAAATCAAATATCCACCTAAATTTCAGTGAAGATGTTCAGTTTTGCACACATGGAAGGCCTTGTCCCTTATGCTTAGGATTACTGTATTTCAGAGAAAAGAAATGCCAAAATAATTACTGACTGTTTTCCAGAAAAAACCACATGGAATCCCTGTATGGAAGCAGTCCCTAAATTCTGCCTGGCATCCTGGAGCTGGAACTTGCTGAAGGTACTGGGGTCCTCCTGTTACCACTGAGAAATTTCTCAGGTTCAGCGCAGAAGCCACGGAAAGAAAAGAGATTTAAAAAAAGAAATCAAGTAAGAAATCTGAGTAATTACCAGGAAAGACGTTGCATGAGGAAAAGAATCAAAAACGAAAACATGCATCATATTTACTCTTCAAATATTATGCAGAGCACCCCTCTTTGGCTGAATCTCTAATACGTGTAAACAGATACGAGTATTGATTTTTTGGCTAATAAACTGCATAGCTGTGATTCCCTTATTATAAATCTTTTTCTAAGCACAAAAGTGAGCAAAGGGAGGGGGAAGGGGTTGTAGGGTAACAAGACTAATCAGGACTTCACCATCAAAGTAAATACATCCAATTAACAGCTATTAAAGAAGAATTTTATGGCACTGTGCACAGTGAAGGCCATTATATCCAGTGGAATTAATCTTAATTATTTGTACCTGTGTACATACATGCAAAGGAAAGCAACTCACATTAATCTACATTAAACTTAATACACAGTTGGTGTATTATCTTCTGAGTGAAAATTGACTGCTGGTTTCTGCATATGTATCTGTGGTGTTATCTTCAGTACATATGGGATGTCTAAGGGTAGAATTTGCTCCATATAGAACAATCCAGCAGTTAAAATATTTTTTGTGATTTCTAAAAAGCAAAACAAACAAACAAAACCACCAAAAACAAGACAAACAACCAAACCCAACCCCCCAAACCTGATATAGGCAGATATTATAATCTCAGAAGGCTTTCTTAAAAAAAAAAATAAAAAAGAGACAGGCATAAAAAAGCCCAGAAGAAGTTGTATAGATTTATTATCCAGCTTAAGGGGAAACTGAACAAATATAAATCTGTGGCTTTCTGAGGTTTAAATAACGGCAATTACTGCCCCCAAAATATTGCATTTCATGCACTGTGGACAACGTTGTTAAAACCACCCACGATATTTTGGACTGTGGAGATTTTTTTCTAGGTTTTTACAGAAGCTGACAATAAATTATGTTGGTTGTTTGTTCACTGGGTTTGCATTATTTGCTAGGGCTGGCTGTGGAGGTCTGTGCTGCAGTAGCAATAATGAATGGTGTACATTTTGCTTTAAATCCCTGTCTAATGAATATAGACATAGGCAAACAGCTACTTAGGATTCCAAAATATAACCAACCACAAAGCAGAGCTCCAGTTGGTCTTCCCTCCTACTGCATTGTTCAAGGGCATTTTCCTTATCAAGAAATGGCTTTTGAGTCCCAAGAAGGAAAAAGAGAAGCTGGTATCCATTGTGGCCAGCAAAAGCACTTGAGATGTGGTGGGGATCAAGCACTGAACTGCTTTACAGTCTTATAAATGTCTGCACTTAACATGGGTTTTATCCAGTCCATAATATGCAAAATCCTGACTGTGCAGAAGTCAGTAGGTCCCAGTTTGATTCTGTGTCTCCGGTCAGGATCCCCAGAGCAGATGTTACCTACTTTAGCTAGCACAGATCAGTGCCCTGTCTTGTAAGCACTGCATTTTAGTTGTTTTTATATATGTTATTAACTTCCAATAGCTATCAGGAGATTAAAATCTCATAGAGCTACTCCACAAAATATTTCTCTTAGGGCTAATCATAGCCAGCAGCAAGTTAAAGTCTTTCCCTGCCAGCACTTGCAGCTGTGTCAAAATATGGATCAAAGTCCTGCTATGCACTTCAGTTGTTCTTAGCAAGCATTTTGGGTTAACAATTGTAACTATGAACCCCTGGTAGTAAAACTGGCAGATTAATGAAGGTTTAAAGAAAAGGCTTGATAATGTTTCATGTTATTTTCACTCCAACAATGTTTAGTCTGCTCTTGAATGTTTTAGGAGCTGTTACATTTCACTCTATGCTACTTAAAAATTGATGCATGTTTCTCAGCTATTTAACCATTATGGCTGAAGTGATTTCTGCTGCCCAGGATGCTCCTGGGGCTTGCTGCAAGTTACACCTGCACAGGATACTCCGTGCTCTTGAACTGCTGTGCAGTCTGGCATTTTAGCATGAAATCAAATTCTTATGTCAATCTTCATTTTTACACTGTCAGGGACTATCAAAAGGGGTGGTGTCACTGCATTTGCTTTAATTCAGATGCTTACTGAAGTCTGAAGTGACCATCCTCTCCTCTGCTGGTACAGCAAACCTGAGGCTTTTCCCCCAAGCCCACATCACTGTCCTGTCTTTGCACATTAACCATAAATCCAGAGATTATGTTGCCTTTGGGTTTCTCCATCAGGATGACAATATAAGCACCACAAACCAGAAAGTCTCCCAGCCCAGGGGCATCCAAGCAGCAAGGAAAGTAAATGGAGAAGCTCCTGCAAAGGTGGGGAGCACAGAAGATTAATGGGGATGAAAGGAAACTAACTTAGAAGAAAAAATAGGAGAGTCACCTGCCAAAGACTGATGTTTTCAGAATGACCTCAGTGACTCTTTTAGAGAGGATATTCGAAAATGCACCATTTCCTACTGTGAAATGGTGAGATCAGAGCCCTGATGCTCTTCAGAGAAATTCTGCACTGGGATAAGTCTGCAAGTTAAGACAATGCAGGTTGTAGTGAGCTTTTAAGAAAGCCAATGAGCTCCAAAATGAAATGAAGGCTGAAGGCAGAAGTACAAACACCATCATTAGCTACATTCCTGAGGTCTGCAAAGTACAACAGCAATGTCTTTTCATGCAAAAAGTTGTTAGCATGCCTCAAAACCACCAAATAAGTGGGTATGGATGGAGAAAAGATTTGTATACAAAGCTGTGTCTTTGTGAGTAAAAAAAAAAATAATAATAAAACCCACAAATGGTTGTTTCTGAAAATATCTCAGTCCTGAAAGATTAGCCTCAGCAGAAGTGTCACTGCAGAAACCATCTGCATATTGAAAAGGTTGCCTAGCAAGGGTTTTTTTCCCCTCATTATTATTTTTTACTTAGATTGCTAAGAAAAGATCTCTCAGGAGAAATAACAGTAGGATCTTAAAAATAGTTCTGAATCTGCCATTAAAAATTCAACACAGATATTGTCTAAGCCAATTCAGGTTGTTTTGAAGTGATCACATTAAATATGCTGAGATTCTCTGCTGAGCTTGGTTTTAAATCTAGCACCCACTAAAGTACTTCCCTGAATTAGATGGCCAAAGAGCAGTCAGTGCTTGGGGAGCAGCTTGTGGCTTTGAGGGTACCTGGACATCAGGGCACAGAGAGCAGGCTGCTTCCTCCTAATGGAATAAAACAGGATGAAGAATTGCTCTGAAACTAGGAGAGGAGATCCACAGGAGTTGCCATGAGGACAAGGGCTTGCACTCTAACTAGAAGAGCTGATACACAGGAGGTACCATGAAAAACCCAGCAATAAAAATGAAAAGGCAGTGAACCAAAACCTGATGTCTTCTGTGGTTCTCCCCTGTGCTGTTACATGTATTTCTATTCCTGCAGTGCAGTGTACAACCCACACTTGTTTGACCCCAGAGTCATCACACATGAAGAGTAGAGTGTAGCACTCTTCTATGGTGCAGATGTTTATATTTATATTAGTTACCAAAGCAAATATTACTTGGATACATTTAGTGAGGATGAATGTAGCAAGCAGAAACCTAGGTTAAATTACGAATGTCTACATTTGGAGGAAAGGAAGTAAAATATTGACATTGGTTAAGAATTTTCATAATTCATCTTAATGTGGAGAATGTAAGTGGAAGTGGGTAAAACCTCAGCCCAAGTGAATCTAGTGGAAAACTACTGAACTCTTTAAAACACCCAGCAGAAGCCATAATTTTAGGTGGATGGGAAACACTGTGAGGATTTATTGTGTCCTAAATTGTCCACCACTACAGCCTCTGAGCACATCTCAAGGAATATGAGTCATTGTCTCTCTTGACCTTCCACGGGGGACAGCAGAGAATATACCATGAAATGCTTTCTTTTGCCATCAGGTGCATTTTGGGGTGCAGGGGCTGCAGGTCCTCTTTGCTCCTGTGAGAGGAAGGAGATGTCTGCACCTGGGAGGGCAGGGAGCCGTGCCTTTGGTGTCTGTCCATCCCCAGAGGAGTGTCAGGCTGGCACTGTGAACACCCAGCCCTTCAAAGAGAGAGCCAGGAGGATGCCTGGAAATGAATTCCAGCGTGCTGGAGGCGTGGGGTGGGCAGGCAGTGTCTCTGTCTCCAGCCCTGTCATCTGCCCTGCTCTCAAGCCACCACACACTTTAAAGCCCCAGACCTGTTCAAGAACGTCAGTGGGTGTGTAAAACCCTTTGTGGTCCCACACAATTCAAAACAATTCAACTTCCATCAGTGCTGCTGATCTTGCCAGTGCAACAATACCAGCTACCACATGCCAAAGCAATAAAATAGCTGTTTTCATGAGCAGCCTGATGTAATTTGAACTCTTCAGTTCTTTCCAGTTATTTACAAGCATTGTATGTCACAAACAGACCACCTCTTTTGCAATGTTCTTTAGGAAAGCTGTGTATTATATTGGCATAATAGTCTTCTTCAGGGAGAGCATTTTGTTTTAATAAAATGTGTGCCACCATATTTAATCAATCAGATTGATTGACATCAGCACTAGCTGCGTCTCCCAGCAGATGCTGCTGCTACCTCATTCTTATTCCAGTTTCATTTCTCAATCAAATCCATGTGTAAAAAACATAATGTGCTGCCAACATAATGTAATAAAACTTCAACTGAAATGCACACCACCACGACTGAAACTGATAAGTCAAAGTATGGGGAAAGTTAACTTTAGCAAAATCATTTTTGACATGAAAATATTAAAGTTTTACAGTTCAGATATGCCTTGGCTAACCCTAACATAAATGCAAAAGTTTCTCGGGTGTTTAAAAAAAACCCAACACTATAGAAAGAAATACTTCTAGAAGTTACTGAGCTTTCAGCTTGCTCCCAGCATTTTCTAATCTTCAGAGTTTGCTGGTGTTGTTCCAGTTCGATTTAGGCCGCCCAGGTGAGATGAATTATAACTTTTACCTGGACAGCTCAGGTGCCTGTGTGAGGTGAACACTGGGTAGTGGCCATGCAGGGCTCTGTGCCAGAGGCTGAACTAGCAGGTTTGGAAGGCAAGGATTCCTACAAGCACAATGGAAACCCTGACTGGTGGATGCCACACACAGCATGAAACTACTCTGAACTCTTTCAAAGTTCACCTTAAGTAATCTGCACACCCTACATTACCCACAGGGCATGTGTGGGTCACAGAGCACATTTCTAGGGAATTTGCCTTTCCTGTACTTATGGGAGCTGGTTTCAGACCACTGGAGTTGAGACCTCTCTTGATACAGGTGGTCCCTCACACACCTGACAAGGTTGCACCTCAAATCCTGAGGTCAAGTTTCATAGCAGCCCCCAAAGCCAGATGGGAATTAAAGCTAAGCATCTGATTGCTTGACAGATTTTATACTATGTGCATGATGTTTTCATGTGTAATTACTGAAGGAGGTATGAAAAGAGCTCCAGAAGTGTTTTCTAAGGTCCCACAACAAATGACTTCCCCTTCACTTATATTTCTCCCAGTAATTATATGATAGGAAACATATGCCATGAATTCACTTGCCACCACTTTCCATCCTTCTGTTAAGAAGGAGAACAGAGGTTTTAATCTGAAAAGATGCCTGATGCTTCAGAACAGCTTTTTTCCTTCACCACTAATTTTCAAATTAAAAAGTTTCATTAGCTGCAGTCCTGCTGGACAGTGCTTTGGGCTCATACAGAGAAAGAGAGATTGGAAAATTTTAGGCCACAAGGAATTTGCCACAGCTGAAAGTTTTTTAGCCTCTTTCAGCAAAATGCCCAAAAGGTAACTTGAAGTTGGTTGAAGAACCAAATTGTAACTCTTGAAGAAATGGCAAGGCTGACATATTATCAGCCTGTCCATCTTTATCTCCAGTGAAATCCAGCAGTGCTGGACTTGCTGTCCCATCACTACCATCCTCCTCCTGTGCCTTTCCAGGGAGGAGCCAGGGCTCTCTGCCTGCCAAAACAGCAAAGACACATGGGCAGCCTGAAACTGATTCCAAAAAAGAGCCAAGGAAATGATTCAGCCTTTGGAAAAAACCTGCTTCGTACTGAGAAGATCAGCCTATGTAATTCAGTAAAATGAAAATTCAGCAATAGTTTTGTTATCACCTACACATAATATCAGGAGAGGTAATTCTGACAGTAGAGGGCTCTTTAAGACAACAGGCTGTGGTAGAGAAGGATCTGGCAGCTGCAAGCTCAAGCTAAACATACTTGGATTGAAAATAAGCTGAAATTTATTAGTGATAGGAAAAACTCATCCCTAGGACTTCCTTGCTTTAGAAATGAGCTGGATTCCACAGCACCTGGAACTGTAGTTCCAGTTGGATTGTAAATATAATTTTCATTTAAATTAGATGTATTTTTTTAGAGAAATAAACTTGTTTAAAATTGCATTTGTTGTTATGACAAGCTACAGTAAAGCCTAGCCTTGTTATCTTGGAATTATTCAGATACATAAAATAACACATTGCATCGATAAAAGTGGCCAAAATTCCATAGCCATTGCTTTTTAGCATGTAGTCCGAGGAAGAAACCTGAACTTCTTGAAAGAGCCCAGGGTGCAAAAACTTGCCACAAAAATATGTAATGCACTGCCTGCATTTCTTTTTTTTTAGGGTTTAAAAGTCCTCAAATGTTCATTGTTTGCTCCCAGCCCTTTTCTGGATTGAGACCCCATGGAAAGGTGTCAGACAGATGTGTTTTTCTTCCCTCAAGAAATACATGCCCTCTCCTTTTGATGGAGCACCCTGTGTTGAAGGGATTTTTCCCGTGGACAGGTCACAACTTGCTGCCTCTGAGAGCTCAAGCATTGGCTCTGCAGCACTGAAGTGTGCAACGCTGAAAATCTCATCCCTGTTCATCAGATTCAGGTAGATATTTCCACCAGAAAAACAAAGAAAACTGCCCATTTTGTGAACAGAACACAGTGGAGCAGGTGATGCATTGCATATTTGAAGAAAGGCAGAGCCAGACAAAGCCAAAGCAGAGCTTTCTTGGAGATGGTACAGTGAAAACACTCCCATGCGGGAAAAAAAGGAGAAACCTCTCCAAGAAGTTTTCCTCAGCACTGCTGCTTGAAAGAAGTGTTGTGCTTCCATATCACTAAGCACAGTGGCTGGGGCAGGGTCTTTCATGGCATCTTACATGTGCCTCAAGCAGAATCTGGCTCAGCGTGGCTTCAGGACACAGAACAGATGGGCAGGTTCCAGGGGAAAATGGCTCTATTGAAACACGGATGAGAAAGAAAACAGCAGCATGATTTTCAACCCGAAAATATTTTGATTAAATTTCATCCACATCTGTACTAAGATTCTTTCTGGCACAGCCCCAACAACATCATTCCAGGTTATAACATTCCATGTTATTCCAGGTAGCACCAATGGAACCCAGTTAAATCCAGACCCATTAGTGCCATTTTCTGATTAGCAAAACAGCCACTTATCTCAGAATCTGGGCATTGTTTCTCTTAAGAGTGGTAATTTGCACTGGAGACCACAAAGCCTTTCCCCTCTGTTCCTGAATTAGCCCTCCCAGAAGCTCTTGGAATGAGGCACAGTTTGCCAATGTGTTTGTGCAGGAGTTAAAGCCCAGAGGGTGAAGATCAGGAGCTGAAACATCAGTCTCTAGTGCCAGGTGGGATTCCCTGGGCAGCTGAGACATCGGTGTGGGGCCAGCAGGGAGGGAGGATGGCTGCTGTGAGACCCCACATCTGCAGTGGAGGGCAGGGCTGGCCCATGCAGTGTGAGGCAGGTGAGTGAATCAGCTGAATCCCCTCCAAGGTGTCTGAAACCTGCCCCAGCTCCCCTCCAGTACAACAACAACTCACACAGCACGAGGCTGCTCTGCTGCAGCCTCCCAGAGCAGGAGCTGGGCAAGGGCCCTGCTCACAGCTCAGAACCCTTGTTTGCCCCAAAGTGCCTTTGGTACTGAGAGACCCTCAAAAGAGGGAGTGAGATCCCTTTGCAGGAGGGACAGACAGTTCTTGTCCGAGCTGTCACCCTGCAGGCTCTGCCACCTCCACAGAAGCATGTCTGTTTGACTAATACCTTTTCATGAATGTCTTTGTGACCTTTTCTGGTTTTTGTTTAACACACAGTTCAAGCTTGTCAAAGGCCTGATCACTGAAGTGTATTTTTGTGTGTACTTTTGGCTCTGAGCACTTGAGCCCATGAATTTCGGTCTTCCACCACTGCTACTTATTGCTTCCTGATCTTTCTATGTGCATATTGTTAATTAAGTTTTCCTTCTCCCTCAGCCCCCAACATAAATTCTTGGTATGAGTAAGTGGAACAGTGCTCCTCCCTTCCACGACCCTTTCAGCCCCAAAGCAGAGTGTGCTACCACTGGGTCACATTTTCTAGTGGAAGTGAGGAGATGTGCAGAGGGAGAGAGGATCTGTGCTCCGGATGCCTGCGGTCAAGGTGAGGAGGACACATTTTCCTGCCTTCTGCTCCCTCTGGCTGCCTTTTCCTGCCATTCCCTAGCACAAGGCCAGGAGCGTCGATTCCTTCTCCCCAGGAGCCTGAGAGCTGTGATCCCATGATTTGACTCTGGATGACAGAGAGAAAACAAATGAGGCACAGAAGCGGGTGATGAGGGCAGAGGAAATGGTGCTGCTGCTCCTGTCCCCGTGGCCAGGCAGCACCACGATCCCCTGGCAGCTGCAGGCGTTCCCAGCACAGGCTGCTCCCGCTGCCTCAGCTGCACCACTCTGCTACAAGGTTCCTGCCTTCTAGTGGGTTTGGCCGCCTTCCAGGATTTCCCTCAGGAATGCAACTGGAAGGAGGGAAACTGCAGTTTTTAACACTTCATCTTTCAGCCTGAAAGGAGTGAAGCTTCAGTGGAGCAAAAACACGGAGGTTGAGCACCTCTGTGACCCGAGGGCTGCCTGCTCACCAAACACCGCCGGCACACCACGATCCCAATGCCAGCGTTGTGAAGGGAAAAGACAGAGGACAGTTGTGTGAGGGGACCTGTTGCAAGGCCTGGAAAAAATATTTCTGGTACGTGCCAGAGAAGTCCAAAAAATCTGGACACTAATGTTGTGGAAAGTTTCGAAAGTTTAAACTAACACAAATACCCTCAAATTTTGGAAAGTTTTCAATTCCTCTTCAGCACCCATGGCCTGACTCCATCTCTAATCCATTTGTTACTGCATAGACATTAAGAGTCCTGTCCTGTTCCACATTGGGCTCCCTCCTTGGCACAGTGGGGTTTGCAGCAGGATTGCAGTGCTTTACACCCACGCTGTTCACCCGGAATTTGGCTACAGGGTTATTTACAGCTCTTCCCATTAAAAGAGGCAGGGGGACAGTTGCCAGCTGTGCTGGTGGCTTTTGTGATGAGCAAATTGAATGCTCTGAATTTGGCTGGAAATGTATAATTCATTGCACTTAAAAAAATGAACATATCAGATGTGAGGCTCCTGTCAAGAGCCCCGTGCTTGGCTCAGGATTCTCCTCATCTGTGTAAAGAAGCTGCTGCATGGCCCAGGACTATGGAGGAGCTGGGTCAGCAGCTGTGCTGCAGTCATCCTGTTGGAAAATTGCTGGATTTGAGGCTAGTTTTACAAAGACTTTGGCAAGGTACCGAGAGGAAGAAACTTCAGGATATGTGGCCAACCCTGGGAATGTTCTACTGAGGAGAAGCTCTTCAGATTTAGGTGCTGATGTTGAAATAAGTTGATGTCATGCCAATTTACTCTTTCCCAAATAACTCAAAGAACAGTTGAGTAGTATCAGGAGAGGTCAGGGAACAGGACATAAGACTGAAGTATCCTCATCCCTGCCCATGGGCAGATGTGCAGCCATCTCACACCAAAGATTATTTGCACAAAAGGCTTTGTTTTCTCTCATTCAAGGCATCTGTCCTGATGTTTTTCTTGCTTCATCAGTTGTTATGGCTCATCATTCATACTGGCAGCCTGTTTGGGACTTACATATTCAGAAGAATGGAAGTGTAACAGTCACCATTTGGGTAAGATTATCTGTGCTAGGATGGCATAAACCAGGAGTTTTCCATCTAGGATGGGAGAATATTTTAGCCAGCAGGCCTCTGTAACAAGTATGAGAATTTCCTTGCCACGACATTACAATCTCTAGATAACCCAAGTGATTTGATTTCTTTGTTCCACAAAAGAAACCATATGGACTGGGGTTTGATGAGAGCCATTCAAAGGACTGCTGTTATCCCAAAATTTGAATAACATCTCCTGGAGAAAGTGAAGCAGAAGGATCACTGCTTAATCAAATCCAGGCTTTCATTTGCTTGGACTAACAGCTAAGGAAACTGGTTTAATTTCTTCTGTGAGAAAAGTGAGATAAATGATGTGTGTATGTGTCTTGGGTAAAATATTTGATCACTTACCTTCTTAGTCATCACTGGTCTTTAAAGGCACATTATGTAACATTACACCCAATACAGATTACATCGGGGGGAAAAATCACAACCATGCAGCCTGCAGAAACTAGAAAGCAATTTGTCTCCAGGAGGAAGGATGCTCTTTTCTGCACACTCCGTGTACAGCACCATTCATCATCTGGGAGCGGAACCGCGCTCAGCTAAAGTCACATCAGACCAACCCTCCTCTTCGAGGTGCCTGTCCCACGAGCAGCCAGACTCCACAACTTTCCCAGGGCAAAGGCCTCTAAAGCAATGCCAAATCAGTCAGCCCAAACAGGTTTATAAGACCTTTTAAACTCTCGGGCTCTGCTGTAGTGAATTACAGCCTTTTCCAGGCCACCTCTGTGACAGTGCCATGTTCAGAGACCCGCTGCACTTGCAGATTGAAGACAGATCTATTTGGTAATAACAACAAAAAAAAGCCTCCCAAAGCTAAACCCTCCAAACTACTTATTTCCTACTGAAGAAACTTCTCTGAGCCTATGAAACCTAACTACTCTTTGGCAAGTCTTCCCAAACACAGCATGCAAAAGTAGTAATACTTTATGTTTTGATTACAGGACATTGTGGGCTGCTGCCATCTGCTATGAAGGGGACATTCTGCTCCCTGAACATCCTGGTTGAAATTTGCACAATATTTCAGTTTCTGAGAGATACCAGGAGCTCCAATACACTGTGGATACCCATCAGCACTAACAGCACTTAAAAAATGGGAGAGGTGACTTGAGGGTGACAGTGGATTTTGGCACCTCGAAATTTTTCCCCAGGCAGTGGAAAATATTCCAGCATGCACTAAACATGCAAGAAACTTTCCCCAAAGCACAAGCAGCCCCCATGGCAAAGTGAAAACACGAAGGAGTGCCTCATGCTATAACATCATCTCCCTTTTCCGGAGTTACAGTTGGGTTCAATTTTCTATTATTGCAGATCTTTGGGGTGGGACTTTTTTGAAGGGCTCAGCCTTGGCCCAAATCCTCTCCCGCTGGAAAACAATGAGCCCCCGACCCCCTCGCTGCTTTAATGGCAGAAGAGCGCAGCCAGCACAGAGCGCTTGGGGAAATTCCTCTCCTCCACCCGCTCCCGCACAATGGGTCAAATGTTTCATCCCTGTGTGAAGCCTGAATAAACAGGCATTGCACAAGGAATCGCGGTGGGGAAGCGCAGCCACCGTGCCAAGGGCAGCCTCTGAGGCCACAGCCCCTCTGCGTTAACCACTACAGCTCACGGACCGGGATCCTTCCCTGGAATGCTCCTGGGGAGCCTGTGTCCCCCGAGCTGCCTGTTTGCCTGATGCTTGTGAAGCTCTGCAAGTGGTGGCTGAGAGGGCCAGGCTGGCCATGACGTGGTTCACACTTCCATATCCTCCCACAGCTAACAAAGATGGTAATTGCTGACCTTGAGGGCTATTTGCTGTATGGTGAGTTTTGGTTCCCTGATGGCAAATTTTGATGCAAATTCATATTTTTGAAAATTGACCCAGTTCATTTATTAATGAAAGAGTAAAATGCCCGTAAATCATTGTGTAGGACCTTCAGAAGGAGAAGAATAATTTATTGTTGGAGTGTCTGACCAAACAGTACCTACCACTCAAGGACAAACCAAATCTGGGGACATCTACCTGCCATGCCACACCTTGGTATTTCTTGACAAATTCTGTCTGACTGCCAGCTCAGTGTCACCCAGGCAGCAAAAACAACCTGTGCTGAAAGACCTGCAAAGTTCACCCACATTCTTCTCCTTGGAACTAAGGACTATGGGATAGGTAGGAATTATGGATGGGAATGTACAGGCCCCCAGTGGATGGGGCATTTTCTTTACCCATGGACAGCTTTGCAGGAGAAGGTGGCATGAGAACTAAATATAGGCTCAACAACCTGGAGCATGTGTCTTACCTGGGCTATTTCTGGTGTGGTTCATCAATGCTTTTTGCCCTAAATCTCAGGATGCGTTTCTATAGGCTGAAAGGAATAATTTTTTCTTCTGCATTAGGTAAAAGGGCACAGTAAATGGGCTCTCTCCGTTTACATTATTTGAGGATGTCTCATCATCTTCAATGCCAAGAGAGATGAGCAATTCCTATGACCCTTCTGCTGATGGCTACAGCAAAGGCATAAAGCACTTTCTCAGGCAGCCCTGTGCATAGTGTGCTCATTTGAGGGGTAAATAAAGAAGACATCACGGGTGGATGTGCGTTCTCTGCTAGCAATCAATGCACAGCACACACTTTTGATGAGGTTAGATAACAAGCATCACATGGAGAGAGGAGTACCATGCACACACAACCTTCTGAATATATGTCAGCAATAAAATGATAACTACAAAGGCCAGCAGTAGCTGCCCACTGTAGGATGTCTCATCTAGTTCAAGTTCAGCTGTGCAATACAAGCCCAAGTCTGTGTAGTTTGATAAAAAGCCACCCTAAAACAACAACAAACCCCCTATACACTGCTCTGAAGGATTAGCACAAGGATATATCTTTGTTCACTGAGCCCTTTTTAATCTCAAAAAAGGAATTTCTTACATCAAAAATAGAGAATTCTTTCATGTCACTGTCAGTTCTGTAGCCCACCTAACACTGCATTATTACCACTGACAGAAAGACAGGTGTTAACAGCTGGAGAGAAAACAAATGTAGAGCGCTGTGGCAAAATTTGAGGAGAAACAGATGTATGAGCAATGCTGCCTTTGATATTTATTTTAATAGTGCTTCTCAAATGTGTTCAATATTTATGCAGCCATAGGCTCAGCTTTCAGTGGCACACGAGAGCCCGTGCGGTGCATTATTCACCTCTGCCACCACCTCTTTTCTTTTCCTCCCTTCCAACCGTCATAAAAAACAGCATCCGCAAATCTCCCAGGAAAAGGCAGCTTATTCCTCCTCCCCTCCCCCAGTATGAAATGGATAGAGTTCTTTAGCAGTGGGAGTTCAGTGTGATTAGTATGCTAATACGGGAGAGAGAAAAGGAAATGGAGATGAGAGATACGGTCCTTTAGCGAAGAAAAGCGGGAACAACTGAAAGGAGGATCTCTGCTAATCAATTAACCTACAATGGACCTAATGCCATAAGAAGCTATTGTGCATAAAGGGACAGAATTCTCGGTGACAGATGGCACTTGGGCTCATGATATTACAGGGCTGCTGCTCGAGAGCTTGTTTACCTCCCATACAGGGGTAAGCAATAAAGCAATAAAATTGCTTATTTATTTTAAAGAGAGAAGTTGAAATGCTTATTTACCAAATCAATCAAGGTTTACTAAGGCAGAACAGCCACAATCCTCACGGTCCTAAAATGCTGGATACTTCACTGATTTCAAATAGCAATTATCTACTGCAGTTTCTTGAACCCACTCTGACTGCAAAGAGACGTTTAATTTGCAAATTTTGATGAAAATTGTCATTTTTTTAATTGCCTATTTCACCGATTTGAATTTTAAAACAAACGATTAACTAGAAACTCATTTTTAGTTGCCTTGGGCAAGCCCAGAAAAAATATTTGTCAAGACCCAAGCCTGTCTGCTTAGCATTTGAGTTGAGAAATGCACAACTGCCTTCAAGTCAACATTAGCTGTGACAGAAGCAAGACTATTATTTAACAGTAGCTGAAAATGTCAAAAACAAGCGGCATTTGGCATTTTGACAAGACGGCGCTGAAAAGAAACTATTTTTTTTTTCCCCTCAACACTCAGATAACTGTAAATCAAAACTGTACAATTACCACTTGGCTCAGAGTACTGCTTTTGTGGGTTTCTTTGAACTGGTGGGGAGAAGGAGAGCAAACAGGTCTCCAGCTTCTGCTTGCAACCACCTTCAAGGTCTCACCATGCCCAGACCCTCCATTCTTCAAAAAACCCAGGTTCTGCTCCCAGGAATGGAGGTGGCATCATCCAATAACTCATGTCAGACCTCAGGCACATCAGCATGATGAAGACATCCCAAAAGCAAAGGATATATGTAAATGCCCCAAGGTATATGTTTTAGGTGTTAACTGTCTGCCAGAATAAATTCAGACCTTTTTTTTTTAAGTTGGTGTTGTGCCTGGGCATTAATTAGCTTATTTTACATTAGAAATCATAACAAAGGGTCAGCTGAATTAACTAAAAATAGTATTGTGTTGAAGAAAAGCCTGATACTGAAGAAGTGCTGGAAAATTAATATCTAAACCACTTTGTCCTCACAGCAAGATTAAGTTGGAAGTTACTGTTTTAATCAACGACAAGATGCCACAGTGCTCATGGTAAACAATATTGTGAACCATCTCAGGGAAACAATGACATGCTGATAAGATACTGCCTTCAAGAGCTTTAGATACCAGAAGGAATGGGCCTTAATAATTTAACTTAAGAGATGCCAAAGTGGTGAACATACGTTCACCTTCATTGCATGCACCAGATACTGCCCACCATTTATCTGGACTCAAGCAGAACAATTTTTCTAGCAAGGTTTCCCACCCATGAAGTCCCTTTAACATCAGTCAGCATTAGGTAGGGTATCAAATCCCATAGATTTGTCTTTAAAATTAATTTAAAGTGTCAGTTGCCTGTTTCTGTCCTTCCTCAGTGAAATCCCATCCTGCACCTCAGAGCAGCTGTGCAAGAGACACATCAGGAGTGTGTTGCACAGACCCCTTCCCAGGTCCCATCCCTTAATCTGCCCTGTAGCAGCTCCATGACCAAACTCACCACATCCCTCTGGGTTTCATTAGTTACTGTGACCTTGGAAATCACAAACTACCAGGGTCTCACAGTTCACCAAAGTGAAAGTATTCCACGGAAAGCTGATTCAGGTGATGCCAGACAGCACATACTGTCCCCATAGCTTTGAAACTTCCCTAAAGGTTTGGGGGGGTTCTGGTAGCAACCAGAAGGGTTGGTAGGGTCTCCTTCCCTTGCTGAGCACCTCTGGTGTCCTGCTTGGAAGGCAGGAGGAGGAAACACCACAGACAAGAAGTCTTTTGCTGTCCCCTTTGCACTGACCTTGCATTGACAAGGGAACAACTCCAGCTTCAGGAATCTTATTTTATTGCCTGGGACCAGATTCAGGGACCACATCTGTCAAGGCACAGGCTGTGAGAGTAACACAGCCATCCTCATTTTACCTGTGAGCTGACCCAGAGTAGTGAAAGCCAGTGGGTTTCACATCCCAAAAGGCACTGCAAATCCAGGGACTTGGGATGCAAAAAAGCATCCTGAATGAATGGGTCTGAGAAAACAACTCTCTCTCACACCTTCGAGTTCACTCCCACCAAGGCTAAGGGTTGAATGCAAAAGGAACCTGTCATACCTCTCTTTGTCTTTTGGTACTTAAAGGTGATTCTCCTCTGTAAATTTACATTAAAAAAAAAAAATCAAAAAGCCCGTGTGTGTACTGTACAAATACCATTGGTATTTGTCTTTGAGCTGGGCATTTTGACCTGACATCTAAACTGAATTCCCTTTTGTATCCAGCCAGCTTATCAAGTGACCCCCCATCTTGCTGCTCTTCACTGTCCCAAAGTTCATCCCCTGGACCAGTGCAATGATCAAAGTCTGCAGAACTAACCTGGGAAAAAACCACATTTCCAGGAACAGGTACATACCTTCCTTTCTACCAGCTTCATTATTTCTTAACATTGCATCTCTACACTTATTACCTACATACATGCCTAATGCTTCTTCTACCACCTATCCCCACAGTGGACACATCACCTCATCGATTCATGTCCTTAAACCATCAGTCTTCTGGATCTTTCAATTCATCTTCAAGCCACTACTCCAGCACCATTTTTGCTTGATAGACTGATTTAAGGAAACTGATTGGTAAGAGGAATCTGAAACCACACAAAGCAGTATTATTTCTCTCTCCCCAGTTTAACCAGACCAGGCACAGGTCCAACACAAAGCCTCAGCTGAATTTCCTACAAAAGCAAAGCAAAATACTGGACCAAAAAAAAAAAAAAAAGCAGGATTGTGGCAAGCATCTATGACAACAAGCTCATCAGCAGCCAACATTTTGTATTTGCATCATTATTAATCTGCTCTGCCAGATCTGATTTTCCTGAAGAGCTGATATCCCATATAAAAAGCACACACTGCAAATCACAGAGGATGATGACAGTGTTCATCAGTGCTGAAAGAGAGGAGGCAAAGGCAGAATCTGCAGTGTGCTGTTCTTACGTATTGCACAATGTAGGATTTTTTTTGGCCTGTATCAGATGAGAAAAGAAGTAAGGTCTAACAATTTCATCCCTTTCAAACACAGTGGGCCAAATTCCCAACCAGCACGAAATGCTGCATAGCCACTGAAATCGATGGAGTTATGCCAGTCAGGCTGAGAACTTGGCTTTGCATGTCAGTTCATCCAGCAGTGATTGCACTTGACGTGCAGCTCAGAACACTTGTTTTTGAAAAGAAACAGTGGAGTCTTTCTGTGCTATCCCAGCCTATACATAGTCCTGGCTCCAAGTGCAGGATTAACTGCCCTTAGCTCAGGCTCCTATGTGTTTGTGCAAAGGGAGAGTAAGGAGGAGGAAGAAAGCACATTCTTCTCTCTTGGGCACACTGAGGGCATGTCTCACCACTCGAGACAAGAAATGATGCTTTGCAGAGCAGGGCAACTTTGTTCGTTGTTGTAACCTGTAATTAACACATGCACTCGATGTCCTTACAGGCACTGGGCATCCTTTCACCCCACCTGAACACCATGGAGTCACACCCCTCACTTTACCTCAACATTACCAACCAGTGCCCTGGGCCAGACCAGCAGTTTCTCACAGAGTTCAAATGGAATGTGTCAATCTAAGCAAGAAGTTGCTACAGCCCTATTCCCATGAAAATTCTCTGATGGCAAAGCTAGGCTTACCCCAGGCATCCCTAGTCACTGAGGGAACAACTGGCACAGCTGGGATAGAGAAAAACAGACGAGCCAAAACATGTTGTGGTGATCATTGCCAATGAGGTGATGTCTTTGGAGAGCAGCTGAGACCAGAACAAGTCAAGATGCATTTGTATTGACTTGTTCTGGTCTCCCCTTACCCTTGTTTTGAAACCCAGGGCACAATCAGAACGATCACTTACTGTCCTTTTCCTTCTTGCAACATTATGGAAAATGCTGGAGGCCCCTCTTGCACAACTTCTATATGGTAAATTAAGGTGCAGAACTGCTCCTCACAGCTTTCCTTTTAGTGCAAACATTTTTTCCCCAATAATTGCGTGAAACAAGTCTTGCTTTGAGGTTTGAGAACCAATTATTACTATTAAATATCTAAATGTTGGTTACAAGGCATCCACTGAACCAATCAGAGAACAGAAACAGCAAAACTACATTGTGAATTCAGACAGTGACATATTTATACAGATTTTTCCTTCAATAAATACCTTGCCATATTTGTTTCAAAGGCACAATTTCAGAATTTCTACCAATAAAATCATAAAAGGCAGATTTTATGGCAAAGTGGACTTTGCCACTGCAAATGCTTTGCAATGTGTGCACATATCCCTGCAAAACTACAGTTCAACAGGTCACCTCCTGCAGGGATGCTTGACAAAGACAAGGCAGAACTGCTACCTGTACAGAAAGCAAATCCTATGAACTTCAGTCTGGAAATGCTGTGGGTTGTGCATCTGACACAGATTTACAGGGCACACTGGACACAGAACACTCAACCAGCTTGGTCTGAGCAACATTAGTAGCTGCCCATTCACCTTACATTCCTTTTTGTTTCTATATATTGCCTCCTATCTGCTACAGTGCTGGGCAGGCAAAAAAAATGTGGATGTGCAACAGCAGCTACTGAACTTCTGTGCCTCAGAACCAAAGAAAAAGAAAGGAAAACCTCAAGAAAATGCCAAACTACATTTCAACCTGGATTTCAGCTCTGATCAGATCAAGAAACAACCCCTACTTATTCCTCAGCACGGCTTTTAAACATTCAAAGCACAAACTCTCAGTTGTGCTGAAACGTCCAGCCATAAAGTTTATCCTTTAATTTGAGCCTTTGTCATTTGACCAGGGAGGAGGTAATCAGGACAAGGTTCTGGACCATGCTGCTCAAAACATGACAACAGACACACCAAAAATCCAATCTGGCTGCCTGAAGCAATTAAAGGAGTGTTTACTATTCCATGACAGTTAACATGTTGGACTGACCTTTCTTTTAGTGTTTAGTGCTGAACATTAAGCAGCAAAATTACTCATGCTTTGCATTTAGTACTGGCATCAGAGCTAACAGCATTAGATAGCAATTCCCACGGCGAGGCACGCGTTCCCTCTGCCCAGCTGTGCACGTACTTTCACAAGCACTCATCTGATATCTAACAACACTTCCACAGGTTCTGTTTGCCCACTGCCATCAGGAATTATCGCTAACACTGCTCCAAAATGTAAAAAGCATATGCAAGATGTCCAGGGTGATGCTGGTGGAATTATGTTCCTTCCTCATGTACCAGAAAAAAAGGGAGGACTGGTGTATGCCCACAGGTCTCCGTGGCAGCCCCCAGCCAGACAGCAGCAGGGAAGTACAGCAGCTATGGAGGAAAAGGTTCTTTGTTTACTCTCCTCCTAGCTGCTTACAGCAGCTGTGTTGTAGTGAGAGGCACAGGATGCATTTTTTCAAGAGCCTGACAGCTCAGCAGTTGGAATATTCCCTCAAAACCCAAGTAACTTTCCATTCAACACCCTCAGGCTGGAAGGACCTGGAATTTCCATTCTCCAAGGCTACAGATGGAAGGGAGAGGTTAAGTTTCCAGCAAAACACCTTTACTCATTAGCTTTTGGCTAATCTTAGTGCTTACTATCCAAAATCATGGTTATTTCTACCCCTGGCTGTAATCTGCCTGGTCAGTCACATGGCATGCCCAGGATGCTGCATTTTGACAGCAGAGTCAGGAATTTTGGGGCACAGGCTGCCAAAACAAACAGGATTTTTCCACTCATCCCCTGCACTGCTTCCAGCTTTCAGTTGTGGTGCTGTCCTGCTGTGGGACTGCATCCCAAACCCCCAGGCACGTTTCTTACCACCCCTTCCTCACCTCTGCCTGGATGCTTTTCCATTACATTTCCAGACCTCTCTTTATCACATCTTTTTGGAGACAGTGATGGGCACAATGAATGGAGACTGTGAATACCAGAGTAACATTCATTTCATATCCAGATCAGAACATTAATAAATAAAAATATATTATGAATTTCCCTACCATTTGTGTTTGGGGTTTTTTTCACATTCATAGTAGCTATTTATATCTAAATCTCTATTTTCTGTATTGTGAGTGAAGTTATCTTATTCCCACTGTAGATTCAAAAGAGCAGACTTTCCAAGGCTGCTCAGCATGGTAATTAAGATAGAACCACGGCTGATTTGATCTTCCCTGCTTCTTTTTCACTATTTTTATACAGATGTGCAACCAATATGCCAGCTAAATGGCCAGAAATATTATGAGACTGCTGATAGAAGGCAACTCAGTGTATTTTAAATATCAATATAATTTCTGAAAGAAAGAAGAAACCTATCAATCAAGGTTGTAATTGTGTTTAATGCACATTTTGCTTTTAACAGCAATTTGCCAGTATGAACAGCATAGACCTTACAAGGGTTAATTGGTGAAGAGATTAGAGTGCTTTTAAAGTTGTATCTAAATTATACCTTATGCATTCTTTATTGAACAGCATTTTTAAGACAGTCTAATGTTATAACCACATGCTATACAGTAGCAGCATGTCCACAGTACTACAGTTAAGGCCGTGCCAGCATTCTCATGGTGAACCTTTCTCAGGGTTTGAACACATCAGCCATAAAATCACAGCAGTTTGGAACAACAGGACACCCACAATGGGATCCTGTATTGATGTTAGTCAAGTAAGAATAACAACAGTAAGACACATATAATAAAGGACTCCACCCAAATTTATTTTGGATGATTGCTGCCTTTGCACAACATGCTCAAAATTTCCAAAACGAAATTGAAAAGTCAGGGGACAGCACAGTCTAACCAGGTTTAGCTGAATCTGAGTGCAAAGTGCTGCCAAGTGGGTGCCACAGATGCACAACAACCACTTCTCACATGCTGCACATTTCAACACACACAAGGCTGCTTCTATGCAAGTATCAAGACTGGTAACAGCAGTTCTACCACCGAAGGAATAACAAAAACAACTCCTCTTCAGTTGTACACACTCGTTGGTGATGATGAAACTACACTGTTTACCAAGTCAGCACACTGGCTACTGAGGTACTGTGTTATTCCCTAAAGTTAGGATAAGAAACATCTCAATTTTTATGCCACTCATGCCCTGGTAAGTCAATAGGGACTTCTCACACTGTCCACCAAGCTGAAGCCATTTGTTGAAGTAAAGAAGGTGGATGAGGTGAAACACTGTAAGAGAAAGACCAACAGCTTCTTCAGCAAATTGCCAGAGCCAGCCTAAAGAAACTTACCCTTCATTCCTGCCCAGCTTCTTGCTTTTATTAATAAAATGTTTCTTCTTGTCATACGGTTTGATTAAGAGAAAATCTCTGGTCAGGGATCTACTTAGACATGTTCTGCCTCTGCTTAAAGAAAAGTGCCTCTGCAGGTGCTTTCCTGAAATATCATCCCAGGACGGTGGGCTGCAGGTGACAACACTTTGTGGAGCTGCAGAACCAAGCTCTTCATACATCACTTGCTTATTTATTATTTTTACAATTTCCCATTCAAGAAATTTTTCTTCTGTGACAGATCTTTTGTTACAATGCTTTTGGAAGTGCTCATTCCACACTTTCCAGACTTGGAGGTAAGCAGGTAAGACTGAAAAAGTTGCCTAGTTCAACCTTCATGTACAATGCATTCACACATTTATTAATAAAAACTTGTCTAAACATCTATTTGTTCTTTGGACCAACTCCAGCCTACCTAGGTGACTGTAACATGTCTTATAAACCTTTCATGGAAGACTTAAAAAATAGTACTTAAAGACAAAAAAGGAAAACAAATACATTTAAACATCACCAACAAAGACAGAAGGGGAAAACAAAGTGGAGACATCCCATGCCAAACTCACTGCAGGCACAGGTTAGCAGTGTCCTCTTGAAATCTGCTTTCTGCCTTCTTGCACTTCTTCCAGCTCATGGTCTTAAAAGGGAGCTGCAAAGCCAAGAGAAAATTCCATGTATGCCCCCAAACATGGGTCACACACTAAAATCCTTCTTAAGAAGGGAACTGCTCAGCACACAGCCTATTTCAGCTCGCTGTCCTACCAGGCTGTCTGTGCACAGGCACCTGTCAAACAGTATTCCTCTACCTCAGAAAACTGCTACAAGAACAAATGCATTTATGGTTGCCTGGACACAGTAACACCAAGGAGGGCTCCATCAGTACCTAAAATACAGCCCTGCTGATCCCTGCCAACAGAGCAGGGGCTGGGCAAGGACCACCAAGAGTAACATGGGTAATGCAGGTGTTTATGACACTATATGGTAGTGGCTGATTTACTTCAGCAGAATTAAATTTTGCAACAAAAACTCCCTAAACTGTTTTTCCTATCAACACAAATCAGCTTAAAGGATTGTACAAGAATGACCTGAACTGTATCCTGTTTTGCACACAAGTAGTTTCAGAATCTGTCCACGGTTCACGTAAGTTCAAAAACAAACACAGAGGCTGGATATACCAGGGGAAAAATAGCAAACAGTTTCCAAACTCAGTTTCCATTTCTGTGATACTAGGCACACACCACAGACAAATGAAATGCTATGGCAATAATCCATGAAACCTGCATTGAGTTTCCTCACCTGTGAGTCAGAATAATTACATACTGTGTTAATAGGCATAAATCAGTTACTTATTGCATCAAAGTTCACCTGTAATCCATAAATTTCATACAGATATTATGGGCTATCATCGTGGAAAGAGATCTTCACTGCTAAATGTGAACCTCCCCCTGTCTTTCACTAGCTGTTAAGAACAAATTCCTCAAAACTTTCAAGATAAAGTGAATCAAGAAGTTTCAGCTACAGAAATGTAGTGCAAAGGTTCAGTTTGGCACTGCAAGATTACAGACAGACAGGAATTTATGGTAAACTGTTTAGATTTGGAAAAAAGAATCCTATAATTGAACCAATATTGTCAAATGTATTGCATACTATTGTAACTTCACAGTAATCAAAATCAGACATCAAGGTTTCTAGAGAAGCAGCAATCACAGATTGCAGTAAAGTATACCACTCAAGGGAAAAAAATTGCATTTTGGCAATTTCATAGTCAAGTGTTCCTTATGCTCCTCCAACAGTCATTTGTCAGACATTTTCCTGTTTAAAAGGTGCATATTTTTCCTCTCAGTCCTCGTGAGACTTCTCTGCAATGACTTTGCATTCATACTGAAAAACAGAAGTTGACAAAATAATATTAATTTACATAACTAATGAAAAAGATTTAAGTGATTTTTCTACAAAATGGGTGACAAAATAGCTCTTGTTAAACTCCACCCAGATAAGTTTGATCTCCTCAAGTTCTGTGGACATACTGGTGGCTGCAATTTCTGTACCCTGAGCAGGTCAGACCTTGAGGACAGCCTGATTTTTTCCCCAAACACAGGAGCTCTTACTTAGCTCATGGTCCTGAAAGTATGTAACAGAGTACACAGAGCAAAACATGGGTGTGCTCTGATTTACAGTATGATCAGCTCACTAAGTACATCAACAAGAAATGATTGCTCATTTCTACCTCACTGCACACCCTTGAGCCAAACAGCTGGCTGGTATACATGGAGGAAGAAATGATATGTACATTTAAACTTTTACTGGAAGGCAATCAACCCTCCTCCTCCTCCAGACTCACCATTGCCAGCTGCCTGCCAATATTGCCCATTGTTATTCCACCAGCAAAAAATATACATGGCAACCAGGAACGGACATAGAGGAAGTCTGGGGATGTGTACCTGCAAAAGAAGGCACATTTCTGAGCTCTGTGTTCTGCAATACAAAGAGTTCTCCAATCACAAGGCAAATTCACAAGTATTAGGATATTTTAACTCAAAAAGATACCCATGATAGAAATTTCATTTCTTGCAGCAAACAACAAAGGAGGCTTCTTATTGATTATAGCTGCATTTATTCAACCAAACAAAGCGTGTTACATCGTTGGCAAGGTAGCAATTTTATTTCAATTAGCATTTCCAACTAGATTTCTCACTTACACACACGAGAGCTTTCATAAACAGTCCAATTTATGCTGTGCTCAAAATTAGGTGCTGACAGCTTTGAAAATCATGTCAAATTGTACCCCTTCAGTTATTCTGATTTAATGCTACAGCTTCAGAACATTATTATTTCACCTTAGGGGAGCAAATACTTACTGATAAACTCCATTGTACACCAGAAGCTGTGACACCAAGGTGGCCAGGAAAGCAATTCCTACTCCAAGACCAAAGCCACTTCGTGACCTATCAAAGGTCCACCACAGCCCGATGGACAGGGCTGCCAACGTGAGAGACAGCTGGATATTGTTGGCAAAATCCACCTTCTGTGTTGGCTGTTAAGGATAAGCTTGGAAATACCATGTACAAGTACAAAGCAATTTTTGTCATTCTATTTTGGCACAACAGAAGAAAAAATACCATTAAGACAAGTACGGTGCTACCTGTATCATCTCTCACACAGCTATCAGATGTGAGGAATTAAGGCTTGTAATTGTCAATATTTCAGGAAACTAAGAACTCATGACACTTCTTCAAATTTTAGGGTCTTTGTACCGTACAAGGCTGAAGAGCCTCTTCACCTACCAAACAATCAAGCATTTTATACAGACACACAATGCACATGTTACTTCTCACCCTCACCTGGCCCTTTACTACACTCAATCTGAAATCTTAAATCTAGCATTAAATTTCTTCACTGACAGGGATTGAGCAAAAAAAGGTATTTATCACTCTTAATTGCAACTTTGATTAAATTACATGATGCTTTAAATTCAGCTCGACATTAAAATGTTAATGTGTTCCATAAATCAAAATGAAAATATTACTGGAAAGTGTTCATGTAAATCAACATTGAAAGTCAGTTTTGTCAGCTTGTGAAAGAATTGTGAAGTCACTTCAGATATCTTTGTGTGGTTCACATCCTTCAAAATGTTTTGGAAACACTAACTTATCCTCATTATTCCTGTCCAAAACAGATAATTAAAAAGGGGCTTGTCATGTTTCATAGGCCTGAAAGCAAATTTATGGGATGACAGTATAAAAACCACTGTCCTATTTCCTCACAAAAATCTGGAGGGAGACATATTGGAAATGAGAAACAAGCTTGACTAACTGAAATAAATAATTACAGGATAAAAATCAATAGCTCCAGAAAAAGTGTCAAAGAAGATAGAAGCTTCACCAAACCTGGCAATGTGCAGAACTGGCAACAGCTGAAGAGAAAGCAGTCTGGAGAGCTGTCAAGCAAGAAATACAGACAGTACATTACTGGCATCCTGGGATATGGGGAACAGCTGTTAGAGAACTGCAGAAAATTTGCTGTAAATAATCAGACCTGTGTAAAAAGGAGCTGTCAACTCTGATTTCTTAAAAGCAGGAAAGTTGCCATGGGCTGACCCAGCAGGTACAGGCCAGGTCAGTGAGAAACACAGCACCAGAGCAGTGCAAGGAGTGCAATCTCTGGCAAGGAGAGTGAGGTTTGTGAGGGACAGTGGGAGTGACTTGGAACCTCGGCAGCTCCAGCTCATCCAGATCTACTGGATAGCAGAGTGGGGAAAAACCACACAACAACAAAACCCATCAGTGGGCTAAGCAACCTCAGTGAGAATTCAGCCAGCTTTCCTACCTTTCACTTAATGTGCCCTCTCTTCCTGGGAATGAGGAGATTCAACAGCACAAGAACAAAATTTGTAGCACCATTTTTGTGAACTGTGTTGGAGCTGACACGGATGGAGATGAGCATTGCAGAGATGATCAACTTTCTCTACAAGACCCCACTTTTCACCAGCAGACTCTGATTTTAGCTGGCAGAGGAGGCACTAGGCATAACTGCAGAAAGCCTCTCAGACCCACAGCACTGTCAGTCAGGTGCAGCAGTCCATGAGAAAACATCCTGTCACCCAGGGTACTCTCTTGGCATCAAGGAAGGCGTCCTTTGCAGAAGGGGGTGGCAATAATTCCTGGCATTGTATAGTCCTGGCTATTCCTGGTCCTGAGTCTTCCCCACTCTTTGCAGAGTGCATGTGCTTCACTCATGATCTCAAGACAGGGTCTCAAGCTCTTACTATGTATTAAAAGAACATCAGCTTGCAACATCCTAAAGCACTTTTCTGTAATACCTACTGCATTAATATCTTCCATGTTAACTTTAATTACTGAAAGAAAATAAAGACTCTAAGTAAGACAAAGCCCCATATTGAGACATTCCTAATGAAAATATTTTTCAGAACAAAAAGATGTGAGACTCATGAGCTCCAATACTGCTTCAAGTTTGACACTAACACGTATTCTGCATTTCCCTTGCAAAAATGCTGCATGTTACAGCTTTGACACTAATTCACCATGACTGACTATGTGAGATTTTTTTATAAGGACATGCATTTGTTACCACCAATATCACTGGATTACAGGATACAGCACTGGCATGATTTATTCCCACAAAGACTGCTACACATCGCATTACACTGGACCATTCTCTCTTGAACTTATGTGGCTCTCCCAGATGTCTGTCCATGCAGGGGTACAATAACCCAATCACAGCTGTGGAGACAGGAAAGAAAAAAGGCCCTGAAGTTAAAGCACTGGCAACATTTAACTAGAATAAAGGCTATCTAGACTTTGACAATTATAGTCACTAATAAAACACATCTTTTAAGGATAAACAGCACAAAAACACACATTGTAAAAGAAGAGGAATTTCAAAGAGTTTCATTATCTAAAAAAGCTCTATAAAGTTCAGCAGCATCTTCAGCCACTGCAGCAGAAGTAGCAATGCAGAGACAATTTGAACCAGGGGCAGAGGATGACAGAGCTCTCCCCCACACCAAAAGCTGCATTGTAGTTCAGAAGGAGCATTAATAGCTCACAGGTTGGCACTCCTAAAAATCCCACATATCAAACATGTTTAAAATAACTGCAAAACCAACACACTACAGTACTGGTGTGGTTTATAACATCAATATTTTGTGTTTTCTTTTGTTCTTGTTACAAGCACGCTTTGTTTGGAGAATGTTTTTCTTTCTTCAATGCTACTCTCAAGCTCATCCAGAAGAGAGAAAGCCAAGAGCCCACGGTAGCTGTTGAATTCAGAAAGCAAACGAATTCCAGCCCCAGGGAATTGTGATGCTCTTTCAATATTTCTTCACAAATACATTCTCTACTGCAACTGCAGCTAATAGGACTTTTATCAACACCACTAAGGAACAATAATGGTGCCTTAGTGTTAGACTGTAGTGCTGCGAGCACAGCAGAGCCTGAGCCATTGGTACAGACTCCAGTGCCTTCAGTCCAGCACACTGCTGGGGGTAACACTGCAAATGCTCTTTTTTCTGTCACAGAGGAAACTGATCTCCAGGATTCGGGAAAATAAATCATCAGTAAAGCTGGAGCGGAAAAAAACCTCCCTGAGCAATTTTCTTGCCAAAGGCCTTGGGCCAAACTCATGACTAATAACGGTGATGGATGAAAGGACTTCTCTGAATGCAGCCTCGATCACCACTGATTATAAATATGCAAAATACCTTTATTCTGTTCATAATAATAAAGCCTACTGCAGAGAAATGTTCACGTCAATTCCAGGAAGGCTATGCAAGTACAAATGGTAAGAAAACGGGAGAATTATCAGCAGTTACCACAGAGGTTCTGTATGTATGCTAGCAGAGAAGATAAGGAAAGAAAATGGAGAAGACTGATAATGAAAGGAAAAACCCCTGAACACCTCAACAGGGGTGACTCCTGCTGGGAAAAGCCAATTAAGGCTGTAGTATCTTTAAATCAGGTGGCTTAAAATCAAGTACTAACATCAAACAGTACACTTTACAAGCCACCTCCAGTCTTTCCATCAAAACCACTAACCCCCTCAGACCCAGAAAGGCCCACAAGTTTCTTGTGAGATGATGGCAAGATGTAGCCTTCCCAAGTTCCCACTGGCAGCTGCAGCGTTCTCAGGTGACCCAAGAGAGCACAAGGGGCAGCCTGATGCAAACGGCTGACGGTGCAAATGCTGCAGTGAGCACTGCAAACCTTGTGCACTGCTGCTGAGGCAAGCTGGGGTCCATTTCAACCCCCAGTAACCCATATATAAGAGGCTCATTTGTCAAGACAATCAGCTTAAAACATCAAAGAAAAATGCAGGAAATGAACCAAACGCTACTCAACAATCTTGGCAAGACAAGAAGAGGACTAAGATAACTACAGATAAAGCAGGTATGTAACTGCCACCATAACATGCCAAATCCATTCCCAGTGGAGACCACAACATTCAGGGAGCTGTTTGGAGGGTTTCCTTTCAAATCAGGCTTCTCTATGACATCTGAAGTGTACTATTTCAAGAAGGTATCAAAAAAAACCCCTGAACAGTCTACTAGGAAAAAAAAGGCTTATATTATCATTAGTAAAACAGTAATGCCATCTCAAAAGCAAGTTTATTGACTCACATTAATACTCAGAATTGTGAGCTTCCCAATCTGATTAAAACTTGCCTCTAGGAGGATACCCCCTGCAAGAACAGATTCACCAAAGCAGAGTTCTCCAGTACTGGCTGCTAAGAATATTCCCTTAGTAAAGCATGAAACTGACCCTAAGGACCAGTGATCTTCAGAGCCAGGTAGAAAGTCAAATTCCATCATGCCTGCAACATGGCATATGCCTTGGTACTTGAAAGGAGAGGAGAAAGAGGGTATTTGCTACCACCTACAGCAGTCAACTCACTTTAACTGGCTAAACACAGAGAATGCTCAGCTCCCTGCGTGGCCATGGGAGAAACGGAGCATGTTCACAACATCTGAGATACACAACTGCACAGAGGTGCTCTGTTCTGCACTGTGCCCCTACAGCTGCCAACTGCATGCCTGGCCTCAGCTCCCAGAGACACAGGCAGGGCTCCCAGCTCCACAGGGCTAAAGCTGGACCTTGAACTGGAAGGAGGAACAAAGGGAAAGCTGGACCACAAAAGGGAGCATTTCTCAGGGTGGTTTGCTGTGCTCAAACAAGGCCCTGTGTGCTGCACAGTCTGACACCACCAGGGTATTTTCAAGGGCTGTCTGGGAGCACACTCCTGTAACCCAACTCCAGGTCAGCAGCAGCACCACCTCCTCACATCTGTTAAGCTCCAACCCAGCAGAAAAAACAAAGGTTTTGCTCTTATGTTAACAATATTACAGTAAGACAAGTTAGCAAAAAACTAACTCCTAGACACATGCATATTTGTGTATACATGGGGAGATCAGAAGGATACTAATAGCTCAACAAGGACAGTGATGCTGAGAGGGAATTTTTTATCTTCCCCATGTCTCACACAGTTTTTTGCAAATACCTAACTACTTCAGCACACCAGGCATACACACATGACTGAACTTACCTGATGCTGTGCCACAGCAAGGTGGTACCCACCAAGCTGAGGAGAAGATGCTTGTGATCACATCAGGAGGGAAGAGAGTAACGTTTCTCTGGATCTGAAGCAAGTTTAATACTAATGCAAGAAATACACCAATAAAAAACAGCACTACACCACGAATTACCAAATTCATGCCACGACTGGTTACAGATGAAATGTATGGGCCACACTTTTTTGGTAAGGTTGGCATTGCATCCTTTTCTGCCATGACTTCTTAAGTTATCAGAGGCATCCAAGAGGCTGACTGAGGATTCACTTGCAATCAGTATTTCAACTCTCTTCAATTAGGAGACACCCAAACCCTGAAAAATAATAAAAAAGAGTGAAAATTCAGATATAAGAAACATGACATGTATTTCTCTGAACTTATTTGGAGATTGGGTTAAAAAAATGCCTATTACAGTTTTTCTGAATTTTCTGAAGAGGCAATTAGTCCCTTGATAGCAGAAACAACTACAGCTGCAAAAATGCCTTACAAAGGGAACAGGTTTCACTAACAGCTTTTTTCTACTAGGAGACAGAGGAGGAAACACGTGGGATGGGACAGCTAGGAATGTGAGAGTACATTCCAGGAGGTGAAGAAATGACACAGGTATCAGCTGGAAGAAAGGTTTGCTTTTCAGTAAGCATAAATTAGTTTTTTCCCCTCCTTTAAGCAACAAGTGGAGGTTATATAATTCAGCAGCACGCAGCCCTCAATTCTAAGTCAGCCACAGAGGTTCAGAGATCTCTTTTCTCAAACAGATACCAAAAAACATTTCTCAGCTGGAAAGTGAAATCTGAGAAGTAAATATCAGGCTGGAGTCAAAATTTCAGCAATCCTGCAGCACACATGTTTTGTAACCTCCAGTAAGAGCCAACAGCTCAGCACACCAGAGCAGTAACTTCAACACAGAGAAATATTTACCAAAGTAACACACACATCTGGTGAAAACTGCTGTACGTTACTATAAACCCTAACTGTAATCAGGCACAGAAGCACCCGAGGGCAAAGGAAAAGGAGCTCCACCTGCCTTTGCACTAGGCAGCCTCTGACATGAGTAAGTGCTGGCATTGCAGGAATGGCAGGGTTCCCATCCCAATCCCTTTCTTAAAAAAAAAGCAAAACCTGTCCATCATGAGTCTTGTTATACATGGATTCAGTGCCACATTCATGTATAACAACGATTGTGATCGACAGCTTAGCCACCTGGAACTTCAGAAAAAAAGCCCTGACATTGTGTTTAAATTTGAAACTGCCAGCTGGTAGCAGCTTCTGTTAACTCTTATTTATGGCACATGGGGAGCCAAACCAGAACATCCATCCCCTTTCCTCTCAATTCCAGCCGATTCCGAGGAAGCTCTCTGGAGATACAGCAGCAGAGCAGAGGACTCAGCATTAATTCACTCCTCCTGACTGAAAGCCAAAAGGGAAGTTAAATACATCCAGGTTAGTCAAGATACTCCAGTCAACTGCACAAATGTGATGCCACACTATGGCATACTCCATCACACGAAAAAAGTTCCAACAGATAGAAAAAAAAAAGAGAGAGCAAAAAGTTCTCCTCATACAAAACTTCCCACTGGCAGTTTGGGGAGGCAACAGTGTCTTCCTAAGAACACAGGCTCTCTTCTACACAGCCAACTCCTCACATTCCTTGTAATCATGAACACATCTTGAGGGGAAAGAGAACCACCAAGGTGTCAGGCTTCTTAGTCTGCTTCCTCAGTCAGACTGCCAGCCTTGATGTCTATTTCAAGGCTGGCACTGCATCGCTTCCTTCAAGTAAACTTCCTTCAAGCAAAAAGGAGGTGCTCCAGATTTTTTTCCCTGCTCTAGATGGCACAGCACTGGAGCTTGGGTCATGCTTTTAGCCTCCAGCAAAGAAACCATGGAGTCACAAAAACATCACCATTTCAGCTGAGTCTCCTTCACGTCCCTTGGGGCTTTGTCCACCAGGTGATCACTGGAATTCTCAGAATTTACAGGAGTCTTTTCAACACATGGCATTGGAGGCTGTAGCTCACAATTACAAACTTTGCAGGAGTACTTTGCCTAACATGGGTTTTCAAACTGTTATGTCCCTTCTCAGCTTTAACTTGTCTAGGGAAATAAGCTAAGCTCTTAACTCTCCACTTCCTTCACCATCCCAACAGCTTTTGGTACTTGCTGAAGTTTGCATATCCCTTTTTTTAAATGCATGACCCAAGCTGATATATAAGGAAGTTCACACTTTTAGGTCCTTCTTTAATGAGCAGCACACAGGATAACAGTTTCTTTTTTCAGTCATAAAGTGGTTTGCTCATGTCCCGTGATCCTTTACCACATTCAAGTCTCTCTCCTTTCCTGTCACTGAAGTCCTTGTTCCCTGGTACCAACTCCAGACCTTGCACACTGCATTTCAGCCCATAGGTGTTATTTAATTCTGACACCCAACTTCAATCCATTTTTCCTGCAGGATCTCTCAGTCATCTTTGGTCCTGCAAATGTTGCCAGCTTTGGGTCATCAGCAAGCATCTTACTGCATCCTGTTTTGTGCACCAAGGTTATCAAGTAAAATAGAATCATAGGATGTTTTGGGTTGGAAGAGACCTTAGAGATCATCTAGTTCCACCCCCAAATGAGAGAGATCAGCCCAAGTCCCTATCTTTGATGAAATCTATTAATAATTTCCCTGCATTGATTATTTCCCCATTTTACACTCTCTCTTGGTATCTCCCTCTAACAAGACTCTGCTTCTTGTAATTCTTCAACTACAGGAATCTTCAGCCTAATTACGAATCATCAACTGTCCCACATGGCAATACTGATGTAAACACTGATAGGCTCTTACAGGTTTTGCTCCTAGAAATGCTGATGATCAAATAAAAGTCCAATTTTATTCTGGTATAAATCACTTTCAAATCATAAAACCTGCACTTGTCTAATTTCCACTTTTTTAATATGCCATTCAGCAAATACACATTTAATTGTAAAGGCTTATCTAAATGCAACAGGAAGGAAATCACTTACTGCTTCTATACAACCACTGCAGGTGCAAGTTATCCAAGATACAGAGCAACATATTTTTATTAGCAGGTAAACAGCCTGACCACTGCAAGGGGACCTGGGTAGGTACATAAGGACAGATGTTTATAAAAGTAATTCACAGTCTGAAACTGGCATGATGCAGTCGTTTGCACCTGGTGGTTTCTCATCCTACACATATCACTCCTAGTTGTTTTATCAGTTTCCAGATTTTCCACTGACTCTGACCTTCTGGCATGCCACAGAGCAACTGGGGAAGCGAGCAAAGTGATCAGTGCTCAGGAAAGATTCTTCAGTGCCCCAGACAGCCTAGGCTCACAGTGCCCTGGCACAGCACAGATATATACTATCATCACCTTTCATGGAAATTACTATCCCCAAAGACTCCAATTCGTTCTGACTAGGAAGCCACTGTTCCTGCCGACAGTGGAGACTGTCTCCTTTTAAGCCTTACTGCAGGTTTCCTCTCCTATAGGAACAGATCACAACATATTGAACCAACAAGACTTGTGAGCCTTCATTTCCTGGGAATGCACATTCACAGCTGTAACACCGCACTGAAAGCTGCAGGCTTGGCACTGCCCAAGTCTCAGCTGCACTTCCTTCCTCGCTGGCACACATGGACTCAAGCCCAAGCTTTTCAACACACCGTGCACCATGCACGACCTGCAAGGCAGCCACACGGTGTCTAGCATTGCGCAAAAAGTTAACAAGTAAATTATCACCCAAGACATTTTCAGAACACTTAGTCACTTAACTGTCTCCTAAGGAGAAGATCCATCCTGCTCCCCTGTGCTCTCCCTGCGCACCGGGAGCGATTCACTGCTTCTGACACCACAGAGACACACCGGGCACGGCGCGGTGAGGCCGAGAACGAGAAGATTTATTTGGCCAACAGCACGCAGGAGATGACAAGAAACCATCCGCCTGCAGCGAGGCAACGTCAAAAGCAAAGCAAACCAAACCATCGCCTCCCAGGCATCGGGCGAGGCAGTTCTGTCCCAGACCCCGGCCCGGGGGAACCCAGCCCGCCTGGGCAGTGCCGGCACGTCCGTCCCGGCCGAGGGGCCGCGGGCCCGGGCAGCCCCGCCGGCACAGGCTGTCCCGGCTGCCGGGGAACGGCCCCGCCGGCCTCTCCCTCCGCCGCCCCCGGCCCGGCCCCGAAGCAGCGGCCCGGCCCGCGGGCAGCACGGGGCCGAGGGGCGCCGCTACCCGCCCGGCCCGGCTCATCCTGGCTCATCCCGTCCCCCCGGCCCGCGGCTCCACAGCCCCGGCCCAGCCCGGCCCCTCCGCAGCGCCGGCACTCACTCGGCCTCCGCCATCTTCCGCAGTCCCCGCCCCGCGCAGCCTCCGCAGCGCCCGCCGGGCCTCGGCCGGGCCCGGGCAGCGCGGGCGGAGCGCGGGGATGCTCCACTCCGCGGGNAATGAGAGAGATCAGCCCAAGTCCCTATCTTTGATGAAATCTATTAATAATTTCCCTGCATTGATTATTTCCCCATTTTACACTCTCTCTTGGTATCTCCCTCTAACAAGACTCTGCTTCTTGTAATTCTTCAACTACAGGAATCTTCAGCCTAATTACGAATCATCAACTGTCCCACATGGCAATACTGATGTAAACACTGATAGGCTCTTACAGGTTTTGCTCCTAGAAATGCTGATGATCAAATAAAAGTCCAATTTTATTCTGGTATAAATCACTTTCAAATCATAAAACCTGCACTTGTCTAATTTCCACTTTTTTAATATGCCATTCAGCAAATACACATTTAATTGTAAAGGCTTATCTAAATGCAACAGGAAGGAAATCACTTACTGCTTCTATACAACCACTGCAGGTGCAAGTTATCCAAGATACAGAGCAACATATTTTTATTAGCAGGTAAACAGCCTGACCACTGCAAGGGGACCTGGGTAGGTACATAAGGACAGATGTTTATAAAAGTAATTCACAGTCTGAAACTGGCATGATGCAGTCGTTTGCACCTGGTGGTTTCTCATCCTACACATATCACTCCTAGTTGTTTTATCAGTTTCCAGATTTTCCACTGACTCTGACCTTCTGGCATGCCACAGAGCAACTGGGGAAGCGAGCAAAGTGATCAGTGCTCAGGAAAGATTCTTCAGTGCCCCAGACAGCCTAGGCTCACAGTGCCCTGGCACAGCACAGATATATACTATCATCACCTTTCATGGAAATTACTATCCCCAAAGACTCCAATTCGTTCTGACTAGGAAGCCACTGTTCCTGCCGACAGTGGAGACTGTCTCCTTTTAAGCCTTACTGCAGGTTTCCTCTCCTATAGGAACAGATCACAACATATTGAACCAACAAGACTTGTGAGCCTTCATTTCCTGGGAATGCACATTCACAGCTGTAACACCGCACTGAAAGCTGCAGGCTTGGCACTGCCCAAGTCTCAGCTGCACTTCCTTCCTCGCTGGCACACATGGACTCAAGCCCAAGCTTTTCAACACACCGTGCACCATGCACGACCTGCAAGGCAGCCACACGGTGTCTAGCATTGCGCAAAAAGTTAACAAGTAAATTATCACCCAAGACATTTTCAGAACACTTAGTCACTTAACTGTCTCCTAAGGAGAAGATCCATCCTGCTCCCCTGTGCTCTCCCTGCGCACCGGGAGCGATTCACTGCTTCTGACACCACAGAGACACACCGGGCACGGCGCGGTGAGGCCGAGAACGAGAAGATTTATTTGGCCAACAGCACGCAGGAGATGACAAGAAACCATCCGCCTGCAGCGAGGCAACGTCAAAAGCAAAGCAAACCAAACCATCGCCTCCCAGGCATCGGGCGAGGCAGTTCTGTCCCAGACCCCGGCCCGGGGGAACCCAGCCCGCCTGGGCAGTGCCGGCACGTCCGTCCCGGCCGAGGGGCCGCGGGCCCGGGCAGCCCCGCCGGCACAGGCTGTCCCGGCTGCCGGGGAACGGCCCCGCCGGCCTCTCCCTCCGCCGCCCCCGGCCCGGCCCCGAAGCAGCGGCCCGGCCCGCGGGCAGCACGGGGCCGAGGGGCGCCGCTACCCGCCCGGCCCGGCTCATCCTGGCTCATCCCGTCCCCCCGGCCCGCGGCTCCACAGCCCCGGCCCAGCCCGGCCCCTCCGCAGCGCCGGCACTCACTCGGCCTCCGCCATCTTCCGCAGTCCCCGCCCCGCGCAGCCTCCGCAGCGCCCGCCGGGCCTCGGCCGGGCCCGGGCAGCGCGGGCGGAGCGCGGGGATGCTCCACTCCGCGGGGATGCTCCACTCCGCGGGGATGCTGCCCCGGGATGCTCCGCTCCGCGGGGGTGCTGCCCCGGGATGCTCCGCTCCGCGGGGATGTTCCCCCGGGATGCTCCGCTCCGCGGGGATGTTCCCCCGGGATGCTCCGCTCCGCGGGGATGCTGCCCCGGGATGCTCCGCTCCGCGGGGATGCTGCCCCGGGATGCTCCGCTCCGCGGGGATGCTGCCCCGGGATGCTCCGCTCCGCGGGGATGCTGCCCCGGGATGCTCCGCTCCGCGGGGATGCTGCCCCGGGATGCTCCGCTCCGCGGGGATGCTGCCCCGGGATGCTCCGCTCCGCGGGGATGCTGCCCCGGGATGCTCCGCTCCGCGGGGATGCTGCCCCGGGATGCTCCGCTCCGCGGGGATGCTGCCCCGGGATGCTCCGCTCCGCGGGGATGCTGCCCCGGGATGCTCCGCTCCGCGGGGATGCTGCCCCGGGACCCTCCTCGGACAGCCCGTGGGGACCGCGACTGCGGCTCTGGAGCACGTCCAGAGGAGTGCCACGAAGTTTATAAGAGGAGCAGTGCGAGTCCCGTGTGCAGGAGTAATGAGTACAAATTGAAAGACAGGAAATTAGGGTCGCTTTTAGGAAGAAATTCTTTACTGTGAGGGTGTTGAGACACTGCAACAGTTGTCCAGGAGAGTTGTGGATGCCCCAACACTGGCAGTGTTCAAGGCCAGGTTGGATAAGGTCTTGGTCAGCCCTTGGTCTATTGGGAGGTGTCCCTGCCCATGGCAGGGGCTGTTGGGACTGGATGATTTCTAAGGTTCCTTCCAACCCTTAACATTATATGATCCAATAATTAAAAGAAGAGCTGGACGTGTTGGGCTGTTTGCCCCATAACCACGCTCCCAGCTGGGCTGGGGGCAGTACCATAGCCTGCTACACCTTCAGCAAAGACATGGTGGGAATGAAGTCCTTGTCCCCAGCTGAAGCTGCCAGCCCGGCTCCGGCCCTCCTGAACACCTGATCCCATGAGGACTTTCCCATGCACTTGACTTTATTGATTGAGGACAAAATGGCACACCTCCGTATTCCAGAAGCCACGTTTTCACCTCCACTTTGGGCCTTTTGGGGAAAATATACAACATGAAGCAGAAAACAATTTGCTTTAGCCTGTCTTAGGGATGATAAAGGTATCACAATAAAAAATACTATTTATATACGTGAGATGGAATATGTGAGGACAATGCTGTCCCATTCATTTGTACATCATATATATTCATTATAACATTATATTCGTTATTGTTCATGAACTCAGTTTCTCACACTGATATTGAATACTATTTATTAAAAAGATATATACGTCCCCCCAAGCTTGGTATTTCACTGCAAAGCCTTTCCATATTACAAGGTCTGCATATTTCACAGAGCTTTCCATATTACAAGGTCTGCAGAGAGTCAGTGCCTATCCCCTTACAGTTCCCAGAATAATGACTGGGTGGGATGGAATTTGTTAGCTGTTTACTGTAGTGGCCTCTTTAGTGATAACTGCGGTTTCTTTGTGCTGGTATGTTGTGACCAGCAGTGTCACCAAATGTACAAACTTAGAGTGGAGGATATGGTCTATAACAGACATATTAAGAATTGAAAAGGGAGGCATTTGTAGCAGCAGAAACCCGTTGTGGTTTAGATGAGCAATAAATGAATTTTCACGTCATTCAACTGTGGCTTTTGTCACTCAGAAACAAAGTCTTTTTATTCTCAGTAATTCTGATGAGCTGCCTGCCCTGTCTGTGGTTTAGATAGTTATTTTGCTGTACTTGAACGCCAGATTCTGGATTGAGAAAGATAAGAGGTTTTTTTAATCAAATAAAATATCTTTCCTTAACATCAGATAAATGCCTTTGGCCAGCCACATGCCTGAAGCAGAACAAACTTCTTTATCTATTTGTGCCTTAAAGACCAGGACCATCAAAAAGCCTAAAATTAGAAAGTTTGGGAACATGAAGTATATCCTGTAGAGAGGAATGTATGGCATAAGTAGATGGAGATGGCCAGTGATTGCTGGATCTTTCCTTCTGCAGACACATGTAGATATAATCAGGTAGTGACTTGTATATCAATAAATTTGAATTTGTTAGTCAGGTCTGCTGCTGTGTTTGGTACTACAAAATCACAAGATCTTAATTCCTACAACAAAAAAAGTGACCATATGACAAATATTAGCCATATTAATAGAGGCGTATTAAAACTAATATGTGAGACAATAAATAACCAGTGTTGGTGTAAATCACTGCAACTCCAAGGACTTTATGGCATTGCCAACTCACAGCAGCTGAACTCAGTCCTTACACCCATCTGATTACCTTAAGGGCACAATATACTGTTGCATAAAAACAAGAGAAGCATGAGGAAAAAGCATACAAAAATATATCTGAATTGGAAATTCCCCAAATAAATGCATCATCAAATAGTTTTAGAGAGAAAGGAGGCAGAGATATGACCTGCAGAGGAATGGCATTTGCTCTGAATTGACTGGCATTGCTATGAAACATCATGGGAGAATCATCTCTTGGAAAGCAGCAGAGAGTTGTTTCATTGCACTGGCTGCAGAACAAGATAATACAGAATGTTCTGAATTTAGTTTTGGGACGTCGGCATTTCTCTGGAGATAATAAATCTGACAGTGAAAAACTCGGGGAAGTTCATACAAAGCAGAGGAGCCTAAATCAGCCACATACCTAGAGAAAAAGTGGAATTACTCTCCTGTCCCTAACAGTGGCTGTTTAAAATCTGTACTGTGTAAAGCCTCCAGGGCTGCCTGAGACACTGGTTTGAGTGAGCCAAGGGCAGTTGGCTTGACTGGAGGTGTGTCCACAGCAGGACTATAAAGGAATAGTAAGGAGAGAGTGGATACATGGATACACGGATGGATGTGTGAGAAAGTGAAAAAGAAAATAAGAGAGTAGGTAGAAAAACCTAACCCACGTCTTTGTGTGGTGATCCATGATAAAATATCGGGTGTTTCTTAACCTATATGATGTTCATCATCATCATCATCATCATCATCATCATCATCATCATCATCATCATCATAACTTGGGAAAAGCCTGTGTGTATGGCAAGAAGAAGCCGCCTGTAGGAGCTGATTCCTGGTAGGGCTTTCAGAATTTATATAAATAAAGGACACCATCAGGTCAAAGTTTTTGTTCTTTCCCGAGGCCTTCACTGTGTCCAATAGTGGAGCAACCACAGAGTGCACCCAGTGTAGGAAAACCATCTGTGTGGGAAACTTGTTCCCAGGGATTAGGCCGGGTTTCCTTTCTGTCAGGTGCATGAATGAATGTCTATAGAGCTCTTCAAGCACAGTCTGCAGATCCTAAATATCTATGACAGCCCTTCTGCAGAAGCCTGTTTGTGAGCTGTGCTGAAGCATGGCCAATGACCAGCAGTAGTTTTGCAACAAAGAATGCCTGTCCCTCCCTCATTCCACATTGCAGACAACTATATCAAGTACTGCTGTTATCTGGGGCCTTTAGCTAGGATTGTAAAAAAAAAAAAAAAGACACTGTAAATTCTAAATATTCTTCAGGAATATAAATCTCTTCCAAAGCCTTTTTGGAAGTTCTCCATACATACAGAAGCCTTCTGGAAGGCCTTCATAAATAAAGAAGAATAGAACTGGGCACATTTTCCAGAAATGCCTTTTATCTCACTAGCTGAGGATGCTGTTTTGTGTTTTATTATCTGCAAGAGGAGGTGCAGTAGCCACCTAGGTTAGCACACAGCTGGGTCACAGGCAGAGAGCAGCACGGCCGACAAGTCCTGCAGCACAGGAGCTTGTTAGGCACAAAGAGCAGCACGCTGTGAGCTGCTCTGGGGTCTTGGCAACAGCACAGTGAGCAGTGGACAAGTTCTATAAAATTGATTTTCCAATAGTGTTGGCATTTTAGAGAGGAAAGGGAAAAGAGACAGCAGCAGTGTGAAGCCGTCGGATCACGTGCATTCTCACAGATGAGAAGGGCTTGTGCTTATCTCAGGGTAGCAATAGGGTATGCAGTTTTCAGGCTGCCATCAAAGGCATTTTTGTTTATTTATTTAGCCACTTGCAAAAGATGCTGGGTTGTCAGCTCCAGGATCTGAAGTCCTTTATTTATGTGCTGAAAGGCGCTGCATGGACGAATGCAGCCTGGGTTTCCCTGTATCACTCTGCCAGCGTGGCTCAGCCCTGATCTGGTTTCCACACTCATTCAGTTCTTGCTGAAATAGTCACCTAGGGAATAAACACTGCCAGCCACGGCCATGGATTCTGAGATATGGAGTCCAGCCCAGTCAGAAGTTTGCCAAGATAACCTCATTGCATCACGTGCCAAAGAACCACAAAGAGCTGGAGCATTGAAGGACTGTGACATTTAAACAAGATACTGAAAATGCAAGGTAATTATCATCATGTTAGAATGCATCCAAATGGGGAATTTAGAAATTAAAGACTTCCTACCATATTTTTATATATGCACCAGGCAACATCTAGGTTCAAGGGACAGACTAAACAGCTAGGACACTGATCTTCAGTTGGAGTATTTTTTTCAGTGGTAAATTTATTCAGTGGTGGCTTCTGGTGAGAAGCAAGGACAGTGTGGAGCCTGAAGGTACTCTGGGAATGTACAAGAATGCATTCTAGTCCTGCGAGTGAGTGCATCTGTCATAAGTGTGTCACTTGCTAAGAGTCAAAATAAGGTCAGTGCAGATGAGTAAGTATTTGTAAAAAAGGGCAGGGAGGAAATTCATGTCAAATCAAGCTAAAAGTAGATGGCTGAGTGGATGAGGAAAATGGCAAAAGAAATGCAAACAGAAAAACTGCAGTCTTAGAACGAAAGCAGTCTTGTACAAGAAGTTAAGTTTTTTTTCTGGACTTGATTGAAAATATTTTAAGTATATGTCTCATTGAAGTTAGACTGAAAATTAACGTATATAAGTTTGGAGGTTCTCTCCCCATGAAACTCGGATTCTCTCCCCCTCTCCCCCCTCCTTTTCCCTCTCCTCCTTCATTCCCTTTGTGGCATCTCAGATCCACAAGGAAGGAGAAGATTCTAGGAGCTGCACCTGAAAGCTTCTGCCTAGAATCCCAAGGTTTTCTGTGTGGTCATTAGCAGGCAATCACAGTGACAATTGCACTTGGCTATACAGCTGACTGAATTTATTTCAATTTGCACTATATTTGTAGAGATATAGACTTTATAATTAGGCCTACAAAAAATATCAACAACTCATTTTTTTATCATTTTTTATCATTTTTTTATTACTGTGTGGTAGGGCAACAACCCATCCTGTTTTGCCCTTCAGTGTACAAAGGCAGAGTGTGAACCTCTCAGGCACACATCTTGGGATGGTGCTGTGCAGGCTCAGGAGTTGGACTTGATGATCCTTGTGGGTCCCTTCCAGCTCAGGATATCCTATGAACCTATGAACAAGGCTACTCCTGCAGAGTTTACAGTCCAGAGAGAGCAGCAGATTCCTCCTCAGGTGGCAAAAAGAGATAGCACACACAGAGTGTGATCCTTGTGTTCATTTGATGCATCTATTTTAAGTTAAAAAATTGTCTTCTAGAGAGGCCTGTTTCTTTCCTTCACCTGTTGCAGATGGAGAAGGTGCCAAACTGCATAGACATCTAACTTTTAGGCCTCAGAATAAGGAGATAATGATGTTATCCTGTGTAATTTGTTCAAAAGCACAGGTTATCTGGGTCAGTGTTGAGGAATGTTTGTGTTGCAGCAGTCTCAGGCACTTCTGTCAGACAGCAATCACTGCTGGCATTGACAGTGCTGGGAAGGATGCATTACAGAGCAGTTTGAAAAATGTCTATTTCTCTTAGCCAATGGAAATCTGCAAATTTACAGTGACAATTCAAATATCACAAGTTCTCATTTCCAACAAATATTTCCATATTGCAGCATTCAGCTTCCTCACAAATTTGACCTTTCCCTCAGAAAGCACAAGATGCAAATGCAAAAATAAAGGAAGCAAGAGCTCACTTAGAAACACAATTTTCCATTAAAAGCAGTTTTAATGAAATATATTCCATCAGCTGGAGTTGCTTTTGACAGGCAGTAAGCGATTCAGGTGCCTAAACACAGGATTCATGGTCTGTCTTAGAAATACTTTAAGGCATCCAGGAGCTGCATGGATTTGGGGATGTGACACCCTTACCTTGCTGAGGCTGGGCTGGGGCTGGGGAAGGACACTCCGGAGCATCTGGAATAGCACTGCACACCCTGTGGCTGTGCAATTAGTCTCAGAATGTCTGCAATTTCAGACAATAAAACCTCCCATCTGATGCCATTACTAACAGGCTGTCAGAGCCTGATAAAGAAGAGGGGCAGCAGCACAGTGCCCTTGAATCTCACCCTAAATTCATGACACTCTTTTGGCATCTCCTGGTTATTTTACACCAGAGCAGCCAGAAATTCCTGTGCTGGCAGCTCCGTGCTGTGACCTCCAGCAAGTGCTGAGCCCCAGGAGCTGGCTCACGCCCTGCCTCCATGCCAAGGCCCAGAGCAGGAGGCAGGGTGCAATGCAGCAGGAGCCCGTGCTGTCCTGGGAACACTCGGAGCACATGGCACGCAGCCACAGCAAGCTCGGCAAGAAAAAAGTGAAGTCTGGCGTTGGGCAACTGGATTGTGCAAGGAACACCGGGATAAACGGAGCGGTGCCTAGTAATCAACTCTGTGTAAGTCTCCCTGAAGCTATAAAAAGACAAGGAGGATTAATAATTGTCTGAGTCAGCATTATTATATGTATATTTTAAGTCTCAGGGTCACAGAGGTAACATTGGAGAGCCATGTGCTAGAGGAGGAAGACAAGAACATAACTGGTCGTGGTCAGCTGCGGCTCTGAGCAACCTGGGCCAGGGGAAGGTGTTCCTGCCCATGGCAGGGGGGTTGGAACGGGATGATCTTCAAGGTCCTTTCCAACCCAAACCATTCTATGATTCTATGGGAATATAATATAAATGGAATTGGTATTGCAGAGTTCTCAAGCCTTTTCCTATTTCATAATTATATTACCATTTTGGCTATAATCGCTGTGAAAAGATAAAGAATTGTCTCTATTCTATAGTGACCCACTAGTTGGTGTCAGCAAAGAATTTTTAGGCTGCCCTGGATTTCTGAGCTTCTGCTTAAACTTGACCTTTTCTGATGAAAGCAGGAGCTTAGCCCTGCTGTGTAAGATTTGATGTTACTACCAGAACACAGGGTATGAACCTTCTGAACTTATATCTTAATGTGAGGGCAAATGGATCTATTAACAGAATCAGTTATAGTCTTCCACATATTTTTAAGGTTTAATGAGGAAGATATTTTTTAAATTCTTACCTCTTTTAGGAGAATTATCACACACAAGTTGAACTAAAGTTTTCAGAGGTAGTGAAAAATACGTGCCCAGCTGTGTTGCTGATGTGGAACACTGAACTATGACCAGCTTAAACTGGCTCCTGGATTTTGTCTTAGCCCTTTACTCCTACACCACACATTTTGAATGTGAATTTCTGCTGGCATTGTAAATTTACCCCAGTGAAGAATTTGGCCTTCATGGTGCAGAGACAAAATCTCGGTATTGTGTTTGGATTGTTCTTAGTGGGGTTTTTTGGTATGTTGTTTTCTTCTTTTTGCTCGAGTGATTCATTTATGAAACAAGATGATGAGATTCAGGTTTCTGATGGTCTTTCCATTACCCAGGAATTGAAGTACTCTGAGCAGGCCAGGACTCGCATAAAGATAAACACACACACTCCAAGTGAACACAAACACTTTAAATACAACTTGTGCCCTGTGCTATTTACTCTGCTGATCTTCTGCTGTGGATTTATGGCTGTTGTCACAGTACTTTCTTTTCTGGCCTTTCTCGGAAGAAAGCTTTTTCAAGAACTAAATTAATTAAATTCACAGAGTGTTAAACTAAAAATATTGTCCATACAGATATGCATGCATATACATGCATATACCTACAATTAGAAACCAGTTCTTCTGGAGATTTGATCTAAATGTGGCAGATAAGATCATCTGATAATTAGTTTGTTTTGCGTTTGGATCTGCAGGGCAGATGCTGGACTCCAGATAACATAATTACTTTGGGAAAGGGCACCAGCTTCTCATATGTGCATCCTTAGAATCTTATGAAGATCCATTGCAAATAAATTCAAAGCCATGTGCCAGTTGCCAAATACATTATTTTTAAAAAGGGAATTTCATGCACCAGTCTTTTTGAGAGTAATCTGCTTATGCAGTTTCTGGACTCTTAGATCATTTTCCAGCCTTTGTGGTGCAGCAGAATAAAGATCGTGTTTTATTCCAGTTATGAGATTTTAGCAATATATTATTAGAGACTTTAAAAGTAGTTTTACATGCTTGTAACCAGAACATGGGCCAAAATGAGTAATGTTTTGCCATTTCTGCTGCTTCAGAAAAAGTGATCTTAACTTGAAAACCAGCAGTGATGTTACATCTTATATCTTCAGATGAAACTTGGTCTCTTGTGGCTGTGCTAGAAAACTGATACATTTTCTGTTTGCTCTATAGGCAGAATTTCAGTAATCCTGGCTTTCTCTTTTTCTGCATAATAAATAAGGAGTTTCATTCAGGTTTGGTTTTTTTTTTCTTATTCATAAATAAGAAATCTCATCCTCATTTGGTGTAGAGCCACTTCAGATGCTTCACGAACATTTTATTGTCTGCCTCACTAACAAATACACTGTCTACCCAGAAACATTGTGGCTTCCCTTAGATTTTTCTATTCATTTGATTCAAGTGGACAATAAAGCATGCTGAATGACCGAGTGTCACTGATGACTAGAGAGCTTTAAAGGAAAACCATTCTGCCTCCTGCATTTTCATCGGTTTTCATATATCTGAATGTGCCCTGCACACACACACTGTATTTTAATGGCCTTGTTGATATATTTCTGTTAATTTTTAATGATTAAAAAATTAGTGAAAATAGGTACCCAGATGCTGAAGATTAATAAATAACCTGCTACTGAGAAATGTTGGTTACACGTATTTTTGGTAAATTATTCTGGAGTACTTGGAAAACATATGAATACTCAGGGAGGTCCTTTAAAAGGAAAAATAGATATATATTTCCATCTGCTCTGGGCATAGATGAAAGAGATGACTGAGAAATTCCAGTCTGTGACTTGTATCAGGGGTGTGAGTTGGTGGAATACCTGGACTGGTAACAAAAGACATTTCTCCCTCTCAGGCTGGAGTTTGCCATGTTGCAGAGCCTGGTACAAAGCCAGCACCTCTCGTGTTCCCTTTTGGCTCACACAGTGCACAGGTCTCATGTGCTGCACAGGGATAAGGTGTTATTTACATTTGTTTTTCTTTTTTCACTCTTCCTAGTCAAGCAGAGGTGTAAGTGACTGTAATTCCTTTCTCCATTAACTAGATGTGACACTTCAGCAACTTTTGCCTGACATACATCTGGTTTTCTGGAGGCCCTTATCCTGAGGGATCTACTGGACCTTCAGATGCCCTTCAGGTATTAGATACCCACTGTGTGATTTTCAAGGTAACTCAGGAGATAGTTCTTTCTTTCTGAAATGCAGGTAGGGTTTTTTCCTGTTTATCACATGTTCAGGCACTAGGAGATGGATATGGTGTAAAATACAGATGCATTGGGAAGTAGCAATGATGGCAGCACAGGCAAGGTAATTAAATGAACTCTCTTGGAGAGGGGTGATACTGGATACTCAGGATGTTACAGTTCTCCACCTCTTAAAATTACATACATACTATTTACAACACCTCTTGGTTGAGTAAGAATTTATTAATGTTGCTGCATGTGCAGCTAAATGCTAACTATGACATCAGGCAGTACTGCTCTGTCTCTGGGTGAAGGTGTGAGTGGAAAGAGGTACAGAACTTCCTTCTGTCACATTCCCATCTACAGATACACATGAACTGATAGAAATAACCTTTCCTAATACCCACAATTTTCTGTAGTTATAATTTTTATTGTGCCTGCTGCCTGAAAGATGATAAGACTTATTCATAAATTCACACTCCAGTGGTTTGATAAATATATAACAGTCTGAAGAGGAGTTTCTTGGTGCAGTGCATGTTATTTATCAGGTCTCAGTTTTCCTTGGGTTTGGTCCTAAGGTTTGTGTTGGTTTTTTGTGGGGTTGTTTTTTTTTTTAAATTTTGACATTTTTGTCTGACTTCTCTGATCCTCTTCCTTCTAAGAGCAACAAGGAAAAATAGCACTTGGGACAACTAAAACTAAATCCATTGTGACAAAAAATATGTTTATATACCTTTATTATATTATCTCTTCCTCCCTATCTGATAAATGAGGAGGCGAGAATATTGTAAAGTGATATTCTATAGCAGGCACAACGCTTATCAGTTACTTTCCTTTGACCTTCTGCCTTAGAAAATTAATTCACTTGAGCTGTTCGTACACTAGAACATTAGGAAAAAAATAATGTTAGCACTGGTGAATATAATCTCTGCAGGAAAGCTGGGCAATTATTCAGTGGTCTAATCTTATCTCTTGTTTCATTTTTATATGGCAAGTCTGCATTTAAAGTATTAGATATACTGTGCTTCTGCTCAGTACCATCAAACCCCAGTAAATAAACGCTGCTAAGTGCCACCATGAGTGAAGGAGCTTATAATGAGAAGTGTGAGCAGCCCTGTGCACCATTCATCATTCTGTTCAGGCCCATATTGGGGCTCTTTTTATCAGCACTACTCGGAGTGGTGTCATCACCTCTGGTATAAATCTTCTGTCAGTGTCTGTCGTCCCCGTGCCCTATTAAACTCATGCTCTCACATAATCACCAAATGACCTTTGGATGTCTTTCATTAACCCCTGACCTGAACCCCGCTGCCTTCTTGTTGGTAGGTAAATCTATAACATGACATTTGCTTATGACTCAACCTTTATCCTTGCTGAATAGTTGTGCCTTTCTTTTTATTTTTTTTTTCATTCTGGAGCAAAAAGATAGTTACAATCTTAAGGCACAGCTTGGATTTTAAAGGTTGGAACACAATATTCACCTAAGTGTCTCCTAATAGACTTTCTAATATTTGTGCACAACTGCATATTGAATCTTATCAGTTGTAAACTGATGCAGGATGTTAGCCTCTTAAGTAATAATTTCATTTCTGATTGAAGTTTTCCTTACCTCAGATATTTTCTTCTTGCTGTGTTTACCTAATCAGAGATTAAAGATTGATTAATTCAAATTCAGTTGTGCAGCTGTGTCACAGCTTAGCCTAAAATTTCTGATCCTGCAGATGATGGTAGCTACTACACAGGAATAATGATAAAAAAAATAAGGCAAGATTTTGTTCCCATGAGGATCAAGTGGGCTGGAAAGTAGTTCCTGCAGTGGTCTCTCTGTGTTGCCAATGTCTTACTGCAAAGCCTTGGTCAAGCTACTTGCTTTTTCTATGACTCATTTACCTCACTTGTAAAACGGGCCATGGTAAAACTGTGCCTGCAGAATAAAACATGAAAAATGGCTTCTATTTACCTCTTGTGTGCTCGGGAACCAGGCTGATGCTCTTATTAACCCTGCTCAGCTAAGTGTGTGTACAGAGTTGAAAGCATACTGAATTATATTCCTCCCCCTTCAGCCCTCCCTCCCTCCTGTGAATGAGCCTCTAGTTACTCTTCACTATTATTAGTACCAATTAACTAAGATTCGTATCAATTGTAGTGCTGCAGACCCACTGATGGAAGGGATTCTTGGCAGTGAACAGGAGAGGAAGCAGTTGGGGTTTGTGCAGGCACTGGAAGGAGGGGTCTGTGGAAAAGGCAGGAGTGGCTGGTGTTCCCTTGGTGGGGGCTGGAGGAATGGGCTCAGCCTCTGATGGGAAATGGGAGACAGGGGATGGATGTGGCACCAGAGCAGCTCAGGGAACACAAAATGCAGGGATTCAGGGTGAGTGAGGTTGTGGGGAGAGAGCAGGGTGGATAGGTGTGATGAGGGTCTGTCTGCAAGGTGCTGTGGTGCTGATTCAGTCTCTGGAGTGACCACAGAAAAGAGCACGGGGCTTCCTCTGGGAAAATTAGGGTAAAAATATGAGTGAATGTACATGGATGGCTTTTGTAATTCTCTGCTAAAGTGCTGTAAATCATCCTGGAGCAATGGTAAAGTAAGAAGAGATTAGATGGCTTTATCTTTTCCTGAATTTCACACATAGCTTTAATAAGAATATTTTAGCAGAATTGTGTACGTATAAAAATTTCAACTAATTTATGGAATGGTAACAGTGTTTCCTGCTCCATATAATGCACACACACTCATTAAATCTGTCTTGATTTTGCTATGCATGAAGCTAAAGCAAAATGCCAGCAGTTTGTTCCTGAAATTTTCTTTTACTGTATTCAGGAATGGCAAGCAGGTTATGATTCTCTTTCCTGTTTTGGTATGAGGCTGTCTCCTCACAGCTGGAAGGCCCATCTCTTCTCAGCTTGTGATCAAGCACCATCAAAAATGGAGACAATTTCAGGGAATTGGGAATGAACAGACAAGCAATTTGTCTCTTTTTTTAACTTACAGTGTTTTGATCTAGCATTTGTCCCTGGTTTTATCAGTGTTGCCCTCATTTCTCCTTTTTCTCTCTCATTTTCTTCTCTGCTTGGGTTTGTGTTTTTTTGATACCAAGGGCAAAAAACCCCCAGTGTTGATATTTTTCACTCATAAAATACCTGGAACGGGTTAGAGGAGTAGCAAAGGAAACTGTACCAAAGCCCAGCTGTCAGCAGATACCCATCCCTGGTGTTGGCTGACAGCTGTAGCTCCTCTGCCTCTCTGGAAAGAGAGGTTGTTCGTGGCATCAGCCATCTCTGCTGGAAGGTGACAACACCACATGTGCCTGGGACTTGTGTCCTCTGAGTGACTTGGGCATGATCTGAAACAGCATCAGCCTCCTCAAGGTGTCTGAGCCACAGACACGGGACATACCAGGGGATGTGGCTGCAGAGGTGACAGTGTCACTGCTGGGACAGAGCTCACTGTCACATCTGGCAGTGACCAGGTAAACACTGAGATGGCAGTTCTAAAACAGAGTGCACACAAATGTCCTGGTGAGAGGCTGTTGCTAGGTCAATCTGCTCTCATTGGCAAAAGGGAAAAAACTGGGCGAGACACCGTGTGATACCCTGGGCCATTAGAGCCTGTTAATGCCCCTGGGACACCGACCCAGAGCCCTGCAGTGACAGGGAGGTAGGGACAGGGAGCAGGCAGCTACAGGAAGTGTGATGGAAAGGTCATTTTCCTCACATGTCCCACAGTTTCACTTGGGCCCTGGTGATGCCCCAGCATCCCTGGTGGTGCCCATGACGTGACCTGGTACCGGGGCACAGGTTTACTGAGCAGAGATCTGTTATTTTAGGTTTCATTGGGACTGTTAAAACTCCAAATAATGGTAACACCAGGGACAATAGCAATAAGGTACAACAGTGCTCTGGAGCTCTAGCTCTGGATCAGAATTCTATTGTGCTAGGCACAGCAAAGCCCTTTCCATCACCACTGGAGAGTGGGAAGAATAAAATCACAAAAGCATGGGAATAGAATTAGAAAATAAAGGACTGTCTCTCTCTACTTTTTATTTGGATTTACAAATACATTTGGAAATGGTTGTCAGGGTCAAATTTGGCAAAATGCAGTTGAGAACCTCTGAAAAAATGTATTTTGAGGAGAAATGTATAAAGTAAGTCTCTTAGATGGCTAAATCCCACAAACCTGAGCGTGCTTTTGACCTGGCCATGGCAAAGCAGAAGATTTTCAACCGATGACAACAACTGAGAGGATTTTGGATGATGGCAGCAAAGAAACACAAAGGGGTGGTTAATTGTGTGACCCACAGGGAGCACTGGATGACATTAATGGGTATAAAGAGGCCATATTTCCATAAGTGACCATTAGTCTTCTGCAAATGTTCCTCGAAGTATAAAGGAATGATTTTCTCACTCCAATTAATCATCCTAGAAATCCTCCTTCGTGTAATCTTGAAAACACGGGAGAGGACTTAGTATCAGTAAATGTTGCCAGATGTACAAAATGGCAGAGTAATGTGTTGTATAAAATGATTTTGGGTGGCAGAAACTGGATAGGAAGCCAAGAATACTGCACCAACATTTGAGCTTTTCTGTGAGAGGCGTTGCCAGCCTCGGGAGGGAGCACTGGATAATTTATAGGTTAACATTTTCTTTTTATGTGAATAGCATTTTTTCTCATTTATAGTTAATTAGGTTAAGCATGCACGGGGAGTGAGGGAGGAAAGACTTTCAGAGAGAATCTAAACGATTAGTAATTTGAAAGAAGTAAAAGAATCTGCTAAAGGATGTAGCTCTGGAATTAAATATGTTGCTATAACAAGTGTAAGTATCAGATAGGAATTTTAAAGGTTCTTACATTAATTATAGCAGCAGCATAAAAAGAGATAGAGCATATTTACAGATTTGGCACATGATTTCTTTTCCCAAGTAGCTGGTGTTTCATTTTACTAGAGGAGGAGAAATTATTTGTCCCACCATTTCACAGGTTTATATCTTCTGCACACATTTCTTGTCTCGGGGATTTTGGTTCACATACAGGATCAGTTAAGGTGAATTACAAAGTAAAATGAACATTCCCTTAACCACTGAGTTTCTTCAAATCTTTTTTTCCTGTATAAAATCTTCTTGACACTTTCTGCTTGGATTAATATTTTTTTGGCAGATTCTGTGTGTCCATCTCTACTCAGGGACTGGAATAATTTCATATAGGTCACTCTAAAAAATTTGCACCATATCTAATCTGGGACAGACTTTTATGCAGACACTCAAATGGCTCAGGGTATTGAAATCACCTGGGCTGCAGTTTGTTTACTGGTGCACAGACCTGTCAAGTCCAGCATGTTGATGGTGAGGGTTACACCGTGGGCTGGCATCTCCCACCACGAGGGTGGTGCAGTTCTCCTTTGCAGTGCTGTATCACAGGCTCTGCCCCATCCTCGTGTCCCATTTCCCTGGAACAACTGGCTGGTTTTGACCCCAAGCCTGGCTTTTTCACTCTCTGCCTCTGTTGAGTGATCCAGAGCAGAGATGCTATGGCCAGAGACAGGATTTTGTGTTCCAGGATATCTGTGATGAACACTTTCACCTGGAACACTTTCCACTGTGTAATTTTTTGAAAATGCTTTTAATTTTTGAAAACAGCTTTTAACTAATTTTCAGTACTGTAAAATGTTGGGTGGAGTTTTAATATGTAAGCATATAAGTTCAAATTTAAACACTTTTGTCCAAAGGATCTGATGTACAAATTCTCCCAGCTGAAGAGTGTGTAGTACTTCTGATGACCAGGCAAGACTTTGAGTTAGATAGTAAATATAGATTTAACAGTTTATCCCTTGACACTCAAATAATTCAAGAGGCGAATGATTTATGATTTCAAGAAATGAATGATTATTTATACTGGAAAACACTGCCATTTTTATTGCACATGAGCAATTCCATATGGAGAGTTATTCAAAGTAGTTTAATATTTGTGCTGTGCCCATAAATGCCAGTTTCTTTTTCTAGACAAGGATCTTTAAAATATCCTGAAGGAAATGAATGCTGAGCCCCCGTGAAAGTCAGGGAGAGACAAGAGCTGAATTCCCTGGTTTTAAAAGATCACAGAGTTTATTGGCTTACCCTCAGCTGAGACAACAACATTTTAGGATAAATTTTGAGTTCTTCTTACATGACAAATGTGGTGCAATGAGTTTAAATGCCCTGCCTTGGGTGACCCAGGGAAGCAGAAGCAGACACAGTAGAACAGAGGCACCTGACTCAGAGCCCATTCACCTCCTGAACCACAGGCCACCTCTCACAAGCCAAGGGGATTCTTTCACACGTTCAAGGGGAAATGTCAGACAAAACAACAGTTCAAGCCAAGCTCGTAGTGGGTTTGGATAAATAGGTTTTGGCCAAGCAGCCCATGATGAGGAGCAGAGCCCAGACCTTTGAGTTTTCTTCCTGGCTAACTGCACCTGTGCCTCTGGTGGCTCCTGGCAAGCCCTTCAGCCTGAAAATTTGGGCAGAAATGACTTACTGAGTTGTGAGAATTAGCTAACTAACGCTGTGCAAGAGCTCTGCCAGGGAGCTGCTCTGCCCTCCGTGGGAGAGCCTGAGACATGTGCTGTCTCCAGCCCCTTGCAGGGTAGGACTGAATTGCACGAGGGCTCATCTGTTGCTGCTGAGGTCATTGGGGGGTATTTTGATGCACCCTTTAGCCCCTGTACTTGCCCAGGCAGCCCCATGGACTGGAGCTGACTGAGACTGGTGCAGTTTAGGCCTTTTGAGCATCAACCAATTCCCACAGGGCAGCTCAAAGAAAGAGTTGCAGTGATCAGTCCTGCCTGTGGAGCAGCACCAGGTCTGAAGGGCAGCATGAGCTCTGCCACAAGTGATTGCTACACCTCTAAAGCATGTCCATAGCTCTCCATGAAGAGATTCCAGCACAGTTAGAATGTTAACAGGACTTGTCCCTCTGCCCCTGTGTCGGTTCCCATATGCGGCCGGAATGGTCACAGCAGAAGGATCCGGGTGAGGAACCACAAGACTATTTCCTGACATCCCTTCTGCTTAGAGATCCAGTTTGCAGGGGGACAGCTTTGGGATAAGACAGGTGGACTCTGCAGCTGCTGCCTAATTCATCCCAGCAGCATCAAATGTCTCCTCTCTTCATCTGAGAGACGAAGGAAGAGAGGTAGGCATATTTTATCCGTGGTAAAAATGGCAATATCCAAGGAGAGGGATCAAGGAGGACAGATGTGCATTTCTTCAAGACCTGGATCACACCACTGGCAGGTGAAATGCTTCTCCTTGGACCAGTTGGTTTTCCCATCTTTGGGAATGGAAAGCCCCTTGCACCTGGGCTTTGTCTCTTCTCCACTCTATACTTGATCATCAGGGCAGTGGGAGGTGCTGGGTGCACTAACAGTGCCTGGAGAACTGCAGAGCTCTGAATGGCTTTTGCTGTGTCCTTGTGGGATCTATCCTGGAGCCTGTGCCAGTGGATGTTCCAAGACTTGGCTCATAGTAACATTCCTTTGAGAAATAATGGTTTCACTGGGAGAAGTTGCCAGTACATTAAAAATGTAAGAAGGACAGCATTTTTCACACAAATGCTTGCTGTCAATATGGATAATGAGCTACGTGCTGCTGGTTTCCTTCTTGGGGTGGGAGACAAAGGAGAACTGGACTTTGTGCTGAATGGATGCTTGTGAGAAGCTGGTACTATTCAGTGATTCACGAACAGCTTGCAGACATCAGGAGTAAAGGTTCGTTACATCTCTAATTTTCTTCTTCCTTTGGGCAGGTGGTCTAACAGCCCAACAGCTGATCCTACATTTTAAATTTAATTTTAATTGAATGCACTGTTAGAGATGCCTTAAATTGACTCTTTTTGTTTGAATTTCCTGAGGGAGTTTGCCCCAAGACCTCTATCCTAGTGATAACTTATTCTGGCCAATGGAGCCAGTGTGTATTTATTGCACAGCTCTCCGTCCCCTCTCCGGCTTCTGCTCCCATGAACACTGCAGTTGCTGATGACTAGAAAATTACTCAAGTGTGAACTGTTTCACTGTCTGTCACTTTGCTCATTAGGCTAGTGAGAAAATGTATCTATGGCTCTGTCACACACAGCCCTCATTAGGTTAGCAGCACATTGAGATCATTGCCTTTTTTAAAGATGGCTGCAGGAAAATGGTTGGGTAGTTTGATGCTCCTCAGTAATAAGTGGAAGTAGTAAAACCAGGGCTTGCTGCATTCCCTTCTGAGATAATTGCATTGTTTGCAGAGCCTGATCAATGGAATGAAGTGATACTGCTGGGCAAGGCAGCATAATCCCACTTCTTACTCTGAGTGGAAGGGGCAGAAGATGCTCAAGATAATTCAGTGTGCAAAAGAGATTGAGGACAAGGACACTCCATTTTTTGCAGCAGCTTCTCCTTGTGCCTGTTAAACTGGAGGAGCCCCACTGAGGGCGGTGTGCTATTATTTGTACCAGCATGAGCAGAGTTTAGGTCTATCAACTATAGCTCTAACTGGCAATGAGGACTTCCAGGGGTTTCTAGTTCCTACCTTCAGCAATTAGCCAAAGTAGCACTAATCAATATAGAACCATTTTAGCCATTCCTAGAAGGCTGCACTTAGACACTCTCACTGCCAAATGTCTGTGCTGTGCTTCTGTTAGAAAAGATGTGCTAAATGACCACATGCTTTCTTTCTAATTAGTGCTTTGATTCTAGTTTACTTATTTTCCTAAGCAAAGAGTGCCACTAACTTCCACACTGGCGTTTCCCTGAAGCTGATCCATTAACTGTTATATGCTCTGGAAAGACAGGGTGCTGTTTGCTCCAACCACCAGAGCAGTGTAGGATGGGACCATTGTATTGATGGGAACTGCTGCTTGCTTTGCTGCAAAGGGTGATTCTGGGAGCTGCAGTACAGCCTTTTCTGCCATAGCCTTGGTGTGGACATTTGTCTAGCTCACTGTCTTACTAGATGCTGTCAGCACTGGTAGGTGACAGTCTGCATGTCACTACAATTGCCCAGAAAAGTAATTTTACATGAGGAATTTCTTCTATGCTTTCACTGGGAAGTATTTCTACTGGTGATTTGCTTCTGTGTGGTGATCCCAAAGACCTGAAAAGCAGTTTACACACAAACTTTTGCATCAAATGAATCTTTGTAGAAGTGTGCAGGGCAGTGTCTGGTCACCCCACTGGACCTGCAGTGCTGATGACCCATCTCTGTTCCACCACAGGAATGTTCATTAGAGGATCCGTGGTGTTCTGTAGCTAATTAGGTTCATAGCAGATATGTATCCCCTAGGGATAAGATGGTGAAAAAAACTTAAGGCCTTTTTGCTTATTTAAAGTTGATATCCAACTCCAAGTTAAATTGGATATCAAGTACTTGACTTGCTCTGCATATATTCTCTTCAATTCCATATACATAGGATTCTTCTCATTATCTGCATTTACAAATTCAAAGGCAATTAGCCCTGAAATAGCTAGAAATGTAGAGAAAAGAAATATTTGAATTTTTATTTCCCGTAAAGTTCACATTTTCTTTTTCATTTAAGTGGAACTTTAATTTCTTTTGAAGCATGTAAGACAAGTGTAAAAAAAAAAAGAAGAAAAAGAAAAAAAAAGTCCCTCATGGGACAGGAAGCTGAAAAGGACCATTATGATGAAATAGAGTATTTGCTTCCTAGCCTGGTGATTCAAGTACTCTTAGAGAGGCTGAGTCTATATCCACACATTGACAGTTCTGGCACTGGGATGCCTGGGCTCTGGTGTTTTGGTTCTCCTGGCAGCTGAGGCTGGGCTGGGAGCAATGCTGGATGTTTCTAGAGGCCAGCCTGGTTTGTGTGCTCAGTACCAGCCTACAAGGTCACCACAAAGCACAGCCAAACCTGCAGCTCCACACCATCTGCTGTGTCCAGCCTGTCCCTGCCGTGGGCTGGCATTCAGCTGGCTCTACAGTCCCCAGCAGGAGCTCAAATTGATGTCCAAGCCAAGCTCTGGAGCTACCTGTGCAGGAATACCTGTGTTCAGTCAGAAGCTGAGTGGGTGTTAAGGGACATGGGAGCAGAGAAAGAGCTCAAACTCTCATTTAAGACATAATCCTGGTGTAGCCTATGTGAAATAGGCCACTCCAGTTCCAAAGGAATTGGTGTCCCCAAACTAAGAATGAGCAGACAGAGAAAGCTTGGCTCTCATGAACCCAGACCCTGAGCAGCCATAGGATAGGAGCCAATTTCTTGGATTTGTCCTTTGTGTCAGAATGGAACCAGTCTGGTGAACAGGAAAGCCTGAGCTGTGGCTGCAGTGCCTGTGTAGGGGGCAGCCCTGGGGACCTGTCCCCAGCTCTCTGCCATCACTGCATTCCCTGCAGACCAGGCTGTCCATCCCCTCAGGGTTTCACAGGGTGCGTCCAACCTGGCCACTGGGAATAACAGCTTCATGCTCTGTGTTGGTTTTGCGATTGTCTTCAGTTTTATATCAGTATTTAAGTTTCCTTCTCATACATAGCTTGTCTTCAGACACACCGGCTTTTTGAAAGTAATTAACTTGCAACAATATTACTTAGTTCATCCAGCTGGCTGGTTGTGCCTTATTGGTGCTTAGGAACAAGACTGGGTTTTTTCTTCTTCCTGACAGGGATTCTTGGAGCCTCGATGAGCAATTAGTTTAAAAAAGCTGTCCTGGGGAGACAGAATTAGTACTAAAAAGGCCCAAGACCTAACTTGAAAATCTTCGAGATGTCTGCCATTTTGTTATTCTTTTTATTCATCAAAGGATACATTATAAACTAACAATCTTCCCCAAATACATATCACCTTTTAAACAAAAATAACAACTCTTTTAAGTTGTACAAGTCAATTTTAATAATATTAATTTTAAGTAAAAATACAGCATCATATTCCAAGAGATGAATGAACAGATGATGCTTCAAGTGTTGTTTGGGGTTTTTTGTTGAATGACATTTTTATAAAGAAAGTTCCCAAAGTGGAATTACTGCAGGAGCTGACTTTCAAAGGACAGTTGGTGGCATTAGTTTCTTCTTTTTTTTGGAGCTGATGGGACCCAAGACTAGACTCAGACTTTTTAACTTCTGTAAACTCTGCAGTATCTGCTGCAATAGGAAAATAAATAACCAACAGTAATACATGAAGACATTATAGGCAACATGGCCTGAACCAGTACCTCACTAATGTGTACATAACCTGCTTTATAAAACCATATCTTACCCAGGCTAAGGACTTAATTATTATTGATTAGTTCTGCCCACTCTCCAATATCAGTCATTATTGAAATAATCTCCGTATCCCTCATTAAACATGCATCTGTTTCCATGGGAATGCGTTTTAAAACCAGAAGTGCTATTTGAATATTATTGGTTTCACTGGTTGTTCAGGCACTTGGTACTGTGGTTGCCCAATCTGTCATAGTTAATCAACTCTCATCTCTTAACACTGGCTGCAGTTATCAATGAGTTGAGGATTAATATTCTGGGCGAAGCAGATGATAAATCATTTGTATATAATTAGTGTACAGCAAGGTTACAGCTGACATGAATTTTTATCTTAATTATGAGAGAAATTTGTTCCATTAATTTAATTTAGTTTGCATGAGTGGCTAGACACCTAACAAAGTTAATCTTACACCTGTCATTACAACAGTAAGGAGAGGCTCATTTTCAAGCTGTAGACACAGAAACTCTGGTATATAAGGATAATGTTGCTCATTCTGATGTGAAAATAGATGATCATAGACAGAAGATACAGAACCTACTCTCCTTAAAGGCTTCCCAAAGGATTTATGTGTGAATATTACAGGGATTCAAATCTGGTTGCTTCTGTACTGAGCAGACTAATTTTCCTTCATTCTCCTTCTGTACGTCTTCACGAGAGAAGCATGCAGTGCCTACAAACAAAGGCAATGATCTTCCCTTTATTTTCATTTTAATTACTTTAGCTATATACATATAGTTAACCTGTGACAATGCCATAGCCCTTGTGTGACATAATATCTGCATTAATAACTATGGGTGAGGAAATTGTGCTGCCTGCAATCCAGCCTTCATATTTATGTGAAAAAGAATTATTCATAACTTCATCTACTACACAAATGGCAATTATGCAGGCATTTCTGAGGTTTCAGCAGACTGAATAAACCTAAATTCTGTGTTAATTATCCAAGCAATTATCAAGTCTGATAAATCATACATGATTGATAGATAAGGTGGGGCTGTTTGGGTAACAGGATATGGTGTTAGTTATTTTGCTGATAATTAACCAAGCACTGAAATGAAAGAAGACTATTTGTGGCACCTCTTATAAAAATGTTTATCTTTATAGATTTGTTGATTATAGTTATTTTATTCTGTTAGGACGACATGGAAAAAGAAAAGCCAAGACCTGAGTCTTTTTACAGCTAATGAGATGCGACTGAATACAGTGGAGAGAGAAATATAAGTGAAAATTGCATTCTGCACTAGCTCAAGTCCAAATACATATTTGTAATATAAGCCACAGTCTCCTTCATATTTGCAGCATAAAAATAACCCTCAAACAGAAACTCTAATTGAACAGTAACTCAGATTAATGTTTTGTAATATTAGTTCACAATTATTACTCTCAGCTAAGGTCAAGAAGTATATAGTTGGATATTCACAAAGAAATGACTGATTTAAAAACAAAGAGCTCTAATGGAATTCAATAGTGCTTTTCAGTCATTCCAGTTGGCATCTCTATTACCTGAAATGATTCACAGTCCATTATGGGAGCTTCCATGCTAATAGAATGTCTATCTTCTGTAATACAGACACATCAGGGCACTAACTGAGAATCTGTCACAATGAATTTCATCTAGATTTCACTTCATCTCTTCATGGACTGTAAAATTTGCTCTTGTACAATGCCTAAATTTACTGTGGGTAATTGAGAGAGATCTATAGATGCAGCACACAGTAAAAAGCAGTTTTCCGAAGATCTATTGTAAATTGCACAGATTTGGTTCAGTTGGGAAAAGATTATGAAATGCTGGACACCACTGGCTGCTAATTAAATGTTTTTAGTGAGCTCTGAAAATATTTTGAATGGATCACGGTGAATAGAAAAGTGAAAACAGCAGTAAATATCTCTCTTGCAGCTAGAAAGGCAATGAAAAAGCTTTTGAAATCTAAGAAACCCAAAAAAAAGAGGTAGGCAAATGAGTAAAAGTAAGCTCCATTACCCCTTGTAAGACTTATGGATCATATCAAGTAGACCTATGATATTTTTTATCTCTCTTGTGTTTACATAGCGCAAAGTGGGATATTACCCACTTAATCTGACTTCTTCTAGTTCTTTAGAAAATCCTTCTTAAACAGGGCAGGCAACTCCATTTTATTTTTGCAACTGAGAACATCCATCCTATCTGAAAATGTTGCTGTTAAGTTCTATGCACGGATTCTTGATAAAAAATTAAAATAACGTTTAATGCGCGGCTCATTTTTTTTCCCAGATGAATACTTGCTCCTCTTCTCATAAAATAGATATCCTTAGCATTTTCAACCATTTCTGTCCTTTTTTTTTTTTAATTTTACTTGTTTCCATTAATAGCTGAACAAAGTTATTGGTATCCTTACTGATGACAGACTAACTAATATTTGTTAGCCAATTGCAATTGTGATATATTCTATAGCTTTTTTCCTAAGCCACAAACAGAATAATAGCATCACGCTTCACTGCAAGTGAAGTGATCTCAGCCTTTACATTAGGAGAAAATCAGAATGGTATGACTGCAGTTCATTACTGAAATAGGTAACTGATGAACTGAAAAGACAAAGGGCATTGTTAAATGAAATGTCATTATTAGAGCTGCTCATGTTTAACAAATGTACTGTAAGTTAATTCAGTGGTGTTTTCTCCAAAGTTCTCTGTAGGATGTTCACCATTCATGCTTATGTCTTCACATGTTCAAAGTTTTTTTTATTTTCTTTGTGGAAATAAACATTAACTAAATATTAAGTAAACAGCAGTTAAACTGTTGTAAAAAATGCTACATCAGTTTTTGTCCAAGGTTTACCTCCAGAGCTATGGCTCACCCAGTGAGCTCTGAAAGACAAGCGTTTTTGAATGTTTTTGAATGTTTCCGTATATTGTGTTTGAACAAATGCTTTGTTTTCCTTGAAGGAAAACAGAAGGCAAATCCAGAATTTCTTGGGAGAAAGAGTTAGTCTTTAGGCTCCAATTCAGCAATTTGTGGCTATGCAACGAAGCACTTTGGCACGTGCTTAATGTCAGGACCTGAAGCATCTGTTTTAATATGTTGCTGAATTGGGGCCTGAAAGCACAAGCAGAATCTTGGACCTTGCATTTTAAGAGCCGTGTAAAAGTGGTGTTCTGATATCAAATAAAAAACATATCATACTTTCAGCATCTGTGGGAAACTGTTTGCATTGCCCCAGAGGTGATAAAAATAATTTATGGACTCAGTATTTTTCACAACAAGGAAATGACCTCAGCTTTGGCAATCTGAGGTAGTTAGTGAAGCTTTTCTGCTACATTTATAGATTTACTTGAGCTACATATTCTTTGACCTGTATTTGAGATTTATTGGCAGATACATAAGTCACAGTGAATAACCTAAAAAGAAATTGATGCTCCGTGCATTTTGTGCATGGATTGACTGACAGATTATAAAGGGCTGCTTCTTCACAAGTGATTGAGACCTGTGCCCTTGCTTGTTATAAATATGTCTGCTGGGGTGTCATGTGAATTTTTTAACTAAAAGTTTTAATACAATAGGAAGATTAAAAGCATATTGAGACTATAGGATGCGTGAATATGAGCTGGAGAAGAGAATATATGTTATGGATGCCACATTAAGGCATCAAACCATCAAACTCCTGGGAGCAGCCCTCCGTTCTCTGAGCAGTCCCACTGGCCTGGCACCTCTCTTAAGAACAGGACTGCAGTCCAAGTCTGTGTTACAGAGCATTAGTGATCCAAAAGAGCAGGGCAAGAAAGGTTCCTCTGGTTCCTCTCCTCCTGCTGTCCAAGTAGTGGCACTCAGGTCAGCACTGAGAACAGCTGAGGCTTCACCCAGAGCTTGCTTTGTCTTGAATGGGTTTTGAAATGAAGTTCTGGGCCTCCAAGGTACATATTCAAGGCACTCCTCAGTGCTTTGCATAGTCCTGCAGGACTGAGTGATCACCTCGGTATGTGAGGGAGGGAGAGTCCTCCTGGGTTTCCTCAGGTGCATCGAGCACTGAGCAGTAAATAAGGGAAACAGAGGCTTTATTTGATGGTCTAGCAGCTGACTGGAAATCACAGAGCACACAAGCATGATTTTTTCATGACACTGCCACGGAACTAAGCTATTAATGACCTTATGCAGATATCCCTAATATCTTGTCATCCCCTTTTCACTTTAGGCAAGGAACTTAGAAGTTGCAATCAAACATCTGTACTGACAGCTCCATCATTAACCTGATGGAAATTGGAAAACAAACAGCCCCCTCTCCCATCCTGCCACCAGAAGTGAGATTAATTTAAAGTGTAAAGCAAAACTATAAAATTTGACTCTCAATCTCTGTTCTTGTGGCCTTAATAACCCTTTCACACAGTTTTTTGGCAGCAAAAAATAATTGGCAATCTAAAAGTTTTAAAGCAACCCATGGTGCTGTATCTTAATTGTCTCAGAGGAAGCACAAGACACATAATAAAGAGTAAAAGTTTACTCACTTGAAACTGAGCTTCATCCTCATCTGTTCAGCTATGCATAGATTTTAACTGTAAGAAAGAGGGATATAAGAAAGAAATGATAACAGATTCTATCTCTTCTACTGTTTCTGTCACCAAAGACATCAAAAGCAAAATAAACATGACTTGGACTACTAACAGCTATGGATGAATTAATATTTTCTGCCTCCTGAATGTGCTACAGGAGATCTCTGCATTGGAAATGAACCTTGCACTGTCTGAATATGCCTGGAGCTCTCTGAGCTATCTGCAGCAATACCAGCCACCAGGCAAAACATATTTTCTCGAATTATTTCCACTCATTTGTTTAACTTCACTGCCATCTGCTGTTAAGGACGAGAACCTGGCCTGGAGGCCTGGGAAATAGCTGTGATGTGCCCAGGTATGGCTTGCCAAAGCACTTCAACTCTTACACAATTTTACTGTGTTGTAAAGAACAGGAAGGAAATTGTTGTTCATAAGGTTTGTGTCCTGTGCATCCTTACCTTATCCAAGGGAGTGTTTTATCCCTGTCACACCTTGTGAAGACTCCAGCATCACTAACCTAAGTAAAGCCACCATCCTTTGGGTACGTTTTCCTTCTGCATCTTCCTCCCACTTTTGCTCATGTTTTTTTGACAGCATTATTGCCCTATGTTCCTTCAAACAGATCCTGAAAAATCAGCTTAAAAGTACATAAAATCAGGCCTTGAAAAGTAATCAGTAATTATAAACTCTCTCATTTTGTGCAATGGAAGCACCATAGTTTATCAGGCAGACAGTGCCGGAGCAGAGGGATCATCAGCTCTTGTCGTTCTGTATGTCAGGAAGTTCCTTTCAGTCCAGTTACTTGATGCTGGCATTTTCACTGCATCTAACAAATATCACTCAGTGTGGATAATGGGTTGCATCCAGGGGGAAAAGAAAAAAAAAGAGAGAGACACTCAACTGAACAGCACCCACTGAAAAAAAACCCAGAAATATATATGTATATTTAGGCTATGAATTTAAAAAATCGTTTGCTTATGGAAAAAGTTGTTAAAAGTGGAATATATTCTGGTACTGATGGGTGCAGTTAGAGATTGGAAGTCTGTAAAAGCAGGACATTTTCTATTACTTCTTGTGTACGTGTTTCCAGCTTTGATTCAATGGCTTAATTCTTTGGCCTGATTCAATACAAAACTACAAAAGTTTCCTTTGACCACAGCAGGCTTTGGCTGAGACTGCCACCAAAATGACAGTGGAAGATAAAGTGATATTTGAAGATTAACATAAATGGTGTGTTTAGATAGTTAATCTAATGCCTTGAAAGGTAAATGATATTACAGTTATATACATTTATTACAAATGGTATTTTTTACTCTGCAATGTCAAGAATAGGCTCTTGTTGGTGGCAGTTTACTACTCTGGTATTAAATCTTTCCTCATGGCAATGCTTTCAATCTCCTTAGTTTTCTGATTTTTTTTTTAATTACTAAAAGGGCTAATAATCAGTACAGTTATAGAAAAAGCGAGATATAGGCTATGTCCTCTTAAGTCCAAACAATAAAATTGCATTTTGGTCCAGATTTCAGAATATCTGTCGCTATCAAAGCTAAGTTAATGAACTATATGGCTGAAAAATGTAGCTCAATTTTCAGATACTGGGTTAAGTGCAGACCTGGCAGTTAGAAAAATTTTATTCTGCCTTATAAATGGGGTGAATTTGATATGGAGTTCAGTGATGAAGTATCAGAATGGAACACCAACATTCCAGTTCCTTAGTAGAACAACATTCCTCAGGGCAACAAGATGTATGTGAAGAAGTCTTGTTCAGCATTTGGTCACCTGTTAGCACAGGAGCGTGTTCTGATAGGCAGAGTGTAGTGACAGTCAAACTCATGTCCAGATCTCCTGAAAAACCTCAGTAGGAGACACAGAACAAAATACTCTGGAAATGAAAGAGTTACATAAAACACTTTGCAAAGAAGTTGGGCTAGGGTTGACCATGGCCTAAGGCCAGAGGTGTTGCTTTTTTTTTTCCTTTATCCTTTATTTCTCCATAAAATATTTTAAATGCTTGTTCTGACTCTAACCCTTTCCCATGCCTTTCTTTGTTTCCTCTGTTTCTCATATGAAACAAATGGATGCTGTCCTAAAAACATCCACTCTTCTGCACAACCACCCAGCATATGTGGAGGCAGATTTCATGATCTAAAATCTCTTCAGAACTGGCTCAACATTTGAAATTCTGCATGTTGGCAAGTTCATGGAAAATTACTGGTACTTGGTAGTTCTGACTTACTGCATGGCACATGAGCCAGTGCTGTCCTTCTCACTTTGGAACTCCCAGTTCACTTTGTCTTCCTGAAAGCAGGCTTGGCTGTTCTGTCTCTCACAGACCTGTGAGATCTGTTTTCTCTGAGCCACTGTGAAACATGCTGCTTCACTTCATACACACTTCCAGAAATAAAGCCAGGAGAATCCTGATGTGATGTTCTGATAGAGCATATGCACTCAATTCATCCCACTTTCTGTATCAAAAAATTGCAGGATTTTTTTTTTTTGGCTATACAAAGGGAAGAGTATAGTCAATGGACTGACTAGATGACAGCCAGTTAGGGAAGCAAAGACTGACAAAAAAGAAAATGCACTGTCAGATTTTTCTTTAAATCTGCAGTAAAAAGGGAACTGGGAGACAGTATCAGCAGAAGAGATGAAGACAGAGAAATGGCTTTAAGCTCAGTAGAACAGTAGGCAAGGTAAAAGGTTAATTATTCCTTTGGTGGAAGTTATAGTCCCTGAAGTACTGGGAGCAACTTCATCTCCTCCCTAGAGGGAGTTCCTGGATTCAGTCATTTCTGCTCCCCATGGCTCCAGTTATGGCACTGCTCCCTGCTCACTGCTCAGCCCCCCACCAGCCCCAGGCTTCCCAAAGTGGAAGGAAGTAATTTCTGCTGAGTCCATCTGTAGGAAGTGAAGAGTTTGGCATGGCTTTTGTAGTTTACAAAAAGTCTGAATAAGAGAAGCACCTCTACAACACACTTCTACAACTGCAGGACATCACAGCCTGAAGCATGGTAAGTTGTCAGGGCAAGGCCAAGAGATGGGAAGCTGGAAGAGGTTATATTCCCTCACAGAGACAGATTTAGGAAACAGGATGTAGCTGCATGTCTATTTCTTGTAGTGAGTAAAACGAACACGGGTCCCAAGAAAAAAGGCAGCAGCCATGGGCAGCAGAGCTTGCTGGGGTTTTTCACACTTGCTTTGTGAATGAGCTGTGGCTTTAACAGCCATTCCAAACAAACTACGTTGGACAGCATGTGGCATACCCCAGGTGTTTGTGTACCTGTAGAAACTTTCCTCCTAATTTCAAAAGTCATGCAAGTTACAAGGCATCCTTTTCCACCTTGTGTCTAGAAGGCATAGTTCCTGATAAGAGGGCACGCTTTGGAGATAAGCAGTGTAACTCCAAGCATTGCTTCCAGCCTTTCAAAATCACAAGGATATGAGCTACTGGAGACAGTGGAGAAATTGCTAGGAGAATTCTACAACAAAAGACTTCATTAGCCTTGAACTGTAAAAAAAATCCAACGCAGTCACTGGAGTCAGCCATGGTGCAGCTTTTGAGGTGACTGATAAGAAAAATGCTGACAATCTTAGAAGGAAATCTTTCTCCTGAGTGGTCCTGCATAAAGGATGTGAAGTTACATAATAAGCATTGACAATTCTTATTTTTATGATGAGCCTTGCAATATTTGATGTTTGTTTATAGCCCAGCTCCCAGAATCAAGGGATTAGGTGAAAGTCTCTGTTTTAATTAAGAAACAATGGCTTTCTTCATAAGATTTTTCAGCCCACGGTAATTATAAGATGCTCTGTGCTGACTTATTCAGACATGCTACTCAGTTTTATGCTAGGTGATGTTCTGTTGATTATCTTTACACTTTGGAGATGCAATGCTGTATTATCTTACTAAATAAAAGGTTCAGTCAGTATTATGTGGACGAGATTCATATGATAAATTAAAAAAAATTTGGTAATTACATGACAATTATTTCATGAATTACATACTTGAGTTAATTACAGTTAACAACTTCCATGGTTTCATCATTTTTGACCTTTGCCTAGTTCAGGGGCTTTGCACAGCTTTGAAGTGTGAGAGAATCAGTCTGCACAAACCCCAGCCTTAGAAAACCAGTTCTTTGCAGACTAAAATTCCAGAAAGTATTTTCTAAAGTTATTATAAACACTAACTGCTTTTATTAACTCCTAACAAAGCTCACATGAAATGGGTGCCATCAGCACTGAGAAGAACCCATTCAGAAAATCATGTATTTTATTTGTTAGCATATTTGAGTTCTATTTGTGCTGAAATGAGTTATGATTTGCAAATAATTGGTTAAGATCCATTCTTTTTGCTTACCTCTGAATAGCTAGAACAGCAAAAGGTAATTCATTTTTCTTAATAATTGCTTCCGTGGAAAAAGAAAATCTTTGAAAGGACAGCTCAGCCAAGTTTCTTGAACACTGTAAAAAAATACTTGGATCACACTCTGAAAAGCCTTGAACTGTCCAGTGCAATAAAACTTGGGACTGCATTTCATGGTGCCCATAAAACCTGCTCCAAAGCCTCCTAAAAAATGTCTCAGAACAATTCAGAAAATGTTTGATTCAAATTACAAGAACTCAGTGATTTAAGGGACAGAAGTAAGGTCACTGTCATCCCTAATTTGTTTTCAGGACGCTCACTCTTGTACTCCTTATGTATAACTGAATAATGAGTTAAAACCCACTAAACCCCATCGAGGCAGTTTTCCAGAGCACAGCCTGTCCTCCGGGAATGCATTTCCTACTGGCAGCAGAACACAGCGGTGTGCCTGGTGTCACCAGAGGGTGCTCTTCCACAATTTGTCAGTGTGTCTGCCTGAGTGTGAGTAAGATTTGATTGTTAGACTTCTACTTGCAGTTTTGGATTATGCCAGAATCCCCTGCTTAGAAGCAGTCTGAAGATGGAGGGAGTAGCAGTGGATGGCAGCAAAGTTTGCTTTTCATTTAGGGTTAAATTGGAGGCAGGCTAAAATTCCTAAAAAACATTGCTTGGTGGGGCTGTTTCATTTCAAAATGCACATGTATAAATTACTGAGGTTATACTGGATGTCTATTCAGATGGTACACAGCCATTTTTTTTTCTGCAGGTTATTTTCCTTTTTGTTTAGCTCAGTCCAAGGTTACACTTCCAATGCTCACCTCGAATCTCTACAGTTCTGCCTTTTTTCACCTCTACATCACTGATATTTTATCTTGCTTCTCTTACTACTTGTCTGTCTTTTCAATTCTCTTTCAAAAAATCAACATGGAAGAAGAAAAGCCAAAAAAGCTCCTCCATCTTAAATCATCATTCTCTTGGGAGTGAGGTGTACCTGTGAAAAGTCTGTTACTGTTTCAGACTCTCTCACTCCATTGGGAAATTAGCTGTTCATTCTTACAACTATTTTAAGTGTAGGATGTGTCATAGTATTATGGCATGTAGAAGGTAAAGTCTAAATCCATATATTTTGTCTAAGAATGCCACAGAGAAAATAGACACCTCTCTGCTCCTTTGTAAGGATTTGTAAATCAGTAATCCAATGACCTGCAGTCTCTTATTCTTTGAACATCAAGTAATTCTTACTAGTGATTCTGTTTGGAGAAGTTTTACCTTTCACAAATATATTAAAAATACCTGGGCATTTTGTTTTCCAACAAATTCCATATCAGATTTGCTCAGTCCAAACATAAAAATTAAAGAAAACAGTTCTTCACTGGGTGAGCATCACAGCGCTGTGATCTGAAATTTAATATCCTGGCCCAAAACAAGGAGTCTGCAATGAACTTATAGTCCAAAGGTTCTCATTTTGTTTGTTCCTTCTCAGGTCAAGGCTCAGTGAATCAGATTTAATTAGTTTTTCCATGGATGATAAGTGAGTTAGAAAGACCCACTTCATTCTCCTGGAGATTAATTTCTTTTGAGCGTAACAGCTACAGATGACCTGAGACTTTCAGAAGAGAAGATGTGCAAAGGCACTGTCCCAAACAAACCTCTCTGTGGGAGACTACTTTGTGTCAAGGCATGCTGTGCCTCTCCTTGCCTGGACCTTGCAATATCTACCCACACAGAAACTGAGAAACTCCTCAGCAGCCTGATTTTCAAAGAGGGGGCAGTATCACCCTCTGAAAATCCAGCCTCTCAAAAAATTGAAATACCCAAAATGATTGGCTACTTGCATATCGTGACTACAGTCTTTGAATCATGCGATCAAAATCATCACACTGCAGAAAGAGAAGTCTGGTAAAAACTTTATAGTCATCATATACTTATTTATAACGTTCTCATTACTCTCCAGGCAGACTTCTAGACCTGGCACAGATGAAACTGTAGACAGGATCAGCCACCAATTCTACCAACTTTTGTCATGTAGACCATGAGGGAGTTGTGATTTTTTTCTTACTAGAATCTCAATATTTCCACTATCAGATTACCTTTTCCTCTACAAATTCCACAGGCCATAAAGTCTTTCCTCTTCCAAGTTAGTGAGCTAAAAATGTTGATGTTCATATTGCCAATCTTACAAAACAATATTAAAAATGACACGGGCATAATTCTCAAGAAAAAGAAAAGTCTTCTTGTCTGCCTGTATGTTCTAAACTATTAAGTGCTGAAAATAGGAATTGTTAAGAGGAGAGACTGAACGGGACCTTGGCTGGACTGGACCTTCTAAATGTCACCCACGGGTACAACAGTGAGCATGTTTAAAACGCCACTATTTCCTGTTACATGTTGAAAGGGCACAATACCTAGCAAAGAATATCGGCTGGTTTGATGGGATGCAATGGTCTGCTGCAGCTGCTAACACAGTGGCTACTGTAACAGGTCTGTGACTTTTTCATTTCACAGTGCACAGTCTCACTTCCACTGACAATAACTGGGAATTTGCAATTGCCCACTGAATGGTTCTCTAGGCCTACTACATTTCAGGAAAGAGATGAAGGGGAACTGAGTAAGGAGATGGGATACAAGCAAGACAACAAATTAAAAGAGTAAATGCATGCAGAGGAAGATACTTGTGCTGTAGCCAACAGTACTGCTGATTCCAGAAACCTGGATGAAAACCTTCATCACAGGAATAATTTCATTAGGGATCAGGATGGAAGTGATCTCTGTGCTGGGGCTGCCAGGCAACAAAATGGGTTGAAAAAAGAGCCCACCCAAGATATGAGCCACAGAAAACTGAGTTTGGAAGGCTTGGGCTTAGTTCCCTCAAATGGCTTTAGCTTCTCCTCTAAGTAGGAATCCAGCTGGGAAGATGCAATCGTGGCAGTACTGAGGTCCATGGCCTGATGCAACTGCTGAGATCCTTTCCATTTAACCTTAGATCTGTCCATGACTCTTTGTTTTATGGTATCCTTAAAAGAACGTTGCACCCTGACAAGAAGATGCTGTACAAAGGACCATTGCACAGGAAGTTATGCGTACTTTATCATTATTTTATCTATCATGCAAAATGGAAATAAACCTCTTTTAGGCCTTCTCAGAATAGAGAGCTTTGTAAAGTTACTTAAGTTACGTTGTTTATCTAATTGTGTCTGCTCTACAAACAATGGAGCCCTTGCTGTTGCTGTTATAACTCCTTCTCACTTTTTCTTACTACAAGAAGAAACAAATATGTGCTAAAAGATACACTGAGATCTACTGCTACATTTTCAGTGGTAACTGACTTTAATGTGACAAGTCCAGGCTGAGCAGCAAAATGAATCATACGGCTATAGAAAAAAATGACGAAGCTTTTTAGCTCAGCTTTGTGGGACCAAGATTAAAGAAATAGGAAAATCAAGACAGGATTGTTGAAAGCAGCTGCACCAAGAACCAGAGCTCACTTACTTTCACAGATCAAAATAAAGTAGGGAATGGGAAAACTAAGCCCAAGTTGAATCTGCTAGAGATTTGCAACCACAAAGTCTAAAAATATGAAGGAAAGGAGATTTTTCTTTTTTAGATGGTACCCCTCTTGGGACTCTTTTTAAAACTAATTGGTGTTTAGAAGATTGATTATCCAAATCTCATAGGGGACAACACCTCTGTCTGGGTAACTGAGTGAATTTGCATCACAATTAGGTGTTGGGAAACAATGCTTTTTCAAAGTATTTTATTGAGGTTCAAGTGGTCCAAGATGAGTTGTAATGACCAGAGGTTTTTGTATTTTCATGCCTTTCTCTTTTCTTTCCTAACTACATACCAGATGAAGGAAAATTCCAGCCTATAAAGGAGAAAAATGTTTCCAGTCTTTGTGGTCTCATAGACATAGACCAAATTAAAAGAACCTATTACATTTCTGTAAGTACATCATTTCAAGCCAGCTTTGTGATTTTGGGGGCCAGCTGCCTGAGTTTTAAAGTTCATAGGAGTTAATTAGCCCTGTCTCCCTCCTTTGTCTCACTGTGCTTTAAAAATACAGAGAAACAGTTCCATTTCCCAGGGCAGGTTAGTTCCCTCCCTGGTCTGATACTCAGTTACTACTTAAGCCCCTAGTTTGTACTACCTTTGGCTTTTTATTTATCATTTTTCTTTATTGTGTTTCTTGGAAAAGGAATTTTATGACCATATCATGGCTCATAAAGCTTTTTTTTAAGCTGATGTTTCTTCTCAGAAGTTACCTTACAATGTGCACTTGCTGCTGCATTTGAAGGTCATCTACATCCTTTCCTAACACTCTCCTGTTTCAACCCTTCTCTTTGTCCCTGCTTTTTGTGGACTTCAGTCTTCCTCTGCATGACAATCAAATTAGAGCCATACAGTTCTCTGCAAGAAGGCAGACAAAACACAGAAAGCCCATATTGCTGTGGTGACCACATTAGCCTCTGGGGTTGTGAAACAGTGTTCTGCCGCTCTAATTAAGAGGTGACCTGTGGTTACACCAGTACATGGCCTGAGCTGGTCTGGCCTATTTTTGCTGTTGTTGTTGTTGTTGTTATTATTATTATTATTATTATTATTATTATTATTACTTTGATTGCTCTGTCAGGGCAGCAGTCAGAATGGACTGGCTCCGGTATGCTCTGCTGCCCTCCAAAGGATGGGAACGCTGCACTCCTGTTCCTTCACCTTATTGAGATGTTTCCAGCCATGGCTGAGTGCAAGGTTATTTTTTTTTAATATTCTGTGTGTGGCAGAGTCTGGAAACAGAACACCTGTGATAAACTTGAAAAGACGCCCCTGTCAGGTATTTCTGAAACCATGGCCAACAAGAATGCCACCCATGAAATGCTGCCGTGGTTTCCTATCTGGCTGTTCAGCCCTGCACATCTGTGCATTGGTGTGATTTTATTCACAAATCCAACGCATGTTGGCAACCAGCCTGGGCACAGCACGCAGACCCCCGCACACCCATCACTCTGCAGGGGCTGCCCGGTGCTGCTAAACCCAGGATGGGAGGCCAGGCTCCAGCACACCCATCTTCCCACCAGGGGATGCTCAGACATGGCTCCATGGTGTGCCATGAGCCAGAGCCAGCACAGATCGTGCGGCTTTCTTGCCGTGGAACTGGAGCACAAATCTGATGAGCAGCAGCCGAGGGAAGGGGGATGTTTAGCCTGGAGGAGGCTCAGGGGTGACCTTGTCACTCTCTACAACTCCCGGACAGGAGGGTGCAGCCAGGTGGGCATTGGGCTCTTCTCCCCGGCAACCAGCGACAGGACGGGAGGACATAGTCTTCAGCTGTGCCAGGGGTGGTTTCAGTTGGGGTATTAGCAAATATTTCTTCATAGAAAGCGTGATTAGATATTGGAATGAACTGCTTAGGAAAGTGGTGGAGCCACCATCCCTGGAAGTGTTGCAGGAAAGCCTGGAAATGGTCCTTGGTGCCATGGTCCAGTTGACATAGTGGTGGTTGATGTTACGACCTACTGATTTCAGAGATCTTTCCCAACCTAATTGATTCAGTGATTCTGCAACCTGTGTGCAGCTGAGAAAAAACAGAACTAAACCCCACTTCAGCTGTTAAATCACCAAAGGAAACACGGCTGGCAATGAGTGTGTCAGCGGGGCGCGAGCGGCCGTGAGGCGCCTCGCAGCCAAAGCATTCAGTAACTTGTCCTCCATGCTGGCGGGAGGCCTCAGGACCCCTTGCAAAAGGAAAAAAAGGAGAAAACAGCGGCGGGCGAAGGGCAGCGCCGAGCAGGGGAAGCGCCCGGGGCCCACGGGGAGGAGCCGCGCTCTGAGGCGCCGCGGGCACGGGGGCACCCGGGAGCGCCCCCAAGGGCGCAGCCCGCGGGCGGAGCCGCGGCCGTTGCGCTCCGCGCAGCCAGTCAGTCACATGAGCCGCCGCCCTCCCTCCCCGGCACCCCTCGGCCGCGAATGGCACGGCCCGGATGCGCTTGTACGCAAGAGGGTGCGGGCGAACCATTGAGCGGGGGCGGGGGAACCCGGCAGCCGCCGGCCGGGAACACCCCTTCGCCGGGGCGCTGCGGCGGCGGGGAGCGGACGTGACAGCGGCGCGGCCGGCGGCGGAGGGCGATGGGGGTCCCGCGGGGACAGGAGCGCCAGGCCCCGCAGGAGGTACCGGAGCGGCGTCTCTCCCAGTCCCCCGTTCCCCGGGCGCTGCCGAGGCGCGGCCGCTGTTCCTCCGGCCCCGCTGCACCGGCGTCCCTGGGATCCCCGGCTGCTCCTTCCCCTGGTTGGCGGCCCTCGCCGGGAGCGCGGGGGTCGATGCCGCGCAGCGGGCTGGGCGCGGGGGCGCGGGGAGGCCTGTGGGGCTGCCGGCAGCGCTGTGCGGGTCACCTTCGGTGCACCATCGCCTTCCCGTGTCCCCTCTGCAAGCCCGGCTCGCCGGGTTCCCGTGAGAGGGAGCGGAGAGGAGGAGGGTGCCCAAAGGATTGGAGGTGGGAAGGGTGTGCAGGTGGGTCCGTGCGGCCCCTCGGGGCAGACCTGGAGACCTATTACCGTCTCAGGCCTAGGGCCGAGGTGTTCGGGAGCTCTGTGCCTCTAGGAAATCACGTATATCCCCGGCTTTCATCCTGTAAGTGGGGACAAAAGCCTTGGGACGGGCTGGCTGTGCTGGTGAGGCTTCGGAGCACTGAAGCTGCCCGGGCTGCCCGTCACAGTTTACTTTTGTTACTGTTCTGCTTTGAAATTGCATTGCCCAAAAAGTGGAATTCCATGTGAATGTCTTCTCCTGTTTTTGTAAAAGAATTAGAGAAGCGTGTCCTGGTTTTAGCTGAGATAGAGGTTAAATTGAGGTGTGTGATTTTATGAACCCTGAAATTGAAAGAAATGTGTGAAATGGAGAATAAATTAACTAATGGCAATAGGACAATCTCAGTAGCTGGAGTGGACCAGGAGTTTTAACAGCAAAAGCAGAGTATTATTAAAGTATTTAACTAGGTGAAAATATATTATGTTAAATCCATGTAGAAATGTCTTTCAAATTAACAACCAAGTTGCTAGTGGACGGCAGGTTTTCCCTGATATGTGGTCTGTGGCAAGGTTAGGCTCGGAAAACGCTCATTCTTCAAATGAATTAGTGTTTTGTTGTTTGTTTGTCAGGTTGAAACAAGAGAAGATGAGGAACAAAACATCAAGTTGACTGAAATCTTGGAACTGTTGGTGGCTGCTGGGTATTTTCGAGCAAGAATCAAGGGGTTATCACCCTTTGACAAGGTGAGGCCAGCACAATATTTTTAAACCCCTCTTTTAAATATAAGGGGCTTATATGTGTTGCCAGTTTGCTTAGCAATTCTAGGTGACTTTATAGAAGACAGTTGCAACGTATGAGGCTTCCCCGTGTGAATAATTCTGCAAATGACCTAGTTTCAGACAGACAGGACCTCCTCAGTCTTGAAAGACAGTTTTGTGCAGCAAGGCTTGTTTTAGTTGAGACAATTGGATGCAAACTAGCTGCTGTCTGCTTTTTTGTGGGTGCTATGGCCTGTGCTAGAGTTGTGTACAGGGAATTTTCCTCCCTCTCCCAACAGCAGTTAGAATAGCTAGTCTTCGGACATTTGGAGATAGCATGGTAATTTTAAAAACAACATTGATGAGACATGAGGAAGTGTCTGTGTAAGAATGGAACAATTAGTCTGGTGAGATTATTTTGAGGCTGTTTTTATATATCTTTAGAATGTTGTATTTGTTAACTATTCATTGTCCTAGAAAGGAAGCGTGTGATACTAACAGTGAGCAAAGTTCAGGTTGAAGAGAGATTTCTGAATTGCTTTAATGCTGACTCTGTGAGAAATTCCTGAACCAAAGTTTGAAAACAGAACTACAGCAGCCTTGAAATGGATTCTTCTGTTTCCTGTTCTCTCTTTGATCATAGCACAGCCTCACTTTGCAATGCAATTTTATTTTATTCAAATGCCTTGGTATTGCTAACGGTTGCTGCTCAGGAGTCTGTGCTCACAGACAGAGTAGTTTCAGGGAGACTGCCTTAGGATGTTGCATTGTTGCATTTATGTGTAGAAATCACTTATAGTTACTTAAATACAATTGCAAAGTTACTATTTCATGGTAGTGCCCAACCTCACCGAAATGAGCCTTGCTACTGAAGATGATCACACTGCTAATGCAGAAGGGATGTGTAGGTTATCAGTTCCAAAGGGAGGAGTGTGAGAGGAGTAATGTGTTAGAAACCAAGATTCCTAATTTGCTGCATGATGTTGGCAAGTTACTCCACATTTTAATCCCCTTTTCTCTTCTTTGCCTTTGCATACATTTAGGTTATCTTGCACATGTTTATGCAAGGTTGTCTTTAAATATTTATGTAAAGTTGATGAAATGGCTCAGGAGTTTAAATATGCCTATGTCAGAATAAGGCCTGAAATAGAGATTTCTGCAGAGCTGAGGATTTCCATTGCTGTGCTGATACTGTGTCTAGCACTTTGTGTTGCATGTGTCAGCAAGCAAGAAATAATAGTAGCAAAGATGTATATAAAAAGATAAATATAAGACTGCAGTAATTACGATCCTTGATAAAATTTTGGTATGGTCACTTTTGAGAGGTCATGGCATTTAACATACTGTTGTATTTTACCCATTTTTGTTTGGTTTTCTTTTTTCAGTCTGAGAGCTGTTTCAAAACTAGTATATAAAGCTAGGAGAGGAATTTAGATTGTCAATAACTGCTGGGTTGGTTTCTGTCTTCTTGTATGCATGTATTGTATGAAGGTATGGGTATGTTATCTGAGTCTGTCTTAGACCAGAGAGGATACTGAGGATAGTGAGATTACTGAGATGTAGTTTCTAAAATAAATAAAGCCTCAAAGATTTGGGTTTACCTCTTCAGTTTAAAAAGGCCCTGACCATGCTGTTGCTTCTTTGCCAGGTGGTGGGAGGCATGACGTGGTGTATCACTACCTGCAGCTTTGATATTGACGTGGATTTATTATTTCAGGAAAACTCTACTATTGGTCAAAAAATGTAAGTTGATTAAATGGCAAGTGGGGGGTTTTTGTGCTCAGAAAAGAAAAATTGAGCGGGGAGGGGGAAGTTACCTGATATGTTCCTAAGAAAGTGTTTTAGTTCAAATTTCCTGCTTTTAAGGACAGACTATTTACAAACATTGCACAGGTTTCTGGGTTTCTCAGACAGTAGTTCCACAAATTCTAAATCCAGAAAGAAGCTTATTTTAAAAAAGACAGGGCTGTTCCCTTTGGGCTGCTATATTCTAATATCCCTACTAAGCACTGAAAGCATTTATGTGGCTCCAGACTGAACTGAGTTGGAAACTGGTACAAATTAAAACCTACCAAAAAAAAAACCAAAAAACCAAACCCCAAAAAACCCAAAAGAAAAAAAAGAAAATAGTTTTAACATGAATGAATTCCTGGATCCAGTTCTCTGTGCAGCTGCACAGATGCTTGTGCTGGCACAAGGGAATGATGCAGAGGCCAAAGCAAAGGGCAGAGGGAGACCACGCTGCTGGAAACTGGAGTGCAACATTAGAAGACCTTCCGTGAGTTCCCTGTGTCTGCAGTTCTGCTGTGTAAATAACCTCTGACTCCCTTTTATGGTTCTGGGCTGGAATTGTAGGCATCAGCAAACAGAATTTAAAGCATGTCATTGTTGCCAAAATAGTTACCTGCCCCACAGGGAGGAGGAGGATTTCCTTCCTTAGGGTAACCCAATAAGAACATTTTGTTTTGATTCATTTCTTATGCATGGAATTTGCTCATAAGTCAGCTAATTCCTGTACCAGGGAGGTTATAGATGTTGTGTATGCTGGGAAAGGCAGCACATTCTAAACTCCATCATTTCTTTATGTGTATCTGTGATAAAAGAGCCTTAATTAAAATTTGCAGGAAATAAGATTAGCCTGACAAGTTAGTGGTATGAAGAGACTTATTTACTCAGTGTAGTTAAAAAAAAAATCTTTGTGTTTTCTTGAAAGTCATAGAGCATTGCCAAGGCTTTTCAAAGTAAATATTTGTGGATATTTCAATTGCATTTGGAGACACTCAAATCATCATATATAACTAACTACATAAAGCATTGCTGAGTGCAAAGAATTAAGTAGAGACTACGAATGAAAATGGTGGTGGTGTTGTTCTTAAGAACAACAGGGTAGGAGATAGTTAAGTTGTTCTCAAAATTTTTTTTTTTCTAGCTGACTGCATGCAAAACTGGCAAAACAAAAACCAGGCTCCTCTCCCAAAACAGCAACAATGATTTATTTGTAAATCTAAAGTGTTCAGAATTGTAGGAGCATAGGCTGTTTTGATGTCCATGTAATGTTTGTGTTGGTAGAGGCTCAGGACTGCTGTGATGTTTTCAAGATAAAGAAAAGTTAAGCTATATTTTCTCAGTATTATTCCAAAGTGATTGTGTTACACCATTGTGATGGTGTCCTGTTATTTAATGGCTGAGCTGAAATAAACATGGAAACATACATTAGGAGAGGATCTTGCATCTATTGGATAAATAGCTTTTGTTTTAATTGCATTTGCTTTGATTGTGATTCATTTCCCTTTAGGAAGTAAAATGTTGCAGGCTCTATTCCCAGATTTTGGTCACTGTCTCATATCTCTTGATCCCCTTTTGTTCTTCCAGGATCTTAGTTGCAGTACTAAATGTCATTGAGGTCAGTACTGGACCAGTTTTTTTTTTTTTCCTTCATGGGGAAATAGCTTTGGCTTTCCAAGTAAAGTTTTCATCCTCAGTGGTTACACCTGCTTTAAAAATGTACTTGCCAACATTGACAGCAAAAAAAATTCTTGCCCTAAAATTAGGTATTCAGTGGAAACAGGCTGAATTTCTTGCAGATGAATCCCTTGTGGCAGGGTAATCCTTTCACTTTACCAGCTCTTACTGAGCTGTAGAGTGAGATTGCTGCCAGCAAATTCAGTTTTAGTCACTTGAAAAGTGTTTGAAGTGTACTGTGTATTTTGCTTTTGAGTGCAGTTTGTATTTATATTCATAAAGTTTCAGGAGTAACATCAAGACGTATTTTGAGAGGTCTGCTAAATAAAGTTCGAAGTCTTTACATTTGATTCCGGGCTTCCTTGGAGTGCACATCTCTTACTTAATGTAACTGTTCTTAAAACTACTGTCTCTTCATGTTGGGGGTACACTGTAACACGCAAAGGTGTTTGTAGGTGTATCTTATATGGGTATTTTATCTGTCCAGACATGCAGATATTGAAATTTTCTGTAATAGTTAAATGAATTTCCAAGGTAGGAGCCTGTAAGTGGGGTTTAATCACCTCTTCACAGACTGATGATATAAATAGTGCCTATAAAAGCTGTTTTATAAAGTTTGATTGCTTTTCATTATATATAGTGGAAGTCACTAGAGGGAATCTTGGAACTACTGTGTTTGCCAAAATAATCTGTAATTTACAAAAGAAAATTGTAGCATATATGCATCTGTCTTTTTGTTGTTTTTATAATAGTGCCTTAACTGAAAAAATCGTGTCAGTATTACCAAAAATGAAGTGTCCACATCGTTTGGAACCACATCAGATCCAGGGACTGGATTTCATTCACATATTTCCTGTTGTACAGGTAATAATTTCATGAGGTATTGATACTTTGTTGAAAAAGGCCATAAAACTTGCATAAAAAATAGAACAAAGCTTTGAATTATGTTTGGCTCTTTATTTAACTTCAGAATAAATAAGCACAGAGGAGTAGTTTGAATTAATGTTTTCAAAGAATGAAGTGACATTATGGAAGATAAAATTCTTAAGTATTGTTTGATCCACATTTAGAAAGTAAACAAAACAAACTGAATTCTTTGTAATGGAGTCAGATTGTGCCTATTGTGAAATGCCTGCTTAAAGAAACCAAAGTTTAATCTTGTGGAATGTGATAGTCTGCCTTGGCAGACTAGGAAATAGAACAAATACCTTACAGTCTATGTTTGAGCTTATGGACTCAGTTATGCAGATAGACCTTGAATCAGAAGGGTATGAACAAGGCAAAAGCCACTGGGGTAGTTTCTTCAAGCGTAATTCATCCTTATTTCCTATCACTTAAAAACTGTGCTCTGACAAGTGATCCTCTTACTGTGTATTTGTTGAGCACCACTAACTCATCATGTTCTTCATTCTCAAGTTTATTGAGATTTAAGCTAACACTTGATGTGCTCCAGTTACACATGGTATTTTGAGAATCCTTGGCATGTTGTTATCATTTTTGATTTTCCTTTCATCTACACTTAGAAAGGCATCTTTGACAGATAGGTCAAAGTTAAGTAAGTTTCTCCTCCATTAAATATCTCCTTACCTCATGCTTGTGAGGGAATTTAGCAAGTAAGAATTGAATCTAAATTTCAGTCTGTAAGAAGAGGGAAAAACTTCCTGGTACTCTTTCCTGTTGTCTTCTAGTTGGAGTCACCTGAGGAAAACCACACTTAACTGCACTCCTCACAAAACATTCTGTGGTGTGTGCTACTTTTACACAGCTTTCAGGCTGTGATGCTGCTGCTTAAAGTGGAAAGTGTGTATCTTGCTAATGTGAGTTTCTGCTTCTGAACCCTTATTTCCTACACAGAAAAAAAAAATACATCCCTGGTAAGTTTCTTGCCCTGGTCACTTGATGGCAATGAATGCTTACATTTATCAAACACTAGGCTTCTTTCATAGGAAATATATTCCTCCTCCTGAAAAACAATAGCACTAGGTGTTCTTTCTTTCACCTGCTTTATCCCAAATTCTGGTTTGGGATATTACTTCTGGAAAGGAGAAGTATTAACTCTAAACAGGGAGGAAATCTACTTCTGGGTTTCCCCAAGAGCAGTGACTCCCAGTATTTGTAGCTGGCCAGTAGGTGGTAGAGCTGACCCATACTTGGTGATGAAGTCTTTTTTGATGGGCTTAGTTTTTGGTATGTAGAGGATCTTTGTTTAAAAGTGGTGGCTTTCTGTCAGGTCCCTGTGAAGTTCTGCCTGCTCCACATACTGCAGGTTCCTCATTTCATCCCAGCCAAGACAGACTTTCAGGAAAACTTGTTTGTGTCACCAAATGCTGTGTTAGGAAAAAGACCGTGCAAAATATAAAAGGCTGACTACACCATGTAGGAATTATGTATTTGATAATGGTGCTTTATTTAATGCTCTGTTTAACTCAAGATTCTGCTTGCTATCTGTAAATTTCAAATCAGTTTCCAAATATTACAAAAGCTTGTTCTTAAGCCTGGCATTGTGTCCCATTAGCTCTTGCACTGTGTAAGAATTTAGTTGGATCTTTCCCTACAGGAAGAAATTAGGCTGAGTTGGCTCACTGCCACAGACTGTAGCAGAACTTAAAAAGAATAAAAAACAAGTCTAACAAATATTCCATTGAGCAGAAATGTCATTGTTCTTCCTAATAAATTCTGCATATGATCACAGGAAAACAAGTATGTACACAGTCTTGTGTTGAGATGTGCTTGGTAATTAATAGTCTTCATTTTCATCTCTTGTTGTCATCATGTTCCCCTCACTTTCCAGGGGTTCATGGTTATAGCACAGGAAACAGTTGCTGGTTCAAACTTGGATCCCACAATTGATCTCATCTCTTCTGTGACCTCCTGCACAGGCTGTCAACAGCCTGCAAGATTTATCTTCTCCAGCATTGTTTAAAATGTACTTCGATATTTTGTGGCTTTTTGTGTGGTCTTATAAATGTCAGAAGAAGTCTTTTTTTCTTACACAGGCATGTGGTTCTTCGTGAACACTTCATAGGCTTGAAGATACATCCTTTTATGGTGGAGCTGTAGTCTTTTAAACCACTGACTGATCTACAGTAGGAGAATTTCATAGAAGAAACATATGCACAGAAGAAGAAATGTTTATGAAGTAGCAGATGTTTTTATAAGTTTATAAAGTAGCAAATACTGGCACATTTTGTTAGGATTAGGCCAAAGAGTTGCCATGTTTACAAATAAATCATGTGTTCTTGTTTCCATGCTTAAAAATGTACTTTTATCTTTTATCATGTATTTAAAAATTAGGCAGTAGTTTGGTGCTTGCTGCTATTATTCTTTTGTTTTCAGCTGATACAATTTTGTTTTTTCAGTGGCTGGTGAAACGTGCAATAGAAACAAGGGAAGAAATGGGAGATTATGTCCGTTCTTACTCTATATCACAGTTTCAAAAAACTCACAGACTGCCAGAGGTAAGATCAAGGCAGTTCTTGTTTCTGTTATAACAAGTCGGATGTTCAGTTGCAGTTCCAGCCTCACAGCTCTGAAACCTGCACGCTTTACCAGAGTTGCTTTTGCCATCATTTTATCAATGAGTCCTAAAGGAATCCCCTACAAATTTATCTGGGAAAAAATTGAAGCATTATTGTGACAGAAACTTTGTAGATTCTGCTTAACTCTTGCCTAATAATTGTCTTAGTTTTTCTGCAGTATTTGGTATTTTTGTGTCATTCCAGCTGTTCAGAAATACCCAGCATGCTATGGAGAAGCTAATGTAGCTAATTGAGAATCAATATGCTGTTAATTCTCCATAATTTGGGGTTTCTTTCAGAGTGCTGAAAGGCAGCTCTTGTCTTCCTGTATCCAAACCCCAAAATTTGTTTTTGAAAAACAGATTTGTAAAAAACTTCATTCAAAACCAATTCTTCAGCAATGATATGAAGTTTCCTTGGTAAATGAGCAGAGATTGAATGAGCTTGGATGTGTGCCTGTAGTGCAAAGCCATCAGTTCTGTTATACATATCACAAGGCAATTCCATTTTTAACATCTAGAACCCAAGTTTTGTCTCCTAGTAACAGAATTAAAGATAAACGTCCCTAGTATTGGGATAGGCAGACTTTATGAACTTGGGGTGGTTTTGATTTTGTTTTAAAATTATCTTTAATGCTTAGAAACTAAAATAATAGTACAGGAAACTTCTCTTTTCCCCATCAAGTCTACCCCAGCTTCATTTCTTAATAGTATAGTAAAGATTGGAGATCTCAGTAGTGGGCTGGGATTGCTTTTGTGTCAGGTACTGCCTAAGCAGGGAGCAGCCAGCCACACAGTTTTGAGAGCTCCCTTCCATCTGAAGGCAGAAGCAAGTACTTTTTTATGTTACAGCCAATCACTAGCATTTCACTAAATCATTGGGCAACTGGGAAACTGTTTGACCACCTTGTGTCACAGAATTATTAGAATGTTTGAGATTTCGTCTCCATTCCTGGTATTTTTAATTACCTCCACTGGTGTCTTTCAGGACGATGAATTCATGCAAAGAAAAGAGAAGGCACTCAGAACGGTTACTGAGATCTTTGTAAGTATGTTAGATTTTTTTTTTATGGCCAAGTGAGTGGTTTAGTAATGAAATGGAGGTGGTTAATTCTGTTTTATGCAGCCAGTCCTGGGCTGTCTCATGAGAAGATCCCAGTTTAGTTACATGTTGATCTCCATTCTTGAGACAGATCTTGACTGCCAGATTTGAGAATCAGATTGATAGGTGTGCATTGTATGAAGAGATAAACCATATCCACTGCCTGCACGGGGTGTGTGGAATCCCACACTGTCAAACAAAAGTCACAGGGTAGCTTACAGATTATTAAACCCTCAGCAGACTTAAATGTGTATTTGAAGCTATCACCAGTTGTGCTATTTGTCTCTAAATTAGTTAATACAGTGATGATCTCAATTATCTGCATTTCAGAACTTGACTTTTTTACTGCTTGTAATTAGCAGTAATTAGCACCCTACTTCAGAAATGTTTTTTCTTCAAGAAGCAGATGTTGGTTGGGAAAGGTGGTCTCACCTGTGTTCTCCCTGTTCACATGCAAATCTTATAACTCTAGGATAAGCTGTTTGTTTATACTTTTTGAAAGCTTGTTCATGAATGCTACAGAGAGTGGCACATAAAATGCCTAGGCTCTCTGTCTCATACCTGAATTCAGCTGTCTGGCTGGCAACTGGAGTTTCTGTCCTTGCTTTCTAATTTCTCTCTTTGCTTGGGACCATCAAGTCACCATTTCTGACTCACAGTAGTTCACTACTGATTCGGGGGTTTTTTTGGACCATCTTGATAAATTCCAGGACAACATTTGACAAAAGAGGAGAAATCTGGATTTGCTTTGAATAGGACATTTACATGGCTCTTCAATAGAACGTGAAACCCTGCTCTCCTGAGAAAAATCCCTGTTTTTTGAGACACCTCTAACCAGGCACCCTGAGCTCTTCATGCATAGATGGAGGTGCTCAGTGCTGGTGTAAGGAGCCGTATGAGAGGTTCAACTCTTCTGTCAGGTTTTGGAGGGAGGTAGTTGTTTTTCTGTACAAATGACCTGAGTGCTGCTGAGCCTAATATGTGTGGTTGAATTACAGCATGTGTTTGTAGAATAACATTGCAGTGAAAGTCTCCAAGTGATGACCACTGTAACTCCTTTGTTAATCTATTTGAGTAATTGACCTTGCTTTGGAAATTTCAATTACCGTCTCTAAAGTGTTGTTCCCCATGATTTGATTGAGTTTTTAAATTATTAGCAGACTTACAAGGAGTTTTTTACTCCAGCTAGAAACATTTGCCTTTCCACTGAGGCATGTATTCTGTTTTACAAGTTACCTCACCTTCTACATAGGTATCATTACATAATTTATGCACCTTAACTGTCTCTCAGTTTAAAGTATAGCCCTTTAAACTGAGAGACAGTGCAAACCTGTGTGAGAGAGCAAATTCTAAATGTATGTACTACCAAGTAGCGCTTGAAACTCATTGGTCTTCTGCTTATTTTCAATTTTCAGAATAATTGTCTTGATTTTTCAAGTGTGCCCTTTATCTGCACTGTCCTTAGCCCTAAAGATTCTCTATCCAAGTGGCTGACCTTGACCTTGTCACTGAAGAGGCAGAAACAAAATAATCAACAATACTGTTATGGAACACCAGTACCTAAAATTTTCAGTGTAGTTAAAAAAAATAAAGAGGATATTTGATTAACAGTGATGAGGGGTTGCCTTTGGTTACTGAGAACCAGAAGTATTTGCAGGGCTTAGCGTTTATATTCTATTAATTTGTACTTTGTCTTCTATTGTGTCTCACAGATCTCTAGTTTGTAGCTGCATCTTCATGGTACATAAAGTTTTTACATTTGTTCATCATGGCTTAGAGTGTCATTAGCCAAACACCTTTTCCTGAAACAGATGAGCTCTGTCAGGATCATGTCTTCTACAGCTGGCACCCAATCTTCTTAATGAAAGATTAGTTCATGAGGTCTGTTAATTTAGGCATGAGTGTAGTCTAGAACACACAGAATGAATTTTCAAGGCAGAATGAGCACATGCTTGTATCTATCTAAAGGAACTGGGAGGTGGAGAAAGGTGGCCATTAGATGAAAGTTCTTTTGCAGATCACCTTTAAATCATTGGGGATTGGAATTGGAAGAGAAATCCACTCTCCTAAAAGAGGATCAGCAAGTGTGAAAGATGAGTTGGTTGTGTGAATTCATTATTGTAACTGCTCTGAGGACCTACCCTTTTTCCTCAAGGGGACGGTACACTGAGATTCATGGTCATGATCTAAAGGTTGGAAAAGGGATTGTTAAATAACAGTGATGGTCCTTGGAATAAGGACTGCTGCTGCTGAAAGGTGACTGGCTGGTGAACTGAGGTTGTCTTGCAGTGGTTTTGTTCAACTACTCAATTACCTCATGCCAAGACTAAAGTTTATGGTATGATGCCTACACTTGCTATAGCACAGGTATAAAATAGAATGTCATCATAAAAGCTGTAATTATTTTTATGACTTACATTGCCTTATTGTAGATGTGAAAGTACATTTAGTGGGAGATCCTTGATCATAAAAAGCTTTTTCATGTGACAGTCAAAAATGTAGCAAGATTGAATAGCTGCAAGCAAAGATGACAGAAATTAAGATTAGAAATGAAGTAAAAATTGTAAAGGACAACAGACAAATTCAGGAGAAGCTTGCCAGGGAATATTGTCAATTTTCACTAGTTTGAAATATCCACTTTGGGATTACATCTTTGAAAAAGATGGAAAGCCATTTCAGCAGTGTTACGGTGCAGGAATTATTTGTTGAAAATAATAGTTTGTGTGGTACAGAAAGCCAGATCAAAAAATAAATGTTCTCCCTTTTGTTTTTAAGTTGGAAGCAGCTCTATCAGTACAAAATAGTACTTTTGAATCCTTGTTTTATTTGATGGGCTCTTGTCCAGCTATTGGATTACACTGGGATAGCAGGAGATTAAAATCATTTTGCTACCAAACTTCTTGAGACATTTTTTGTTCCTTAAATTGTAATAAAATCTTCTTTAATTCCATTGTAACCTGTGATCATTGAATAAATAACAATTGTATTTAATTATCTAATCAGAGTTTAAAAATAGAATTAACTCATGAAGGAGGTAGCATTTCTAGACAAGGCAGTAGCCAAATCATTTTAATAGATGTTGAGTGTGTTACTTTTTACTCTTCTTGCAAACATGACAGAGGAGATGATTGAGACATTGTTTAATGTTAAATGCTCATTTATAATTTTTTAAACTTAGACAATTTTGATAACAAATTGCTTAGAAATTGATTCAGTAAGGTTTTATAATGTAATTCCAAAAAAAGTGAAGGATGTTTATTTGGGTAAGTATATTGAGTTGGAAAGCAAGCAGCGTGGATATCACTTTAGATAACAATTCCTCATTTATTTTAGAAAACCCGTTAACAAGCTCTGCACTCATTCACTGTCTTGCAGGAGGTTTACAAGCCCCAGAGAAAATACAAACGTCAGACAGGAGCAGAGGAACTGCTGGATGAGGAATCAAAGGTTCATGCTACACTTCTGGAATATGGCAGGTGAAAGGCTTCATTTAGATCTCTCTAGGTTTTATAGTGTGTATTACAGACAGTACAGATAAAATTTGGATTGTGGTAGGGTTTTTCCTAGTGCTTGAAAGTTGAACTGTTTCAGATTTACTCCTGTTTGGTTTCAGATTTTGTTTCCTTACCCTGTAAATTGTCTGGGGACCGGATAATCCTCATATTTGTGAACTGTATTTTGTACAATGGGAGACCAGGTTTTGTGCTCTTTCTTGGGTGGTGTTTTTTAACACGATCGTTTTTTATAAAAATGGCTTAAATGCATCATCCTTCCAGGTAGTATGTGTCAGTCAGTATCAGTGTTTTGCAAGCAATCAACTGAAAATTTGGTGAAAAAGGACCTGCAGCTGCTGTTGATTCTTTTTCTAGTTCTCATGTGGCTCCTGCATCAGGAGGCTGAATCGTGGTTGAGTGTTTTGTCTTCTCACTTTCCTGCAAACTTTCATTCAGAGACAAAGTTACCAAGGCTTTCACTTTTCCATTATCTCTGAAAGTCCCTCTGGTTTACTGAGAGCTCTCCAAACATATAAAAATGAAGTTACAGAGCTTCTATTTCTAGTTTCTATTTCCAGTTTTCTTTTCACAGTTCAGTGGTAAGGACATCTTGTCTGCTGTCTGAGCTCTTAATACTTAACGAGTGCAGATGACATCTGAATTCCATTTTGTATCTTCTGAGGCTTCTTCTTTTACCCCAAAGCCATAGATTTTTTGATTTCTCAAAACTCATTGTTTTGAGTAGTTTACTTTTAACAGTAATATGGATTGTAGTGTAATAGCTCAGGATTAACTTTCAAATGGGAAGAGAGCATTGCTTTTTCCTTCCATGAGCTTTACATGACAATATTTTATAGAAGTCAAGATTTGCAAGTCTTGGTGGAAGGAATAGATGGACCTGAAATCATTCTGTAAACATGCTCCAGTACTTGCTTATTTAGTTTACTTGAAACATTTCAAAACTAATTTGATCCTGGCTCTTGGTGCATATCTTATGTTGAAATTGATAAAAACTTTAAGTTTTTGTGGAAGTCATAAACAACAACATTTTTCCGTCATGTTATTGTTGCTCTTTTAGGAGATACGGATTTAGCAGACAAGCAGGAAAAACAGAACAGGTAAAAAATACACTAATTTAAAATCCTCAAATTGTGGGAAGAACTGCATTGTTGAAGTGTTGGTTACTGTTAAATCTTAAAAGAATACAGCAGAATAAACAGCTATAACTTCTATTGTTAACAGATCTTAACAATGGTTAACTGGAACTAAAAAATCTGCATGCCATAAAAGGTGGAATTGATTATGCTTTTTAAAGGATTGCCTTCATCTCTGCTCACAGATCACATTTTGCAAACTTTGTTTAGAAGAAAGAGGGTTTGGGCGTTGTGGTTGTTTTGGCTTGACTTTTACTGTTAGGTAATGACATATCTGTTTGTATCTTTTAACTGAGTGTTCCATAATGTGATCATTAAAGGGTTTTTCTTTTTAAAGAACCATTCAGCTTAGTAAGAAATATTGTAGACATTTATTACAAAACACTTTGTTTAATGTGATAGAGAAACCTGATACCATAAATAAG
>WAAE01023381.1:0-16907 GCA_013400495.1 Nicator chloris
ATGTACATTTTGTCTTTTTATAAATCAAATCAATTTAAATAACCAAGGCAATATTATTATTAATTTCATTTTTCCATCTGACTGCCCTACTAGAACTCAAATTTAGACAGATTTAATCCCTTTCCCATTTGGTTCAATTACATTTCCTAAATGATACCTGAACTTTCATTTTTAATTGATACAACATATTTTTTCATAACTACATGGTCACAAGTAAAATAATATCCAATACCTCTATGAGTAACAACTGCAAGTTCTTTAGTTCTTTCTATCTGTTCAGCATTTCTTGGTCGTCTTCTTGTGGTTTGTAAATTTGCTTGATGAAGAGAGAGTGTTTCCTTGTGAGTGGCTGACTCCAGAACTGATTTTCTTATATTCATAGCTTGTACTCGTTGTTCTTCAGCAGATTGTCTACAGGTGGTCACTGCACTGGATACAGCAACATCAGCAGATGTACTAGCAACAGTAATGGCACCAGTAGTGGCTGCAATATGCTCCTCTAACTCACCAGTGGAGGCAGTTTTGATGAAAGTAGAAGAACCTGTGGGACACACAGTAGTACTGGATGCTAACTTTTTCTTTTGAATTGTGTTTTCTTGATCAATCTAAAAGATTAAATTTCCCTCTGTTTAACATAGTAAAGACAACTGACATGAAAAAAGAGGAAATTCAATAGTCTTTATTTAAAAAAAAAAATTGAAGCAATCAGAACATTGTTTAATGCTAGTGAACATTTTGTAGTAATAGTAATAACACGTTAAGTTTTAAATGTCCTCAAAACTTAAACTTTTTTACCAGTCATAATGACAACACATAATTTCCACCCCTGCACATTCAGTCCTGAAATGAGTATGGCTAGAGCAAAATATACAGCTATACCATTAGCAGGGCCCCCACACATAAAAAAGTGGTAACCATCCTATCAAGGAGTGAAATGGCAGCATTATACAGCAACCTGAGTAGCAGAAAAAGCTGCCATACTCCAGCTGCTAATAAGGCTGCCAGATATGCCAAAGCTTGACAGGGCTCTAAAAGCCCATTCAGACTTGACACGAGGCCAAGTGTAGATGAATAATAAAGGCACACACTTAAACAAAACTTGTCGGCATTATTATTTATACTTAAGATTGTAAAAAGTCTTCATATGTAATTCTCTTTTTTCTCTCTGATACCTGTAATAGACCAGATTATTTTACTAAAAACGCTCACACACAAAATATTTGATAAGCTAAAAAATTGCCCATCCCCTGCCTGTGAAAACAGTTAGCACTTTTTAGTTCTCTAGTATTTAAAATATATGGCCAATTTTTCAATATTCTATTAACATTTTTATCCTTCTCCATCCCCCATATTTGGTTGCAAATGTTTGTAAGCCAAGTCTCTCACCTGTGCGCATTTAGAACATTTTAACACTGTAGAAACTCCATCTTGACTGGAAGGAATAAATGACTGGGCAACGAATAACAAAATTCACCATAAAAAAATAGCGTATGCAATGCTAATGTAGCATGAACTTTATTATGTTTTGCTATTATCTTTAAAACATGTCTTTTTTATTCCATCATAATGATTAGGACCACTTCAAATGTCATTCAAACAATAATGTTCCACACTTCTCTTTTCGGTTCTGAGCTCTCTTATCATACTTTGAGGCTTGTCTTTTAAATGTAGTGGGTGATGTCAGGATGGAAAGCAACAAGAGTTTTCACAGTTTTAGAAAAATCCGTCCACTAGAAAATGGAAATAAGACTCCCAGAGAAATTAAGCATTACATAAGTATATTTAAGGCACAAGGTTTATCAGATCTTTTAACAGGATTCTCAAATATTCTGTATAAAATAATGGAAGAGATCCTCATATCAAAAATACTCAGTCTTGCTAATAGAATCTCTTTTGTTTACTGCAGAAATTTTAGGCTAAAAATGGTATATTTTATCATACTATTAAAAATACTAAGAGGATATGTTAGCTTTATAAAGACAACAAATAAAGCTGATGTGGGCGCATATTTTTTTTTGCTATCTAACATTTAATGCCTTGAGATCTGTTGTGTAGTACCACACTTCTAAGTCATAGTGGTGGTTTCCCCTGCAAAACTAAAAAACCTTAGAAGCATCGTGTAAGACTCCAAGTTTATGTGTCAGAGACCAAAACAAAAACTACCTGCTGTCCTATGATGACAGTGGCATAAGTAACTAAAATAGATCTCAACATGTTTTATTCTTTATTTCATAATAAAAAGGAAAACTGTCACAATATTCATACTATCAAAAGTCTAGACTACTTGTGATTCAATATACAATTTTGACAGATTGGTATCAAGTTTAAAACACAGAAAATACAAATGCATGGCTAGGAGATATTTTGAAACAGAAAAATGTTGTTTAAAACAAAGAAAACATAATGTATGTTACATAACCACTGCTATTAAAACAAAATCTATGAGAACATATCTTTATCATGCATGCAAATGTACAAGAACAGGCATTCACCTGCTTCCAATATCAAGGTTGAAGCAAAACTATATTCAAAATCTCCATCACATGGAATGGTCTATCCTATTTATTTAAATAGGCACAGCACTTTAAATGAGAACAACTTAAATTTCATCTCAAAAGAAAAAAACAAGAGAAATTAAACTTACTTAAAGCTACAAGGCTTATACACTGACAAGTACTGCTTTGATACAGAGGCAATTTTCAAACAGAACACCTAAGTTAGGCTTTCACATCCATTTATACTGAAGAACTCATGCAGAAGATCAGTAAAGTTAACAATATGGCTTGATTTACATGGCAGATTTTGAGAGAAAATTAATGTTATGTATAAACCATCTTGTAAGTATCAGCTACCAGAGAGAATCAATCCATCAATGTTTCCATAAATATAATTTGTAATCTGCAAAAGTATCAATCTTGGTGTCTTTATTTTATGAAAACAGTCTTAGACCAATTGAAACACCTTTGTTGCATGGGCATTTTAACATACTCTCTACTTCAGTCTTCTGCAATCACATCTGACATTTCAGTTTGTCAAAGAGATTATTTTTTTAATTGTCTTTTTCTATGTGATAAAGAAATATGCCTATATTTATTTTACTGTAATGCTCTAGGGTTTTTTTAAAAAGGTAAAAAAAGCTAAGAAAAACTTTTGATGGACATGGCACAAAAAGGAAGAAAAGAAGACTGATCTCTGCTTTTTGGGAAAAGCTTAAACCAAAATTTTGCAGTCAACCGAAGTCAACTCAGAGGCAGAGCCTCACTTTGAATTCACAATCAGCCACTGAGGAGATGTGAAGCTTGAGGAACTGCCAGGATGAATCATATGAGGAAGCAGTAAGGACATGGGGTTAAGAAAGTATAATTGCTGTTTAGGGCATGGGTTCAAAAAGAAAGAGAACCTGACCAACCCACACTAAAACAGTCTGAGACCTACTAGACTGGACCAGCATTTCTCTAAGCAAGTCTCTGTGGAAGGAGAACAGATGAAAGTTAATAAAATTGAGGACCTTTCATGTGTCAAATTAGCCTGCTTACACAAGGAAAGATTTGAAGCGATATTTACACTTAAAAACTTGTAGCTTTGTAGAAGGGAAAAAAAGATCAAGCTGATGATCTACAGAGAAATTCAGTTCAGAAAACTAGTCTCAACAAGCCACCACTCAGAAGTGTTGCAACTGTTAAAACTTAGGATAATGCAAACATATGGGAGACCCATAAGCCTTTCTATTTATATAGGAGTGGAAGTTGTTCTTGATTCCAGGATCATTTTTAGTAAAGAAAAGAGGCAAGAGCCTTTGACATTTGCCTGAAACAAAGCTCCAAAAATAGATTATGAATCTGTGCTAGATGCACATACTTTGCATATGCAATATGCTACAAGTATACACAGGGTTTCTGTTGTAAACATGATACCAAAGGAAATTTACCCCAGATAAACTCATAGTGGAAGTTCAATTAACAATTAATCTAATGGACTAACTTATTATGAGTAATTCCTGAGGGAATAATCCACAGAGATAATAAATACCTTTGCCCACTCTGAGAAGTATTCACCAGCAACAAAAATAAGGCAGAAAATGGTATCTAAAAGGGTGAAAACGCTTGTTGAAAATGATCTCTCTATTTTTCCTTTTAGAGGATTCTGACTTTGGAAAGCTTTCCTGTAAGTTGTCCCCTCTTCTCAGGTTGGAAAAGCTCAGGTTGCTCAGCCTACCCTCACAGAGTAAGTGCTCTAACCCCCAACCATTTTGGAGACCCTCCACTGAACTTGCTTCAGTGAAAAATTCATCCCTGCCATGAAGCCCAAATCTTCAGGCACTATTCCAGCTATGGTCACAGAAGTGTTGAGACCAGGACAAAAATCTTTCCCTTTTAATCTACTGATCACATTCTTATTAATATAACTCAGGATGCCGTTGGCCTTCTTTCTTCCCAGGGCGCACTGCTGTCATGCTCAGCTTGCTGTCTTGCCACAACACACAGGGTCTATTCAGCAGAGCTGTTTGCTATCAGACACTCCTGTTGCCAGGCGTTCTTCTTACCCAGCTACAGGACATTACACTGACCTTTGTTGAGTTTCACTGGATTCTTGTTGGCTCATTCCTCCAGCTTGTCTGTGTCCCTATGGCAACCTTGTCCTTGGCTATATTGACTGTTGGTCCTTGAGTAGAATGACTGAGATTTTGGTGTCATCTGCAAATCCAATGAGACTGCTCTCTGTCATTGATTGAATTATTTTAACTTCAGTGACAGAAGAACAGTTAAAAACATGCAAATTGTTTATAAGCCCAAATGGGATCTAAGTCAACTGTCCAACAGCTTTTCTAATTCATTAGAATTTGCTTTGCTGATTAATTCCTAAAATCATCTTGAGCTCAAAATGTGAAAGCAAGTCTGAATATTCACTATCCTCGTTTTTCAGGATGAATAAAGGTACAGGACTTCATTAGTTCTTGTGACACATATGATCCTGCACAGACTTCCCAAATAAGGCTAAAGGTCCTTAATGCAGATGATGACCCTGAATGGGACTCAGACTACAGCAAGGTGTTAATGAGAGGACTGACATGAGGTTAGCCTGGGACTTTTCCTGTGTACAAATGGGTAATTCCGAAAGAAGTATAAACAGTCTTAAGAAAAAAAAAATCATACCTCATTAAAGAAAAGAGTGAGTTACAATTATAAATATAAATTTAAAAAAGAGTAATAGCTATATTCCATTTTCATTCTTCTTTCAGATATTAGAGGACTTTTACTCAAGGCTTATTTAGCTTCCTTACTTAAAACCTCCCTATACTTAACTAATTTTAGAGTGATCCATGTATCATATTAAGATGCTTTTTTCCCTATCTTAATTAACTGTTCTCTTTGATGTTCTCTGTCATTAAATATCTGATGCTTGCAAAAAATTTCCAATAAAGTTAGAAACCTAATTAGAAGAATGTATTCTGGATCTGTTAAAGGAGTTCTTAAATTTGTGTAGATATAGCAGCTTATTTGACTCTTAACGTATGTCGTTCCAGACATATTATTATAAACTTCATTTATTTTATTCTTCATAAATTTCTAGTATCTTTACTTGTTCTTAGGATCAAATCATAATAGAAAATAAAGGAAACAGATACATAAACTTTAGAACATAAAATAAGTATTAATGGCTGCCATAAATTATTCTTCTTTTTTCAACTCCCAGCTAATCAGAAAAAAAAATAAAACTGTGGTTTTAAAGAAATACAATAAAACTGTGGTTGTAAAGAAATACATGACTGAAAAAGATAGGGTTCAAAACAAATTTCTAGACTTTAGTTTGAACAGGCAGTGATCTCTGGATTTATACAAATAGCAAAAACTCCAAAAGCTATCTAGCCAGAAGTTTCAGAAAGTCCTTTTGGTTACTTTTGTTTTCATGTTGTTCACATTTGTGAGACTCAGAATTTCATTCTTATTTCCTTTTGGTACCAGAATTTAGCTTTTTGCATTACTGCATTCTCTTAGGATTATTTTAAGCTTGCTCTTTTTTCAACCTCTTTATTGTTATCTCTTTCTTCTCTTTTTCTCTATTTTTTATGTAAAGTTGTTAATTTAATCACTTTTTACAGTAAGACACATACCAAAACAGTCTGAAAGTGACAATTAACCATCAACCAGAAATTTTCAGTGATGCAGGAGATATATCATACTTCAGTATACACAAATGCATGTCCATGATCTTCCATATGCCTCTCTCAGTGAATTTAAGATCACTTTACAGTTTTTAAGTAGATACTGAAAATATGGTAAATTTATGCATCTTAAGGTTATCAAACTGATTACGTTTGGAAACCTGAAAATTCAAACAAAATGCCAAACATCTCTAACATGATTTATTTCCTTTCTACTAAAATCAAGACATAGTCAGACAGCTGTTTTTTTTTTACATATATATCTGTCCAAACAATAGATTTTATTTCAGCAATATATGTTTGTTTAATTAAAAAATAAAAAAGAAAATTACCCACATATAGATAATGTTCTTTCAGCTGTTTTACTTAAACTGAGAAAGTACTTTTTGAACGGCCTGTTACTTTTAAGAAAAGAAAAACAAAACTTAACACAAATGAAAGCTAGTAAATGAGAAAGCAGTGATTTGAAATACAAAATAATTACTTTCATATAGTCATACTTTCTTTTCTAAGGAGATATGCAATGTATCAATGTAACATAGATCTGTGTAATCAAACATAATCATAAAAAATAAACCAAACTGATACAACATAAAAATTCTTCAAGACTCTCAATAATATTATAGGAATCTATGAAATGAAAAATATAATGCTGGGAAGGGAAAGTATTCACATCTATTTGCCTTAAAAAGTAGTTTTATTGTATTTGTCAACTAAAAAGCCTTGTGAATATTGTCTAACATATTTATTTTCTAATTTGATTTTGTGAATTGTAGTGTAAGAATGTTATTTCCCTTTTTTAAGGATAGGATAACACCAAAAGAGCAAATCTGAAAGAATAATTACTATACAGATTACATTCATTAAAAAGTATATAGCAACTATTTAACAAAAAGATACATTTAAAATTTAAAGGTTCTGACTTCTAATTCTGTTTCTTATGTCACCTTGGATACATCATCATATTGTAGTGCTCTCATTTCTTTTCAACAAAATTAAATTCTCACTTTCCTTTTAATAGTAATACTAGTTTCCCAATATATGTTCAGTGTTACAAGCAAGCAAAGTGCTTTTTATAAATCAAACATAGTTTCAGATAGAACAATATTTACTGAAGCTCAAACTATATATTGATATGATTTTGACATTCCTTTTTTTTTATATTTTCAATAGTTCAGTGACGTGGGAAACTTCCAATAGAAGCTAAGATATGTGGGAAAATAATGAATTTTAAACCCAGTAATAATTTATTTCACTTATTCTTGATAGCAAAACTCTTTGTACCATTGCTCTTGAGTGTCTAGTGAATATTTGTCCTAAGCAGGCTAAATGCCCAAGTTTTCTATTCTAAATCCAATATTAGGCATCAAAAAGCTATTTGACTTAAACTTATTACTAAAGATTGCTAAACTAATTTAAGATAATAAATTATCCACCTTAATAATCTTCACTACAATGAAGATTATTTTAATAGCTAATATATTTAATATATATTTTTAAATTATTTTATGATCTTAAACAGATTAGTACTTTTTAGAAATGATGTAAAGCTCTTAGAAAGTTTTTCATTTATTTGACAAATGGTAAAGACAAGATTGCAGAAAAGTTATCTTGAATACAAATCTCAATACTTAAACATATCTTTTTTATTGTTTACCTTACCTATGTCACACAAAATTAACAGAGACTGCAGCCTAGTAAGTACAATTTTGCCATTAGTAATACAAGACCACAGAATTTATGTTGACATCAAGTAGGCTTCCCTTGGCCTGAGTTTATTTTCACTATTTTTGATAACTCATAGGTGTCAAGTAAATATTTCTTGAGCTGATGGCATTTCAGGAATGTTGTGCTCTGATAATACTGCATACAATAATGATCTGATAAAGTTAGACAGGTCTTGCATAGCAAGCAAGATGTGAGAGAGGTTGAAGGAGGCTAATGTGCAACTTTCATATTTTAGTAAAGAACAATGAGAAAGAAGCGGACTACGTTAAGAAAATATACAAAAAATGAATAATTGAACTCCAAGACTGAAGAGGAAGCTTGTTGCAAAAAGGTTAAAAGCTTATAAAAGAAAGGCCTTCAGATATCAGGGCTTAGGCCTGTTACTTTAGCTAAATGCAGCTAGGAGTTAGCTCATAATTCCCATGTGAAAAAATCATAAGAATGAAAGTCAGATAGCACAACAATCTATTCTGGTAACAAAACCGTTTGCACCTGCAAAAACAAGAAATCTCTCCCATGAGAATCAGTGAAGGAAATATGTAAACTAACCAAAAATAGAGAGGTTTGGTGGATATGCAAAAGGCTATTTACCAACCAATCAACTGAATGTCAGCATACTGTTAGCCAATCAGATCTAACACAACGCCTTCTGAGAATCTTATAAAAATATGAACTATGCAATAAAGATTTGGCTTTTCTGGATGAAGAAACTGAGTCCTGTCTGCTTGCTACTGCAACAGAAGCTCACTTCTTCATGTCCAGGAGTGTCAAACTCCTCCTAAGAGATCTTTGGATGTTCTCAATTCATTGAAATCCCCACCCAGAGGCACAGAGAAAAAGGGTAAAAATAAGACAAAAGAAATACAGGGGAGAGGAGAAAAGGAGTTCTTAACTTTTCTAAGTGTATTATCATTGATGCTTTTCTATATTCGATAATTCAGACTATTAGATCATTAAAATATTGATTAGAATAACGGTAAGTTGTGTTCCCTTTAGCTGTAACAGGATTCTCTGGCTAACGTAATATTACGTAAGTGCACTACAACCCAACTAACTTTTGGTCTGAAGTTTTGTATACCAAACGAACTATTTTTCTATGTACCCTACACCACTGAAGTACGCTCCAATGACTGTCAGGACTCTGAGGGCTCGAGAGGCCAGCCTTCCTGGGGCCTCTCACCACCCATGCCTGTGGGTCCAGGGCCCCAAGGCTGAAGCCGTGAGTCCCTGCCCCAGTGATGCCAAAGAAGTGCTTGTCTCCCTCTTCCCCCATTCCTGCTCTACCTAGCCATGGGGCTACTGTCCCTGCCTGGCCTTGGCCTGTCCTCTTTTCCAAGGAGATGCCCGACGCCTAGGGTTTGGTCAGCCTCCAGATGCGCCCAAAGCCTGCTCTACTCCCTGGCTGGGGACAGGGGGACCAACACTGGCTGAAAAGCCCTGCATTGCTGGCCTCAACCCTGATCCCTGAGCTCTCCAGCCTTCAGGGAGCTGTTGGCCTGTGCTTGTCTCTTATTCACTGTGTAAAATACAATGCCTATGAACAAAGCAATAAATTTAACAAGAAGTTTTATTTTTCCCTTATTTCTCATTCAGAATGAATAAGGTTAATCTCTAAGCAGAATAAATCTTAATCATAAAGCAAAGCAAAGTTGAATGATTTATAAATGAAACTGTACCATCTTTTATGTTTTGGTTTTATCTAAAAGGTCAGGACACACTAAAAAATAATACTTTTAAAGAAAGGTCAAGTCCTAAGTGAGATGAAAACAATTCTCTTCCAAGGAAAAAGGTTCCTTCAGTATAAAAACTGATTCAAAATCCACTTAGAGTTTACAAAGATAAAGCTATTCCTGCAGAACATTGTGTGCTGTCAGCATCAAGTGGGCAATAAGTGAACTTTTAAGCTATGAAGTGGCATCCAGTGGAAAACAAGAGCTTTGCCTGAGGAAAATCTTCTCTGTGAGAGGACCCCAGCGATCCATTAGACAACCATTTCAAGATGTCCTAAGGTAAATGCTTACACACTAAAATTTCAAAATCATTCCAAGAAGAATTACATATGCATTGCCTTAGTGAGCATTTCAGGCAATTTTGCACCACACTACAATGATAAAAATGATAGTGTTCTTGTTCAATAGCCAAAATTGTTCCTAATATCCATAAAAGATCGGTCACTGCAAATATCTTTCCTCACTTTTATGCTGCACAGAGAAATGCTCACAAAGACAATTTCTACAGGAAAAAAATATATTGGCACATTTAAAAACATGGTAATTTGACACAATCTTATATAACATCCTAGCAGGTAAACTCAGGAAATTTGTGTTAGATGAATGGGCAATGAGATGGATCAAGAACAGGCTGAATGGCAGAGCTCAGAGGGTCGTGATCAGCAGAGTAGAACTCAGTGGGAGGCCTGTACTCAGTGATGATTGCCAGGGATCAGTACTGGATCCAATCTTATTCAACTTGTTTTTCAATGACCTGGATGAAGGGACTGAATATGACCCTCAGCAAGTTTGCTGATGATATAAAAATGGGGGAAGTGACTGATACACCTGAAGTCTGTGCTGCCATTCAACAGGAAAAGTGTGATCAGCAGATCAAGAGAGGTGATCCTCCCCCTCTGGCCCTAGTGCAGCTACATCTGGAGTGTTGTGTCCAGTTCTGGGCCCCTCAGTACAAGAAAGACAACGAGCTACTGAAGAGGGTGCAGTGTGGGGCAAAAAAGATGATGAGGGATCTGGAGCATTTCTCTTATGAGGAGAGACTGCAGGAGCTGGAACAGTTTAGTTTAGAGAAGACTGAGAGGGAATCTTATCAATACATAAAAACACCTCAAAGGCGGGTGTCAAGAAGACTTTGCCAGGCTCTTCAGTTGTGCCCAGTGACGGCACAAGGGCCAATAGCCATAAACTTAAACACAAGAAGTTTCACATCAGCATGAGGAAGAACTTTACGTTGAGGATGGAAGAGCACTGGGACACGCTGCCCAAGGAGGTTGTCGAGTCTTCCTCTCTGGAGACATGCAAAACCCACCTAGACATGTGCCTGTGTAGCCTGCTCTAAGGGAACGTGCTTTGGCAGAAGGGTCGGATGGGATGATCTCCAGAGGTCCCTTCCAACCCTAACAATTCTGTGATTCTGTAATTTTTTCAGAAATGGCAGCAGTTTTTGGATACTTCTAACACTTCTTGACTGATGGAACATAAAAATGTCAAATTTTGAGATGGCTGGTTGCTCACCATATCTGAACATTTCGGGTTTCATCAGAATGGTGAAGTTGAAAGGCATCTTAGTATTTGGCCACTTTCAGAAGTGTCAGCAGTTTTACAGTCATTACTTACCTAATTAAATGGTATGACCAGAGGCAAGAGTTTCTGAGAGATTCCACACAGTTCCAAAGCAACTTCTTTCATATATAAGAAAAAAGTGCTGGATAGCAGTGAATTAAGAGCTTTCAGCACTAACTTTGTTCCCTCAGAAAATAATAAATAAAAAACCCCAACAAGAAATAAACAACAACAAAAAAATGACATTAATTCTAGAAAAAGTGAGTATAAAGTTGAGTACGAAAAGAGACATTTTGCTCCTGTACAAAGACCATAGAATACTTAAATATTAGTTACACACTCTATTCAAGAACCATCTGGACACAATCCTCTGCAATGTGCTCTAGGAGGATCCTGCTTAGGCAGGGAGTTGGGCCAGATGACTCCACTGTGGTCCCTTCCAATATTACAAGGCCAAGCTGGATGGGGCTCCAAGCAACCTGGTCAAGTGAAAGGTGTCCGTGCCCATGCCAGGGGTTTGGAATAAGATGAGCTTTAAGGTCCCTTCAAACCCAAACCATTCTGTGATTCCATGATTCTATGATACCTATCCTATGATTCTTTCAATTTCTTTAAGGTTGGTTAATACTCATAATTTCCCACTAGGGTCATTGGGAACTTGAATGATTCTTGGCTTAACTATCCTGGGAATGTTTGCTCTAAGTGTCAAAAAGCATGTTCTCAAATGGCTTCAACAAACAGAATGTCAATTTATTATAATTGAAATTTCTTTCCAAAGTATATTTTTATCATCAATTTGTTTAAANTCTTACTTGCCCGAGGCTTGGCTTAACTACTACTGACTGGTTTGCTCTAAGTGTCAAAAAGCATGTTCTCAAATGGCTTCAACAAACAGAATGTCAATTTATTATAATTGAAATTTCTTTCCAAAGTATATTTTTATCATCAATTTGTTTAAATTATGGGTTTGAAAACTTTTTAGGGAAAAATATTATTTAAACATGTAAGCCTTATACATATTTCATAAAAAGCCAAACTACCCAACACGATGCTGTATACAAATGAAGAATCCGTTCTTCTTTTATCTTAAATAAAAAAGTTGTGTACGCTGTCTGCCTGTTACACTAACACACTAGACATATATATTAGGAATTAAAAGGTATGGCTTTTAATCCTAAGTTTACTATTAACTGAGAAGAGAAGGAAAAGTAGTCTCAGGTGAAGAAAAATAGAAAAAGCAGCAGTTTGTTTTATTTTCACAAAGTCAATAGACCTCTTCCCTTTTAAATTTGAGTCAGCCTGATTTAATTTGAATATATGTCCTTCAAGTGAAGGGTTCTCTTCACAAATATTTTTATGAATCATAGTGTACCAAGGCAGTACTATAAACAGCATCATCTAAGCAATTCTGTCAGCTTTGTGAAAAATGGAATGGTAGTGTTACCTAGCTTCCAGCTGCCCTGGATTAGGGCTCAAAAGTCCTGGTGCCCTGTTCCAGTGGTAGCTTTCTGGTAATTTTGTGTAAGTCACTGTGAAGCATGTGCCTCAATTCTGACATCCAAAAGAGATCTAATAAATATTTCCAATATCACCAAGATTCATAACTTTATGATCTATGCCTCTCATCTCCTCCCACAGATATATTCATTTTCCAAGCTGCAGGGTCCTAAATAGATGCATCACTTTTCCATCAGAAACTAATCCATTCATTTGATATCTCTGCTTTCTCTGAACTTTCTTCAAATTTGCTACATTCTTTGGAAATGCAGAGAGGCCAGAGCAACTGGCAACTGGAGTCAAGGTGAAGGTTGATTTATACAGCAACATGTTTTCTGTTCTGTCCTCTACTCTTTCCCTAGTATTTAGGTTTAAAAGCACTAAGGTGTGCTTTTTTAAGCATTCTAAGTACGGACTTGAGGACTATGCAGTGCTCTTAGTACACTGACTAAAATAGAGTATAAGAGCTTGCTGACTGGGGACATTTTGCCCCAGTCCTCACTGGCAAATCCTCTTCCCACACCTCTTGAGTGGATGGGTTTCAAGACAGGGACTGGAAGACTGAAGTCCTTTACACTGTCAGAGAAATTCAGGTTCATGACCACATGAACATACATAAGTCTATGGGACCCGATCAGCTGCACCCCGGAGTCCTGAGGGAATTTGCTGATATAGTTGCCAAGCTATCAAGTCCATGATACTTGAAAAGGCATGGCAGCCAGGCAAAGTCCCAGGTGACTGGAAAAGCAGAAACATTTTACCTATGTTTAAAAAGGGTAGAAAGGAGGATCCTGGGAATGACCAACTTGTCAGCATCACCTCTGTGCCTGGGAAAACCATGGAACAGAATACTCCTAGAAGCTGAGCTGAGGTACATGGAGGACAGGTAGGTGATTCAGAACAGTAGCACAGCTTCACCAAGGGCAAGTTCTCTCTAATCAACCTAGTGGCCTTCTACGATGGACCAACTACATCCATCTACAAAGGACCGTATATGTCATCTATTTGGACTTCTGCAAAGCTTTGGGCGTGGTCACCCACAACATCCTTCTGTCTAAAGTGAAGAGAAATGGATTCTGTGGGTGAACTGTTCAATGAATGAGGAATTGCTTGGACCGTTATGTCCGGAGGGTAATGTTGTGGATAGTTTAGTGTTCTGACAAACATGATGGAAAAGTGGTTTCCCTTGGTCCATATTGGGATCAGTATTATTTAGTGTCTTCATCAATGGTACAAACTGAGGAATTGAGTACACCCTCAGCCAGTTAGAAGACTACGAGAAGCCAAGTGCTGTGGTTGACATGTCAGAGGGATAGGATGCCATTCACAGAGACCTGAACAAGCCTGAAAAATGGCCTACAAGAACCTCATTAAACTGAACAAGTCCAAGTGCAAGGTGCTTACCTGCCTCAGGGCAACCTCTGGGATCAATACAGCCTGAAGTTGAACAGATCGAGAGAAGCCCTGCCAATGACCTGAGGGTGCTGGTGGATGAGAGGCTGGACACAACCCAGCAATGTACACTTGCAGCCGTGAAGGCCAATTGTATCCCAGGATGGATCAAAAGCAGCGTGGGCAGCAGGGCTAGGGAAGGGATTTTGCCGCTCCACTCTGCCCTCGTGAGATCTCATCTGAAGTGCTGCATCCAGGTCTGGGGGCCTTAGCACAGGAAGAACACAGACCTGTTACAGAAGGTCCAGAGGAGGGCCATGAAGATGATTAGATAGATGGAGCACCTCTCCTATGAAGAAAAGCTGAGAGAATTCAGCCTGTTCATCCTGGAAAAGAGATTTTCCTGGCTGACTGTTCAGTCCAACTAGCACAGACTAGATTCCAACCAGGGTATGTATCATACAAGAAGTCATAATTATTCAACAGAATCCCTTCCAGTTCAATCTCCTTATTACTACCCATCTTGTCACCTAAATCTTTCTTTCACAATCCCTCTCTCCCTACTCTAACCACTTTACTTGGCTCTTTGTCTTCTACATATTCAGAAAATTTCATTTTCTGAAAAGGTTTTAACAATGTTCATATTGACCCAGGATCCAGACCAAAAATAATACACATTTTGGGATCTATAAAACAAAGCAAGTAAGTACATTAGAAACACACAATACAACAAACGTCAATGCTAGAAACACTTTAGTATTCACACTGCTATCCTGTGTTTGTTCTGACATTTTTTCAGACAGATTTAGGAGGTTTGACCACCATGGTTCTCAGGGGACTTATACTATTTTCTTTTAAACACGAATGGTACTGAAATTTCACATAATGAAAAGCTAAGAAATTACATAACTGAGAATCTCTGGTACTAGTTAGTGATTTCGCACATTAACAAAATCCATAGAATAATATCCACTAGTAGGCAAGGTTTATTGCCTCAGATGCATTTAGGTGAAAACATTTGTTGAACAGAGATGTATGTTTAATAATTTCCTGGTGCTTGTGAATGGGAAAAAAAAAATAATTCTTTCAGCTTTCTCATAAGTTTACTGATAGAGTACACAAATCAAGCAGCCAATGCTTTAAAGTATAAAGAGATTCATTGAAACTAAAGTGGGGGAAGTGTAACTGGGAATTAAAAAGGTAGTTCAGAAAATCTCATTTCTTACTTGAAATAGCATTCATTAAAAGATTAACTTTTCATTAAATAGACTTGACTCCTTATTTACAGGGAGATACTTTGCAAAAGGTACTTTTACTTCTCAAATTAGATAATCTTGGACTTAATTCTGAAGAGTAATACCAAATATCCTCAACCTTCTCTATACTGGGAATGAGCAAAAACTGTAGGATCTCATTTAACACTAAGAAATAACTTTTGGCATAATATCTTGTACAGGTCACTTCCGTATTCATATTCCAAAGCAGAATTTTTGATTTAGTTTTTCTATTAGAAAAAGAATAACTTTCCTGTCTTTAGGCAGGAGGTTATCCATCACATTATTCAATCTTCATGCATATAGTGTGATTAGTTTTTACAAATAATAGACCAGGGAAAAACATTTAAAGAACACAACAGCTATATTTCAGGTATTTATGCCTCAACGTAAACCTAGCCAGTTCATTAATTTAAAATTAAAATTAAAACTACATAACATCTCCACCTTTATAACCTCAAGGACATGAGCATATGCTTCCTCTCACAAATGTAAGTGCTCTCAGTAACTAAATAACAAACAATACCCAGTTTAGAGAAGAAACAGAGACAGAAATAAAAGATATTTCTGCATAATAGTTTATATCATTCAATTGGAAACTACATGGGAAGATTTTAGTGTGAGGGTAGACCAAAAAAAATGTATTCAGTTACTTCATTATCTCGTTTTCTTCATTTGTCTGTTGTTTTCTTATTAAAATTATTTCTTCCCTTGTGTGTGTGTGTCCCCTAATGGTAGAAAATCACCCCTCCAAAATGTAAAATTACCTCCTAGAACTAAAAAAAATAGTTGAAAATGATGAGTGAGGGAAGAGAAGGAAATGGGAGTAAACCTTCCAGCAGAAAGGAATCCAATGCATCTGATGTCCATGACAGTATTAATTTTAGCATTTAAAATCTACTTTCTAAAGTTAGACTACATTAATTTTGTTTTCTTTAATGTACAGTAAATTTTATAATATTCAAAACTATTAATAAACTAACTTGAATGGGTTATTGCATTCAATTATTAATAATAATAATAATAAATTATTTTCACAGCTGAAAAATATAAATAATTTAATAAAAAGGCCCAAGCATATTATGAGAACATTTGCATGCCAAAAATTTTCCAAGGGGAAACAAAAGTTTCCAACATATAATCCCACCACTAAATATTCCAACTGTAAATGTGTGCTTTATTCTAGGTTTTTCTTTCAGTTGTTTTATCAGCTTGACATGAACAGATCGTCAGTGCAGTATAATATGCTATATATTTGGTGGCTATGAAGCATACAGATGTATAGGTTAATGTAATAATGTTTGACCTAATCAAAATGAAGTATTATGAAGGCCCTATACACTCTAGAATTTACGTACTATTAGTAGAAGTTTTCAACTGCCATAAAAAATTATTTTCCTAGTTAATTTTCCGTGAATTTTAGTGGATTTCTTTAGACAAAATATTTTAATAGATGTATTAAATATATATAGGCATATATATACAGATATGCATTAATGTAGCTAAAAATCTAAAAATAAATATTATATACATTTTTAAATATTTAAAATATTTTTTCAT
>WAAE01023382.1:0-47230 GCA_013400495.1 Nicator chloris
CTTCCTTTATGAATTTTTAGAGCACTACAGGTTAGGAGAAACATTTTCAGATTCCTGACTGTTTGTCTTAGAATATAGTTATATCTATATATATCAGGTAACCTCTGCTTGTGAATAAAATACCTAATGGTGCTCAGGGGAATAAGAGTTCTTTCATTTCAGATGGACAGGATTTACTTTCCTTTACAGAAGAAGGGGGATTAAAGGCTAATTGTATATAGCTGATGGTAAACTCAGGGTGAAATGGAGAAAAGTAACTTAGTTGAACAGAAAGTGAAAGAAAAGTTTTAAATAAATGTTAAGCACAATGTGTGTGCAGTAGTCTTTATTATTCAATTTATTGCATGTTGAAATAGGAAATAAAACTCTTAAATGCCATTATCCTATTTTTTCTTCTTTTTTTTCCCCCCCAAATGTTTTCTTGTTCTGTAGTAAGAGATGTAAAGCATATGTTTAAGAGGGTTTGGAGTAGAACAGTATACTGTTAGAGCTGCTTAAAATGGATTACTTTGTATCACCAGTTTCATATCAGCTAATGTTTATATTCTGGTATACTTGGATAATGAATGTAAAGTATAGCTCCAAGAAGTATTTGTAAAGAAGTATGTAAGTGAAATGAAATATTGAAGTGGGAGTTAGTGGAATTGCTGGGTTTTCCTGAAAATAATCCCTAAATAGGGAAAAAAATCTTACCTGAATTATTTGGTTACTTCTTATGTCTGACTTTCTTCCATTCTACACTGCTTAAAATAACACTTAAAGTAATTTTACCCTTTTTTTAATATCAGTTTCCTGCAGCCTTTGAATTCAATGAGTTATTTTTGATCACCATTCTGGATCACCTCTATAGTTGTCTCTTTGGGACTTTCTTATGCAACTGTGAAAAAGAGAGAATAAAAGAGGTAAATAATTAGTATGATGCACATTCTTGGTTTTGTGATTTTGTATTAAAATGTTTAGAAAATGACCTAAGAGTATCTGAGCTGTGTTTTTAAATACATTTGTCACATAGTCTTAAAAAACAATGCAGAAATTAAATTTCATGGTATGAGAAATATTTACTGAATGCTCTGCTATTAAGTGAGGTGGCACTTAGGTTTCTTTAGTTAGTTGGAGGGGGTTGAGGATTTTAGTAAGTCCTCTTGCAGGTATTTTTAGCCAAAACACAAAATTTTCAATCATAGTAATTATCAAATCACATTAGCATTTCTCTCACTATTTCTGAAGGAATTCCTATGGATGACTTGGCAGGTTACTATAGGACATAACTGGATGGAAATTGTGGTTGAGAACTACAGAAATGAAAATTATCTAAATGAATGAAGTTAAGGCTCAATGAAATGTTACATGTTCGTGAAGAAAAATTAAAAGTGTGTTAATATTCCAAGTATGCTTTTGCTTACGTGTGGCTTTGTTGTTTTTACTGTCTCATTTTTTTCAAGCAAGTTACAATTCCTTGTTGTATTTAGTTCTGTTTTGGTTTTTTGGTTTTGGGGTTTTTTTTTGATTTGTCTCTACTGCTTGTGTAGGGGAAAAGTTGCACATAAATACCACAAGATGGAGCTGAATAACATGTTCTCAGCAAATGCAGGGTTTCCAGACAGCTTTCTTTCATAAATAAATAGGCAGATGCAATTCTCAATAAAGAAATGCAATTTAAGACACAGCAGTAGTCGAAACATATGCTTTACAGCACTGAAGAGTTTAAATTTGCAAGATGAATCTGATGTAAGTTCAGATTTCCAATCTTTGATCTAAGCATTATTATGCTGATTAAATTTAGAAAATACAACTTTCAGAAGTGCAAATAAAGGTACAAGTAGTCAGTTAAAAGCATAATATCAGTTACTTATTAGGAACTAATAGTATGAGTGGGAAAATTGAGTAATTATTATTCACAGACACTGTTTTGGATCTTCCAAACTCCATCTCTCTTCACTGATATTCTTGTTAAAGCTGTTCTTTTTAGTGTAGTTGGTCAGTGTGTCACCATGTATTTAAGTAGCTGTATGTATTGCTGTAAGTTATGAGCAGTACAGGTTGCTGTTGCTCAACTAGACTTTAGTGTCTCTGAAAATAATATGTCTAAATCTCCTTTCACTATTAACCTTGGGCCAAAATAAGTGTTCAGATGTTCAGCTAAAGTTTTCAGGCTGTTTAATGATCAGCTATTGGAAGTATTCTCAGACTGCATGTAATTTTCTAGTAGATAAGGTAAAATTCTGACAGCATTACTGATATGTAGATATTAACATCATATTTTAAAACTTTGCAATCCATGTCATTCATTTTTTTTATTTTTTTTCCATCAGGAGCTGAGCACAAAGACTGTATCTCTGTGGTCCTATATAAACAGCCAGTTAGAGGAGTTCACAAATCCCTTCTATGTAAACTATGAAAACCATGTCCTGTATCCTGTTGCCAGTCTGAACCATTTGGAGCTGTGGGTGAACTACTACATCAGGTGGAACCCCAGGATGAGGCCTCAGGTATGAGCTTTCACTCATGGAAGGTCTTCAGTGTTTTACTGAAGGTCACAGAGATTAAGAGAAATTATTGTTTTTCCTAGTGTCAAATGCAGCATTTAATGCAAAAGTGCTCATCTCTTGCACATATTTCAGCTGATAGGGAGAAAGGTGTTTGTCAGGAAGATGATGCAGGATGTGGTCAAACTTGGAAAAAGGATGTTTTCATTAGTCACCCATAGACTAGGGAGTTACAGCATCACTGGATTGGCTTGTAAAGATTAACAGTCTGTTTTGGGCAGGAGATTACTTTTATAATACTTTTACACTACTTTGTAACATTTTTTAATACTTTTATTGCCTTACCTTCTATTTTTGTGTACCTTTGCTTTTAATCATGCTTTGCCCTTTTCCCCAGCACTGACATAAAATATACCAGCAGTTGCTGAAAGAACTGGACTATACCAACTCATTCTGCAAGTTCTCTAAACTGAGCATCCCATGGATGCTTGTTTTCAGTTGACTTTTATAGTTTTTAGCTGGCATACTGAAGATTAAACACTCCCCATACATGCTCCTTGATCCATCCAGTATTTGTTCTTATAAATAATGTCTGCTATTCAGATAAATCTCTAAACCTCATCAGACAAATGTTCCATATGCTTTCATGCTTAGAAGTGTGAAGAAAGAACATTCAGATTGTGTCACAACTGTAATATATCTGAGTGTGCTGCACCATCTCTTTATTAAGGTAACATTTCAAGGTACCCCAAGCATTTTATGATAAATTACCTGGATTAAGTGATTGCTTGAAAGCTGCTTTCATCTTCTAGCAGTTGGAATGAGATGTGAGTTTCAGATTCATTAGACATCCACAAGTCAGAGGCTGTTGTAAAAGATAGTGTTCCAAGGAAAGTTTCAAGGACACTACACTGGTAGAAGTCCAGATATCTGAGAAAAACCTTTTAAGGTCCTGGAGAAGTCTGGATTGCTTGCTTTTCTCACTGAGGTGTTTCCTCTGAGCTGCTTTGTTTCTCTTACTTTTAAAACTTTGAAAGATGGTTTATTTAAGTTATATAATTTTCAAGGGAAATTGTCAGCTGCTTTTTAGCAAAACACCATCTTTCCTTTAGCCTGTTTGCTGAATACCATTTGGGTGGTGTTTGCACTCCCTGCAGTAGTGTTGGTTTATCACTTGTATTTGATGGAGATCTCCAGGCCCTGGGAGCAGGCTTTGTGAACCACATGAAGACCAGTCCTGGTCCAAAATAGGGAGGGTGGGGAAGAGAGAATGAGGAAATACCAGAGCTGTCATCTCTTAGTGAAAGCTCTGCCCACTGCCTCTGTCACTGGGTGCTCTGCCTGCTGCTCTGGGAGATGCTCCTCAGTCACTCTGGCACCTGAGACACATTCACTGTCTGAGAGCAGAGCCCCCAGCAGCAGCTGAGGGGAACAAAATGTGTTGGTTCTGGTAACTGCCTTAACTTTCCTGCCACCTGCTTTTCTTGCAGTGCTTAAAAAAGTGTTTCAACTTTTTAGTTCTAACCACGTAAGTTTTGTCTTGATACATCATCCCTTTCCTCTTGTCTCTGGCCTGAATTTATGTGATATTTATGACCAACATTTGGGAGTGTTTCACATCAACTTGGATAAATTAGCAGCAGAAATTACAATTTTTTGTTGCAGAATTGCATTTGCCAGCCTAATTATGAAAGCACAAACTCACACAAGCAAGTAAATACACAGTTTCTGCAATCACAATATACTAAGTTTGCTTTCTTCTGAGTTTGCATTGTCTGGTATCACACCCTGTTAACCAATTCAGTAACATTCAGATGCATTCAGTGACAGAAAAAAAGACAATGACCCTTGTGACACCCAGCAGGCCTTCACTTATCTTCAGTGAAAAAATTTCTTAATCAGTGGATTTATTAAAATAATGGGCATCCCTGCCTACTGGATAAAAGGTGATTTTGTTGAATACCTTTTAGTGCATTCTCTTGATTCTCAACTAAATATAAGAGAAAATTAAATATTTAACATGAATAAGTTCTCTGATGATTAGTTCAATGCAACCTTGTGCTGTTTTATCAGGTGCAAAAACATCTTTAGAAAACTGAAACATGTTTATTGTTTTTGAGGAGCTCACCAAAAAGGAGAAAAAGCCCAATAGGTGAATTTAAGGGAAGATAATAGTACTTTGAATATAATCAGAATGGATCTTTGATACCTGTTTCCAACCAATTTGGTGTTAGGGGAGAGAAATCCCACAGGAGCAGAAGGGCAGGCTTTGGTTGGAGGCAATATTTTAGGTTTTCTCATTTCTGCTTGCTTAGTGAGCTTGATTTTTGAATGGACTGAGAGAAGTTTCATTGCACTTCATTGCCTTTTCTACTGGAAGTGAGCGTATATGACCTGTAATTTTTTTGTAATTGGAAAATTGCTGAATGCTAAGTTGATATTAATTTGTTTTTGTATTATTGTACTCTGTCTTCAATTATCTGTGTCTCGACCTTGCCGATGTGGCACGGGCTGAGCATATTCTTCATTGCTCTGGAACATACAGAGTTTAGCATTGTTCTTATGTTCTATAAAGATTCCTTAGAGTGATGTAACTTCAGTTCTGTCTAAGCCTGAGATGGTAGTTTTGATCATATTTATTTGCATCAAGAGCCCTGTTTATTTTGTATTGCAATAGATCTTGTGCACTTAAGGACACACAGCCTCTTTGCATAGGGTTCAAAGCTCAGGAGTCTGAGAAGTGAGCACTGGAAAGTTCTGGGTTAAATGTGGACATCTCTTGTTGCTAAATTGTGCTTCAACAAAGTCATTCTAATTCTTAAGTGAAATAAAATGTTCTTTGGTTTGAGTTTGGAGGTGTTACATCATTACTGACTTCTTGTCCCAAGAAAATTAGATAGATTTAAGTTCTGTCTTATTTGAGTTCATTGACTGAGAAGACCTTTTTCAGATTTGCCCTTTCTTTGAGTTGAAGAAATGTATATTTGTATGTGTCATGTGGAAGAGAAGCTCTTCCATTCTCTCATACAGAGGTGTGGGGTCTGTGGGTATGGCCTTACAGATGACCCTGCTAGTCTGGAATTAGATAATATGATGCTTTTGAATTTTTTCAGTTGATACATCTATTTTTCCCTTTTCTATGAAGTCATTTCATCTTCTTCTTGATACTGGTTTGAGGAGTTCTGGCTGCCAGATATCATGAAGTATCTCCTTGGACATCACTAAAAGGTGGAGAGAACACAACAGTGATGTTCTTGAATATGATCTCTGCAGGGGCAGAATTTTTGAACTAACATACCCCATCATTCATATATGCAGAGCATGAGTAAAAGTTCCAGTCCTTTCAAGTCAAGATGTGAGAGGCAAGAAAAATAATGCATTTTAGTCACCAAATTTTGCACAGTCCATTAGGATATGTTCAGTTCTTTTTATGCTTTGTTGAAAATTATGTTTTAACCCTTGGAGGACAGGGCTTAGTTTAATTTTGGTTTTATGTGTTTTTATTTTTCTATGCCTGGTAATTTTTCTTCAAGCTCTGTTCTGTAAATTTGGCCAGAGTGCTCATGTTAATACCATAGAAATCCCTGTATTTTTTTAAATCATTCTTTTCTTCATGTGTGTGGACTGTCATCCAGAGTAAAAAGCTAGCACCATCTATCACTAGAAATTCAATTCAGCTCCTCTAATGGGATCATCTGCTAAAGGCAATCACAAAACTTCTGTGGAAGTCAGGGAAGTTCTGCTGGCTGGTTAGCAGCTCACTGAGAGACGTGAAAGGGAAAGGTAGGAATAAGTAAAGCTGTTTGTTCAGTATATACAGAAATTACTGTAAAGTATATAAATAGCTTACAATTGCTGCTTTTATTTGGTGTTACTGCAGAAGGATTTGATGTGTTGAACACTTGAGCAATCAGATGTTAGCTGAGCTTCAGTGTCAATAAACACAAAATATTGTATAGTGAAAACAACAAATAAGATCCTGAGCGTCACTGGGAAAATTGCTGACAATAAACTGGAAAACATAATTACTGAAATGCTTTATCCTGCATGTAACAGGATAATGTGTAACTTCCTGCATATAACTTACAGTCTGGCACATGGAGTGTTCATGGATTTATCCCTGCCTTCAGTCACACTGCCTGGTGTGTTCCCCTCTGAGCAAGCTGACGTTGGGATATTTGTGAATGTCCACACATTTGATTGATTTGTGGCAGGACAAAGCTGTCATTTGGCTCTGGAACTGCTTGGCATTGCTGGTCCTGAGTCCCTCTTTTTGAATGAAAGAGTGAGGCAGGAGATGTCAGGAGAAGGAATTGCCTTGTGGGTTAGACAGCTGAGTGTGTTCCCTTAGCAAAGCAGATTTCATCCCTGCAATGAACAAAGAGTTTCTTGTGAGATGAGGCACATTTCAGCCAGTACCTGGTAGTTTCTCTCTAGCTGAGTGTCAAGTCAAGATTTCCAGAGTCTAATTTACTGCAGATAATTTTCATCTACAGATAAAAGTCTCAGTATTCAATCAGTATGGAATAAAATAGAGACTAACTGCTTATCCTGGATGCTGAAAGAAACTGTAGTTACCTAAGGAAAAGAAATTGGTATCCTACAGTGAGCATCAGAATGTGCACTGAATGGGAGAAGCTAGTACTGTGCAAATAATCTTCATTTTTGGGAGTTTCTAAGACACTTTGAAGGGCAAGCACTCAATTTCTCTCATGTCTCAGATGCCTAAATCTAAATGGGCTGTAGGTTTTAACAAACAGTGGCATCAGCTTGTAGCACGTAGAGTTTCCTGAGTCTGGAAATCTAATAGTTCTTCCAGTTCCCACCTGGTAGCATTCATGATTTCTGTCCTTGCTTTTTTTGCTTGATTTCTCAGGAGCACACCTCTACAAGAAGTGTGGAAATATTGACTATTATTGAAAATTGCTGTCTTCATCATTTGAGCTTGCCTTTTGCTACGAGTGTCCTGTTAACTAGGCTGTCAGAGTTCCAGTTCTTCACAGAGAGGAACAAAAAGCTCAAGTGAAAGATATTGTTGTCTTTCCAATGCACAGAGTAAGCTTTTGGAAAACTGACAGTCTTAAGTTGAGCAATGAATTTAAAATAACCATTTTCTTCTGCAGCTTTTCTTCCCCGTTGCCGAAATAGATAAAGTGTGCTCACTGAACAAGACAAAATGCATTCACTGCTGAACAATTTTCATGTGAATGGCTGTCCTTGAGCAAGCAGAGTACCACACAGTAGATATCCATCCAATTAAGACTTGGTGGTACTTTAAGTGAGTAGCTATTATAATTTCTCCTATATCTATCCTTGCGCTGACAAATTTTGCTATCCAAAAGCACTTCAGGATCCTGAAGGATTCCTTAGGAATGAAAGCCTGAAAATCAATACTGAAAGTGAACTGTAGTAATTCTGTGAAGAGGAAGGCTTGAATTTTTGAGGAAATGAAGCTGTCTTATGTCTAGATGGTTTTTGTGTGGGATGTAGTATGTATGTGGTATAGCATAACTATAGTTTCTCTGTGGGCATAGTTTAAAGGAAAAAAAAAACCACTTTATTTTTCCTCACATCCTTCCCCAGCAGGAATAATTCATCATAACTGTGGAGTGGTGTGTGCTCAGCATTACACTGCACCAAGTTCTGCTTTTGATATATGTGGTTAATTCAGTTTAACAAATTGTTTCATATCAATGGTATTTTTAGCAATAAAGAATGTTTTTAGCAGTGTTCTAAGTATTTTTCTGCTCAATGTAGGCAGTAGGTACCCTGTTGTTAAGGTGGAGAAAAAGAACCTGCTTTTGAATGAAATAGGCAGCAAAGGAAGCTGAATGAGGAAAATAACCTCCACTCATTTGAGCTGTTCATTTGCAGAAACCTACAATCAGTTCTTCCTTAGTGAAGAATGTTACTTGGTTCACTTAATTTTGGCAGCTTTTTACTGGTTGGGAATGGGGTTTCAGATATTGCAGGTATCATCAGTAGTGTGAGAATCATGTCACAGCTTACAGGGGAAAGAGACTGCATGTACCAGAGAGGAGAAACTCTCTGGGGACATGGGACAACTGGCAATATCCTGGATAGGGAAGGGAAGGGAGAAGAAGCAAGTAACAGGGAAGAAGTGCAGAAGTTGAAGGTAGCTACAGGTGAAGGAATGGCTTGTGTGAGGAGAGGATCTATGTTGAATTGTGGCTTGATGGAGAGAAGTTGAACTAGAAACTTAGAGAAATGTTGAAATGGGAAAAAACAGGAAAAAATGTGAATCTCCCTAAATAAAATCTTCCTGATGAGTTGAGTTCTTTTTATTGTTTACAGAAAAAAAAAAAAGTTTGTTCCTTAAGTAACTCAGTCAAAGAGAGGTAATGGAATAAAACCAGGGATTTGAATGTGGTGGTACCAAATTTGGTTAGAGCTTAAAGCCAAACAGACAGATGCTAGAATCGTGGACAACAGGGAGAAGTCTGTAAAGCTTATATTTGGTGCTGAGGGTATTGCTCAGGACAGGTAAAAGGACTCGGGGCACAGGGTTTGGGTAAGTGGTGGGAAAAACATTAGTTATGAGGTAGGGGAGCAGCATGTAGTCTGTGTTCCTGAGTCAATATTACAGTAACAATTGAAAAAACAACAAAACCAAAAATAGGGGGGGTGGGAACAAAACAGAACAAAACAAACACCCAACACTGAAAAGTCTTCCTGAAGTGTTGCAGGTAGATTCTTCTCCAGCTTTACTGGGCCAGCTCAGTCAATGCCTGCAGTGAGGTCAGACTTCCCAAGGATCCAGGCCCTTGTCCCCACTCCTTAGTGCTGCTGGCAGACTCCATATTCTTGTCCCTGTTTGCTTCTGTTGCTGGCTATATTTGATGCAAGTGCCAATTTTGTTTTGGGGTGATCAGCTTCTAACTGTTCATAGTAAATTTTATGTGACTAGAGAAATCTATTTCTTATAAATAATACATGGCAGAATTTTTTTAAGAAGTTAACCCTCCAAAATCCATTAAAAGGTTTGTAGGACATTCACCTTTATGTTTCTACTTCATTTTTACTGGACTATTGTGTTAAATCACAGAAATGACATTTACTGTTTTTCAGCACATTGGGATAATAGTTTAAATAGCACAGGAAAAACATCCTGAAGAGCAATGGCCCAGGCAGTTTTCCAGGCCAGCCAAACTGTAGATGCACTGCTGGGTAGATTTTCATCTGTGTAGGCTCCTCTGATGCAGCAGAAATAGTTCTGTGCTTTTAGCTGGGTTATGGACAGAAATGATGGAGCTGGCTGTAGGAGCTGAGTGTTGCCTGGCAGCATCACTGTGGGGACACTGGTGTGACAAAGGAAAGGATGCACATTCTGCTGAAAATCTGTGGACTAGAGCAGCAAAAATAAGTTGAATGCAGCTGGGTGATAGGTCCAGAGTCATCTTTTGAGCTTCCACTCCTAATTTGAGAGGCAGAATGAGAGAGTTAAAAAGAGTACAGCTGCTGTCAGCTTCCCAACAAATTCATCTCAGGCAAACCAATTACATGATTTCTTAACAAGACAGTAATAAAAGATTGCCTTGGAGACACACTTTTAGGGTTAAGGAGGTAACAGATCTTTTAATAAACAATCATCTTCAAACTTCTTGTTCCTTACAGAATCTGTCACTCTTCCACTTCCCTTCATTTAAACAGGGGCAAAGTGAAGGAGAGCCTCATTCACAGCAAGCCATTACAGGTGTTATTGTGGAGGGTGTTGGACCCATTTCCTTCTGAAGAAGGTTTTATTTGAGAGAGGAGTCTTGTGATGAAACAGAACAGGGTGAAGTGACAAAAATGGAGATGGTTATCTGTAAGAATTTGTACAGGATGGTTTCAGGATACACTGACAGCAACAGGTCTGCCAGGGAGTAAGTCTGTAGGAAGTGTGGAAATGAGCTGACTTTTTAATTTTAATGTTTTTCATGACAGAACTTAATCAATGATGCTTCATCTTTTTACTTTTCCTCCTCCATCTAAGGTGGAAGGAGGCTTCCAGAAAGCTGCATAATTCCATGGTTCTCTTAATGGTTTTGTTAAAAAAAAAAAAAAAAGACCCCAAAACACATAATTTAAAGTTGAGGCTTTGTTTTGGGCATTTCCCCTCCCTTTTCACTCTGTATTTTCATCTTTCACATTTGAATTTGCTGCCTTTTTTTTCCAATAAAGGGCAGTTACAGTAACAGAACTGAAGACATCTGGAGGAAAACATGGCTCCTCATGCCAGGTTGCTTTTCAGGTCTTTTTGTAGGAACTCCTGTGATACTTCAGCTGCCCAGACCACCTTTTCCTCACCCCATGATAATGTAATTTGAACAAGAACCTTTATTACTAAAAAATCAGCTATTGTCAGCTGCTTGAGATTTTTCTAGACTGAATTTGGCATTTTATCTCATGAAATCAAAGAGTGTATTAGAAGTTTAACATGTGAAACCTATTTCTGGAATATTATTGTTTAATATTGTGTGCATCTCCATGATGCTGTGTTAATGGCAATCAAAAAGAATCTTTTCCTGGGAAAGGCACCACATCAGAAAACCCTTTGTGTTTACACTACCAGATGAAAAGGCATGATGATATTTGTGTGGAACTGTCTTGCAGTGCTTAAATCTAACATGTCCTTACTAAAAGATGGCCAATATTTTGAAGGTGACCCTTTTTTTTTCCCTACTGTAAGACCCTACTCTGCCTTGCTTACAGCTCAGCTGGGCTCTGATGGTTTGCATTGAGTTCCCAAGTTTGTGTGTCTGACTGAATTGTTTTGTAAAACTTCATCTAAGAAGGTTCAGTTGCTTATGAGAATGTGACTAAGAGAAATGTTTTCCCATATGAAAATATTGGGAAACTTATGAGACTTCTGTTGGGGCAAGGAGCTGTTTTTCTCTGAATGTTCCATCTCTAGGGCAAATGTGAGATTTTAGTAAGATTATATTATAGAAACTGTCCCACCCATATCCTGGAAGAAATTCCTCCAATTTGGAGGTCTGAGGCTGCAACAATCTCAATGAATACTCAAGAACTGAGAACAAAAAAAGGACTGAGAGATGGATTTTGAAACAGAGTCTGTGAGAGAGTTGTGAGAGGCTGGCTGGGAACAGGAGCTAGGAGTGAATGATGCTCTGGGTGTGGAGGGGTTTGCTCTCTGTGCAACCCATGGAGCAGAGGCTGGGAATGCAGGCTGGAGGGGACATGGCTGCAGGCAGAGGAAGAGTTGTCCCCTGAGAGAAAGGAGGTGTCTCCCTGCCTTTGCCGCAGGATTCCTCTGTTGTAAGGGAGCTCACCTGCAGCAGAATGGTCCCTCTGTGTGTCCTTCTTTTTTACTGAGTGTCCTGCTTGATCCCCACATGCCCCAGCTGCAGAATTCCCGAGTTCTCTGTGAAACCAACTTGAGATCCAAAGCACGCAAAATTAGAAGGTGCTGGCTTCAGATCCTTGTTTGTAAAAGTAGAGTGTTAATAATCCCATACCTCATTAGGGTGCTGCAGAAATAAATTTGTTTCTTGACATGAGATGAAAGTACAAAAAAGGAAACTTTGGCATTTTAAATTCAGAAGAATAAATAAAAGATGGGGTCAGACACTGCAAAGAAAACTAAATATTGAATAACTTCTCATTAATTAAGTAGCATCAGCCTGTGCACTGAGTAAATGAGGAATACAAGGGAGAAGCTAGCATTTTAATATTTATTTGAGCAATGATTTTATACAGATGTACAGGAAGGCTGAACTGAGGTTGGAGAATTAATCTTCATTCTGACACCTCCAAATTCTTTGAGAGCATAATTTTGCAATCTTAATGTTGAAGAGTTTGGGGTGTGACTTGAATATGCACAGGCTTTTTAAACATCATCATTGTTATTAAGCTAATTTATTGAAAGGCAGCTCTGCTCTCCAGGATGGAGCTGTGGGGAGAACAGCACTTGCGTCACAGTTGGAGCGTGTGCCTGCTGAATTTGGCTCTGGGCATGCAGAGGGATCGAGAGGTGCAGCCACACTTCTCTTCCTCCAAGCACTTCACAGAGCAGGTGAAGTGGCCCTGCTGCCAAGTCCTGCAGCAGCTTTTGTGTGGTGTGTCCTGGAAAGATCTGTAGGAGGTTCCCCAAAAGGCAGTTGTGTGCAGCTGCTTTTGGAGAGCATTGGAGCTCTGCACTGGGAGCCTGCAGCTGCTGCCCCTGTGAAATCTGCCTGAGAGAAATGGGCCTGCTTTGCTGGGTCATGGTTAAACTGTGCAGAAATCAGGTGTGCAGATCTCCCACCTCCCAGGGCTTGTGTGACTGATGGTTCCAATGGTAAATCACTCTGTTAGGCACCTCCGTGTTTCAGGAAAATGCCTCCCTAAAGAAATCCAAAGTAGGAATCTGTGAGAAAGGGATCTTTTATTGAGGGGGAAAAAATAAGTACAGGGGGTGCCAATTCCAGAAAATCTCAATCTTTACTAAAATTTGAGTTTTCCACAGCGTATTACAGCATCTTGGATGATCTCCATCAGTAGGCTCAGCTTTGCTATGTCTGGGTGTATTCACTTTCTGTAGTCTACCTCAGAAAAATGAGGTTGGCTTTCTGGAGGGTGTGCATGGTGTTTGGTTAGTGAAGGACATCTGTAGATTTGTGGCCTCACTTGCTGAAGAGTTTGTATAGAGGATGTAGGGTAAAACAGTGAGGGCAAGGCTCCAGGGTCATTGGGAGCTGGTGGTGTGCAGCAATTGTTCTGCAGAAGATTCCAGAAGTTATGCTTTTAAAATTGCTGTAGATGACATGCTGGATGAATGGATAACTCCCAGGGTATTGGGAGCAGCACTTTCTCAATACACTGAAGTTTCTGTTTGTGGGCTAAGCCACAAACAAGAAAAAACTACATGGCCAAAAAATTGTAGACCTGAAAAGACCTTTGGTACTATTTTATTGTTTTAAGTTAGAACAAGAGTTAAAAATCAAATGGTATTTTTCTGTGTTAGGTTTTGAAAATACCAATATCAAATGCATGGATTTTGGATGTATGTTCTTTAAAAAGCAAGAATTCACAGGAATGGAAGTTGTGCCTCAGCTGTGTATTGATAGCAAGTAAAACCCTTTCTGGTTTTTGCTGTTTCCTTCACATGGCTCCATGTGTAGATGGCAGCTCAGTTGTGCAGCCCAGCCTTAACAATCCCTGCTAAGCAGTAGGAGCTGATAGTGGTGAATGCAATTCCCTGGAGCCTGGCATTCCAGAAGCCCAGGGTATAAATTACTCCTCTAGCAATCCATAGGTCTCCCAGTGCTGCATTTCCCCATGACTGTTGCTTCAGTGCAATTAAATTCTTTTCCTGTCTTGCTGTTTCCAAAAGCTGTAAACAATTAGAGTTTGTACAGGATAAAGAAATTAAAAGCAACTTACAGTAAAACTTCTATTGGCTTTGTTGTGGAATTTGGAAGAGGAGGAGGGTTCTCTCTGCTTGTCTGAGATAACACATCCAGCTGCAAAATCCAGGATGGCTTGAATCTTCCTCTGACCATGATACAGTTGAATGTTTCAGGTGAATATGGAAGGGCTCTGATGCAGAGTGGTGCATCTCTGCTGTTTGTTGGGTAATGTCAGAAGCAGAAACCTGTACAATGTACTTCTGTGACAGATTTATTGGAGTAAGACTCTGGGAGGTCCAGGCACCATTCACTTGGCTGCTGCACTTTTCTCACTGGAAGGGGTCAGACTCCTGGAAAGATGCCTGGTTAGAAGAGTAACAAGATGCTCCATATGGAACCAGCTTTGTGAACTCTGTGCATAAAGTAAGTCCTGTCCCAACAGGCTGGAGAAATCATTCCCAGGAAAGGCATTTCAGGTTCAGCTGACAGTGGTATTGATAAGGAATGCAGGTACATTTACTGGAGTATATTTGGGATCTCATCAAAACCATTTGCAAACACTTTTTAATAGGTTCCCTGCCAATTCTGTTGTTAGAAAGGGACAGTTTCCTGCAGTGTTTCATTCCAAATGACTAAAGAAACACTTTCCCTAAATACTGACATACTGACATTCACAAACACTGAATTCCTTGTTACCGAAAGCAACAGCAGAGGCATTGCTGGAAAAAGATAAGTCACTATGAGAGTCAAAGCAAGCCTTCTCTTTCTTCACCTGGCAGGTTCCAATCCACCAAAACCTCAAAGAGCTGCTGGCCATCCGGACAGAGCTGCAGAAGAAGGTGGAGGATTTGCAGCGGGAGGCTGCCACGCGTTCCCTGTCCTCCTCCTCTGACAGAGGCTCATCCCCGTCCCACTCTGCCACTCCCGTGCACACCTCTGTGTGATGTGCAACAAAAGCCATGGGAAAAAATCACTGTCAGGCAACACAGAGGAGGGTGAACTGCTTCTCCCATCACAAAAGGATTGTGAGTGACTTGTAATTGCTGTGATCTCCATGCCTTACTCTGTGTCTGATGCTATCACAATGAGGCCAAAAAGAGCTTCAATAGATGTGATGTATTTTCTTGTTGGCAGTTCCCACATGTGTTTTGACACTCTAGCTAAGTCACCAATTGTGAAATTAAACTTTGTTTTGAGCAACTAACAATTTAACCATTCTAAAAAGGAATCCATCTGCCAAGCAGACAGAAAAATGCCTCACACACTGTCTAGAGTACTATGCCTGGTTGAGAGAATCAGATGAAATGCCACATGATGCTTACACAGAACACAAAATGTCTTTCTGAATGGGAGCTCCTTATTTCACTCAGTTATATATATATATAATTATTTTTTTTGGTAGAGCAATTTATTTTTTTTTTTAGGTAATGCACTTGGAAGTTGATTTTAAAATAAATGTTTTCCAGTGTAGTCAGTTTTACATTTTGAACTAAATATGCCATTAAAAGTGGATGAAGTCAAGCTGGATTTATCAAGTACACCACACTGACTTGTATGATGTAATATATTTGGTAAAGCATGTATTTTAGGTTTTTTAATGCCTTTTGTACAAGTTGAAATAAAGTCTTTTGACTGTTTAGCTTATTATTCAGTTTCAGCCTCCTGAGCAAGGGTAAACTTGCTCATGTCAAGGTCTTGTACAAAGTAAAAGTTTGTTTTCTAGCAAATGGTAATATTTGGGGTTGGAATGACACCCAGCTGTGTAAATTGTATAGTCTGTATAGCTCCACATTGTGAAGTGTTTTGTTTCTAAGTGTACACACAAAATGCAAAGCTGTGTGGGTTTATACCCATGTGTATGTGATGTTAAACACATGCATCCTCCCGTGGGTTTAACTGTACCTTGAGAAATGGATCCTGCCTGTCCAAACCCTTCTGAGGACCTTAACTTGCAATGACTTTGTTTGACAAAGTTTTTTGAATAATATGATATTGTTTTTCTTGAAATAAAGCCTCTTGACTTTTTGTTTTTTAAATTCCTACTAGCATTTTTTCTGTAAATGAATAATTTGTGTTGTCATGTTAAATATACATTCTAAACTTTCTTGCATCTCCCCCCCAGAAATACTCATATTGGAGAGATTTGATTACTGTAACATTCCTCCTTGTAGAAAATTACTCACTGGCATTCTTGGAAGGCCTAGAAATGATGCATGCTGCAAGTTTTCCCTGGATTGTTTTCCTTGCTGTGTTTCATAAAAATCTGGTTCTTCTCCTTAGGAAAATTCAGTATTGCAGCTCTGCTTTTTGACTCGTGCTTGTCTTGCTCCAGGTTCTGCTGGGGGGAATTAAGCCCCATTCTCAAGAGCCAATTGATTCTTTCTGGTCTGTGGCTTTTACTGACTGTGAGGATTCATTTGTTGCTGCACATTTGTTCCCAATACACGATGGTGCTTTTCTGTGTCTCCTTTCTGCATTAACTCTGCCCAGCACAATGTAATGAGTCAAGTGAGCTGCTGAGCACCTTCCCCACCTCAGCTGCAGAGGCTGAAGTGCTCTATCCACTCTCACACGTTTACTGTGCAGTGCAGGGCATTTCAACGTGTCCTTTTCACTGTCGTGAATGCTTTTTATAATAAATGTTCACCTACACAAACACAGCCTAGGGAGGCTTGCAATGTTGCATCTCTTCATCAAGCTCAGGCTTTTTATAAATAGATGAAAGATGTTTTCCTGTAAAAATGGTTCTGCTGAACAGTGTGCCAGCAGTGAATTTACATTGCCAAAATATGTTGAGCTGGTATTGAATTAAACTCTTCCGTACTTCAGATTTCCTTGACATTTCAACTGTGTATTAAAGTAAAGCACATTATCTCCAAAATGCAGTGCTAAAGAAAATCTTTTGAAGTTTTTCTCTGTGTTTGTGTTAATAATCACAACGTTTTCTCCATAATTATTGCAAAAGCGATGACTGGATTAGCTTGGGCGTTGGGAGATTTTTAAAGCTTGGATTTCTAAAGCTGAACTCTGAGAGTTTGGTTTTGCAGAGAAGAACATCAGTTATTTCAGCTGACTGGCTGTGTGTCCACCAGTCTCATCACAGCTCAGCGAGTCTCTGATGTGCAGGGAGAGCTCTGGGGGAGGGTCCTGCTGTTCCATGTGTCAGCACAACGGATGGGTTTGTACCTTCTTAGCACAGAAATATTCAGGGGTATTCTATAGCTCATGTGGGCGAGTTAGAGCATAGCTTTACACTGAGGAGATGATTGTTGTTGTACTCAGTCTGCTTCCTGATAATCAGGTTTTTTCCTATTGATTTAACAACTGATTATCTTCTGGTTTTTTCCCCAATAAGGCAGTATTGAACTCGCTAAGGGAAGAGCAGAATCCTCTGTCTGATGCACCTTGGACAGAGCTATTAACTTCTGCTTCAAAAGCTGGATCTTCTGCTTTGGTTTTTGGTTTTGACTGCTCAGTGTAAAGGGAATGTGCAAAGACAGCAAGAAGTTGCATTTGGCTTGTAGGATTTTCCTGTTGTCAGTGACATATGAGGGGAGGGGGGTCCAGCCTGAATCCAGTGTCCCAGAAGAGGATGAATGAAGCCTTGGTAAGCAGCTGACATTTTTTGCTTGTAAAGCAAGTTAAGTGAATCATCAGCATCAGAGACTTAGCTGTTTTGGTCCTGTTTCAGAGCTGAATTTACACTTCTTTCTCCTTTGTAGATAAAAGTAATTTTTTTGTTGTTTCATTAAAATGGAAGGAGGCTTTTAAAGCCAGTAAACATCCTAAACTGCCTGGTTCTGTTCCCTGCAGAGGCAGCCTTCTCAAGGAGTTCGAGCTTTAAACAAGAAGTGTTTCATTGCTTTCATTTTCCAAGCGAAGCTGTACTGATTCATGTGCTGTGTGTAGTAACACCAAGAACAGCTGGTTCTCTAAAAGCTGAAAACAAGCAATCAAGGGCTCTCATTCATGTGCACTAAGCCTCACAACAGAGGACACAGTAAAATGGGCAATTCAGGCTATTCCCCAGGTGAAACATTCATGGTAAAAAGCAACAAGGAATGTCCATTTGCTGAGACCATATCTGCTGAACTAAGAGGGTATTGATGGCTTTTAACTGCCAGATCTTGTGCAGTTGGGAGGAAAGAGTTAAGCAACATGAGCCAGAAGTAGTTAGTTGGAAATATAAACCACCTTTTTTGACTGTGAGACTGAGCATCACATCATTATACAAAGCTTAGTTTGCACTGCCTTGGAGATTTCTCTACTGGGTGTGAAAATGTAGAGAAAACTGCAGGAAGCCTGGCTAAAGCTAAACTGCCTCGAGTTTAGCTGCTGGGTGACCTGAGGAGTGTGTGTGTGTGTGTGCAAATACTCCACTTTTACCACTAAAGTCTTCACAGTGGTTTTTGTTTTCTCACAGAGTCCAGTTTGGATTGGTTTTTTAAATGAAGTCTTCAGTATAGTTAGAGAAGAGGTGATGTACCATAAGGATACAGCCAAACGCAGCTTATTTCTAACATTTAAGACAAACAAACAAAAACCCACAAAAACCTCAAGTCAAAAATGTCTTTCTAGTCAACTTGGTTTATTTGGTGTTTTCCAAAGGTAGTTAAATAGTGGTTTTCACCCCCGTGACCCTTACAGACAATTAACAAAATGTATTTTGTTACAGCGTAACATTCAACCTTCTTTTGGCACAGGTCACTTCTGCAGCAGCAAGGAATCTGTCCTGCTTCTATGTTAGAATTTCACTCAAAAGAAAGGGTTCTCTAATTTCACAACCCTGTTGTTTCTGAACTTCATTTATTCCTGAACCTCATCTGTTGGAGAAGCAATTTTTAAAGCCTCAGCCTGCCGACTCATCCTTCTTTTTCAGAATCTGAAACAAATTATGGACTAATTCCACTTTTATCACAACAAATGAGTAGTTAAGGATGACAGTGGAGCACTTGTAAGGGTTGGTTAGTGGGGTTGCATGAAAATGACTGAGTTTATAGTGCCAAAAAGATCTGAAATTCGTGTCAGAGTATTCTCAGCTGAGGAATCTGAAAGGAAGTACTGCCAAAGGAAAATGCAAGTAATTGAAAGAATAAACACGAAAAGAGCCAGCTGAATTCTTTCAATTCTCTCTTTTCTGTCAAACCTTTGAGAAACCTTTCTGAATCATTTTATTGCCATTTAAAACAGCTTTAGAAGTGAGGTGTCATAAGAAAAAGCTCACAGCATACATAGTACAGAAACTCTCAGGACATCTATATATCGGTTTTGGACTCAAAAAAAAAAAGGCAAACCAATTTTCTAGTGGTTTATTGCCTTTTTTATAAAGGACAAGAAAGTTCATGCCATGTATACAGAGCTTAAATGCAGAATTCTTTCAAAATCCATATCCCAATTTAAGTGAATAAATAGTAATTAAATGAAAGTAGAGGTCAGTGGTGGGTCAGCTGTTCCAGAACTTGGATCACTACTAGGAAAATACACAGGAAACCTCTCAGTTGCTATAATGCCTAAAATATAGATGATGTATAAACTCTGTTTCTCAGAGACTGGTGGCAGTCCAGGTGGAAGAGGGGACAAACAGCAATAAAAAAAATCATTTGAGCCTTTGCTGACATTTACCCCCAAAACTCTGACTTTAGTTTTGAAGAGGAGGCCAAGCCTAATTTCTCTACTGCAGGATTTGCAAGTATGTTCCTATTTCAAATCCTAGAGAAAAAAAATCATTAACTCTGTCACTATTGACTTTGGAAGTGTTCTCTTTCACTGTGCATTTATGGATTTCCACACACCTACACATTGCACTAAGGTGTTTTAAGGTGTAAGGAGTCACCAATGTTCCAGAAGAGCCTTGGGCAAAGCAGCAGCTTCTGAGTCCCAAAAACTGGGGTTGGTTTTCCAGTGAAGCAGCTTGCTGCCTTTCTTTGTAACATTGGTGGCCTGCAGTGTTTTGAATTAGACTTGTGCTCCCTCTATGCCCTAGGGTAAGAGCTCCCAGAGGAGGGGTAGGTGCTGTACTCTTTAAACCACACTGATTATTGACACTGGTCAAACCTGAGAGCAGCCCTGCAGGAACATGGGCACTGGGAGAGTGAGAGGAGGAATTATGGGCACCAGATCTAAGCTGGGAACACAGCTTCTAGTGATCTTCAGTGCCCTGTTGTAGCACTACATCTACAATAAGACAGAAAACACATTTCATGCTACAGCTTTCCAATGTGTTTGGGTAAGCACAAAAAACAAGTGCTGGTGCTTGGGACTGGAGTTACACCAACTCAGCTGTGTGGTTTAGCCAGCACCTGAGCTCCTGCTGCAAATTCTGCAGACCACACTTCCAACATGAAAACCCTTCTCTGGGAGTAGGCAAACAGTGCATCCCATCTCTTTCCTAGGCTTCCCTTAGCTGAGCCAGTTATTAACATTTTTCCTATTCCAAACACATTCATAAAACAAAGCAGCAGTAGTTCAGGGTAGTGTCTTTGTAGCCTAAGTGTTCTGAATAGTTGTGAGGCACCTTATAAACCACTGTAGCTGTTCTGCCAGAGCAAGTATAAGGCTTTAAAAATGCAACTGTTAAAAAGAGCATAAAGAATTGTGCAGCTATTGCAAAATACTTAACCAAGTTACCAGGCAATTTCCTTCCAAATGGAGCTGTTAGACAGTGATGCTCCTGGGCTCATTCACCTCCTGGCAAGGCCTTCTGAAGTCATGGCTACCTGAAAGCTGTGAATTTGTACATCATACTAAAGGCTTGGTTTTCTTCATACACGTTCATAAAATACAGAATTTGCAAACCCGTACAAAATCTTACATTTCAGGTTTATATATAAACAGTGAGTACCTCTTACACCATGTAAAGTGACATTTCCTTCACTTGAGAGCCAGCTTTTTAAGCAATCACTGATTTGGAAAAATGTATTGGAGAGTGGCAGTTATCCACATTTTAGCAGCAGTGAAAAAGGTTGCTGGGGAGGGATTAGAAATCCAAACAAATTCTTGCAAGGTAGTGCAGGTCAGGTGTAGGCAGCGGTTTGGCAGCGTGGCAGGGGCTGTGTGTGCACGGCCCTGGTGCAGCCCAGTGTCCTGCTGAGCCCCACTCACAGCCCAGTGCTGCCCAGGCAGCTGCAGGAACCCCATGCAGGACAGGGATGGAGGATTCGTCCTCTCAGGAGGTACTGCCTTTTGTAAAGGTTACCCGTGACACAAAGAGTGAAGCTTAAATCCTTCTTCTGCTCCTGGGTGCCTGGGAGCACTCCTGATAGTTGCTGATAAAAGAAGGAGGGGACTTCATCTTGTTAAGCTTAACTTCTGTTGTGGTACTGAGCATTAAAGGTCTTAACAGATACCTGCTTTGTTTATTTACTTTTGGGTTAAATCTGTCACTTGTTCTGGTGTGACTGAGCTCTGTCCTTGAAAGCACCCATATGCACACAGCTTTAATTGTGGTGACAACAGAGGTATCTCAAGTCACAGAGACAGAACCACAGAATGGCCTAGGTTGGAAAAGACCTTTGAGATCATCAAGTCCAACCTAGGACCTAACACGTCCTCATCAACTAAACCATGGCACTGAGTGCCACCTCCAGTCTTTTTTTAAACCGCTCCAGGGACAGTGACTCCACCACCTCCCTGGGCAGATGATTCCAGCACCCAATCATTCTTTCAGTGAGGAATTTTTTCCTGATGTCTAACCTAAACTTCCCCTGGCACAGCTAAAGACAAACTGTATCACTTCAGCTCCATTCTGATCTGCAGCACAGTGCAGCACTCCCATGGCATTTGGTACAAGTGAACACTGCACACACTGCCATCAGCTGGATTTGTGACTTGGTGTGAAATCAGGTCCTTTGGTTAGAAGCCCAGCGCTGGGTGGTGGTGGTGAAGCATCCTCAGCTCCTGGCTTGGGAGCAGGGAGTCACCTGGCTCAGCCCAAGACCCCACACGAGGAGCCACCACAGGCACTTCATTTTCAGGTGTAGCTACACAAAGGAGTGCAATCCACCCTCAGGAATGTGCAGCTTTGTCCCTGCCATTGGAGGTGACACTGCCCAGTGCCGATGGCAGAAGGTGGCTGGAGGCTTTGCAGGGTTTGGCTTTGGATTGCTATTTACAGGCACTTCACTGTCCTCATACCTGTGAGCTCTTGAAAACTGACCACAGCTGAAGAACCTTCTGTGGATTTCCATACAACTGCACACCAATCCTACACTACTGCTTGCATGTAAACATAAACCTCTTCACAAAAAATAAACACATGCTACCAGTCTAACCCTAAAGCCTAGAGCAATAAAAAGCCAGTTCAAGCCTAAATACACATTAAATAGCTTTGGAGTCAAATTAAATTAAAAGCTAAATTACAAGCATGTAAGATCTCTGTTGCTGCCAACTGATTATCTTCTAGCCCTGGGTCACGCTTTATATCTTCGCACTGTCTTGTTTTGGTGGTTCTGCTGACTGTGTTTCCAGGACTGAATATTTAACTGGGGAGAAAGAGAAAACCCCATGAGTACAACAGCACACGATGGAACCGGGCAGCAAGCAACGGGCACCCAGCGCTGCCTGATTGTGCTGCTGGATGTGACGCTGGAAAAGCCTCTGCAGCAGCCTTGTCTGTCACTGAAAGGCAGATCATGCTGCTCTTGTGCCAGACTCTCAATGGCTGCTTACATGAAAGCTAAATGTTAACTGCCATCGTTTGCAGCGTGAGCTCCTTGGGCTCTTACCAGGCTTTCCTTTGTGTGAGTGGAGGGGTAAAAGCACTGCGGTGAGTGTCACACAAAAGCTGTAGCATCACCTCAGCGGTGCCATCATCAAAGGGACACAGCAGCTCCATGCAGCACCGGGGACTTGCAGGAAGTCCCTGGTAAAGGTGTTTTTGTGCAGGGATGCAGGCAGGGGTAAGGGACACAAGGCTCTCACCCTGGGGTTCCTCGCTCACAACGGCTTCCATGTTTTCTCCTTTCACATACTCCGCGTTCAGTCCCTCTGAGAAGTACAATAAACAGAGTGAGATGGGAAGGGTAGAAAGTGAAATTATTTGCTTTGATGCCTTAAAAACTCTGGGCCTCAGCGCTGTAACAGCCGAGACACCTTTCTGAAACCTCCTCTGCGGTGACAGCAGCACAGAAGCCTCGCTAACCCACGGCCAGGGCTGAGACTTGCTGGGTTTCCAAGTGCCCATGGAGCTCCTGGCAGGCACAGCTCCAGCATCAGCTCTTTTGTCTGAGGCTCCTGCTTCATCTTTATCAGGCCAGACAGCCCAGCTAATTCCTGTCTAAGGCGCTCAGCTCTGAGGAGTACTGCAGGAAGGCACGAGGGCTCCCCGGACAGGACTGCTCAGCACTGAGATGTGCCACAGCCTCATTAACAGCTAAGTTATGCAGAGCTTCGAGAAGCAGTTCGGAGCAGGGCTGTGGTGATGAAGCAGCATCCCAGTGGGGTGTCAAATCCCGAGTAAGTCCCTTATTTAAATGCAAAGAAGTTCCGACGTTATCAACAAGTGGGGCCAAGGAGCAAGGCTGGGCACTGGTGGGCAGGGATGGCTGCAGGAGGGTGGGCAGGACAATGGGGTGGTCCAGCTCAGAGCTGGAGGTGAATTAAGACAGTCTGGGGTGTGCCAAGAAGCTCAGGCATCCTCAGCAGCTCCTCTGAGGAACAGCTGTGGGGAAAGGCAGAGGTGGGAGTGCTGTGCTAGCTGCTGCATCCATTAGAGAGGGACCAGGGAAGGGGATTCAGGTGCTGGTCTGTGAATGAAGCCTGAGGCAATCAGGCCATGCAGGACACACTTTTTAGGTATCTGTAACTTGTTTGCACATCTAAATATGGCTCAGGGTGTGGCAGGTACTGGCTGTGCCTCACCACCAGTTTTGGATAGGGCCCATGGGTATCTCCCAGCAAAGGAGGGAGGCAGGGGATGGTGCCAGGGCCAAGCCAAAGGAGTGTGCTGGGAGCCTTAGGCAGCAATGGGGCAGCTGCTGTCTCCAAGACACAGGAGAAAAAAGGTTCTGCAACTGGCTAGAAAACCCCCCTAAAGTCCCCATGCTAGCAGGGACACTGCAGCCAGCAGCTGGCCAAGCTGTGGAGGCAGGAGAGGAACAGCTCCCACCCTGCCCAGGCACAGTGAGAGCTCAGGGACACCGAGAGGCTGAGGCACAGCCCAGGGCACGGCTGGCGAGTATGAGGTGAGGGGGAAGAGAAGAAAGTGGAGTGGAATCATCAGCAGATGCTCCTTGGAGGAGACTCAAAGCTGAAGGACAGCTGGGCAAGAGGGAGAACCCAGCCTGTTCCTCCGTGTGTCAAGTGAGTGGTCACTGCACACCACCACGGCCTCCACCCAGACGTGTTTTGCTGGAATAACACCAAATGCAATTTATGGTTTTCAATAAAAAGCCACTTTTGCAGCGGCTGACGGCTCTTAAGATTTCTGTCATGCACTGCAATGCATCTAAGGCCTGACATTAGCCCAGCATGCCATGTCTGATGGCTTAAATTAATCCTCCTTTATAATTAACTTTAATTTCCTGCTGCCTTTCTGGGGCTTTGTGTCTCTCAGCTTCCTCCTCATCAAAGCCTTTACTCCATTTTTTTTTATTATTTATTCTTGCCAAAATATCATTTAAGTGAGGGGAATATACAAGGGTGTTTCATTCCATCACATTCATTTGACTTTTCCTGCTGATCTAATTTACCAAAATGCTGTTTGTTTCAGGCACAACTGGGAAAATAGCACGATTCCAACAGAAATTTCCAACCCCAAACACCCTTTCCCTAGAGCAAATGGGACTCAGAGGAGATTTCAATTGATTAATTTAAAAAAGAGCTTGTAACTCAGCTGCTTGTAACTTCCCTCCCATAAAGAGCTGCAGGAGCCCACCATGGTCAGGTGAGGGCTGTGGGGACCCTCCTGCAATGCTTGCACCAAGCTGCTTTGAGGGGTAGCTCATGCAAAAGGTAACTTTTGGTACATTTTGCTGCTTAATTTGCAGTTTACTGCAATGATTGTCACACACCTGCTGAGGGTGCAGTGGGCTGAAGCCACAGGTGCAGACACTGCCCCTGCTTCCTTCCCTGCAGCCTGGTGAGTTTTTACTGCTTGCTGAGATTTGGGGGGGTTGGTTTGTTTATTTTGGAGTGGGATGGTTGGGTTTTTTTTATATTTACTGTGTTTGGTATTGATGGTTTGGTCCTGGGCTGTGTTTGTGTGGGGTGTGAGGGGCAGCGTGAGCCCCGGGGGTGGCAGCAGGTCCTGGGGCTGCCGCTCAGGTGGGCTCCTGTCTGTGCAAAGCCTGACTTGGGGGGGCTCAATGAGCTGTGGTTGGGGCTTTGCTCTGCCAGCCGGGGGCACTGGGTTGGCAGTGGGGTTCAGGGTGAAAGAGCTGAGTGCTTGCTGTGTGCCCTGGGGAGCTGGGGCAGGACTTACGCTGGATGCTGAAGCAGAACTTCTTCTGCTGGTAGGAGATGTAGCTGGAGACGGCCCCGATGAGCGCCATGGCCAGGCCGCTGGCAATGCCAGCGATTGTCCCTGTCTCTGCCACTGTGGGGCACAGAGAGAGCTTTGTGATGGGCACACACAGCACCCTCCCAGGTCCCCATCCACCCGACACCTACCTCCGCTGTAGTCGTTGTTGTCGGTGTTGCCGCTGGCACCTGCGGAGACACAATCCTGTCGGTGCCCCTGCACCTCTGCTGCCCCACTGCTGTGCTGGGAGCGAGGGGACACACACGACAGGGGGGACAGGGCAGCCCTGGCCTGGGGGTGGGCAGGTACCTCCATGGGGTGCAGCATTTCTGCTGCCCCACACTCCACTGGGCTGCTTGCTTTTGCTTCTGAGGGCTTTGAAGCTGCTCCTCTCCCTCTGTGTGTGCATGGGAGGAGTTTTGGAGGATCCTCTGCATGGGACACCTCTGCTTGTGTCTGACAATTCCCCTCACCCCCACCTTTCACACCTCCACTGCTCAGTGTCAAGGGAACACCTGAAGGGCTGTCAGAGTGTTACACAGCACACAGGTGCTATCACAGGGAGGTGACTGGCTAAGCTCCATCATGTCAAGGGACCCTCATTTGGCTTGAAGTCTACTTTGGCATCACCTTCCCTGGAGAAATTGGGCTGGGAGGAGAAGCTGCTCCCACTGGAAACTGCAGTCCTTGCCGAGTCACTTACATCAGGAATTTATGGAAGCAGGTCAGCATTGTATTAATGCCTCTGATGCATCTTGTCCTTGGCACAGGGATTTATTAAATGTTGATTAGGCTCGTGGTGTTCAGCTCTTTATGTGACTGCTTTTAATATTTAATGCTGTGGATCCTCGTGAACGGCTTATCCGATTGTTGCTGGATTTCCCCCTTGCTCCAGGCGTTGGTGGTTGTGTGGGGAAGGCAAACAAAGGCAGGTACCCACACATGGCACCAGGGTGCCCTCAGGGTGATAGGGGAGACACAGCTCCCGTCTGCCCTCGTGGCAGCTGGAGCTGAGAGCCTCCATGGAGTCAAAACCAAGCATCTCCACTGGCTGGCACCAGGCGTGATCACAGAGGCCAAGAACTTTTCTTGGCTCCATGGCTGGGACTCCTTCTGCCCCTGCCATGGGACTGAGCACTGCTGTGCACAGGGCTCCTTCCAGCAGCTGGGGGTAACCCCGAGCCAGGACTGCTAAAGAAAACAACCAGACACAGGTCACCACTTACCCTTCTTCTTGTCTGGGCTGTAGCCACCATCCACAATGCTGGCCAGGTCATCGTCTGAAAACCCTTTAAAAGGAACGGGAGCAAACAGTGGTTGGCAGCTGAGGGAGCCACAGCTCTGCCAGAGGCTGGGATCATGAGCTGCTCCATCCCCACTTGGGATCTGGGACTGGTGAAAAAGTACTACTGCTTCTCTCACAATTACCTGATGTTAACCCTGAATTACTTTAAGGCCATAGAAGAGGTAATAACTGACTAGCTTAAATGCTCCTGTATTATTTTTTAAATAGAAATGACTGATTTTTAAGAGGATGATGATTGATAATCACAAATGGCTGATAACTTAAGAGTTCATTAAATGTTTTGGTGGTCAGCCTGAGTTGAGAGTGGAGGAGGCAGGAAGAAGTGGTTTGTGTGTGCTGTGGCCATACTGCTGGGGACTAGTGAGCCCCTGGCTGCACCAGCTGGGCCTGGAGTCCTGCAGGCAGGAGCTGACCCTCATCCTGCCCAGAGGGACAGAACAGTCCAGGGGAAAACCTGAACACCAGCACGTTTTGGTACACATGAAAAAGTTATCTTGTAGTGGGCAAGTCTAATTAATGCTGGGTAAGTACAGAGAAATAGGGTCTGTGAATCTGCAGCTGAATGTGTGGTGCTGTTGAACGTCTCAGCTCCAGTCCCAGAGGGAGCCCTGGGGTGCAGCAAGGTGAGTGATGGGAGCAGGGACCCAACACTGAGACAGCAAAAGGTTCCTCCTCTGATGCTCTGCACTGGGTGTGGGATTTCCTTTGCCTTAACAGCATGGAAGAGATTGCCTTATTCATCAGCTTACCACAAAAAACAGATTTATGGGCTTAGTAATGAGTGTGAAAAGAATGAAAGCCCTGACTATGCCAGAGCCTGGAGAGGTCCCAGGCAGCCCAGGGAGCAGGGATGCTGGGGGAATGTGTGTGCTGGTTTGTGGCCAGTGCCACATTCCAGCAGTTCAATGCCTCAACCTTTCCTGCAGGAGCCTGAAAACTCAGCAAGTGCAGAATACCGAAGTGCAGACAAGTCACCTAGTTAATACAATGTAATAAAATACCTGCCTGTTAATTACGCATGTGAGCAGGGTATACAGCCATCCTGACATCAATAAACCAGCCGTGCAAGGTCTGCTTCCCAGCTCAAGTGCTCAGGGGAACAATCCTCATAGACAAATGATTCATTCACAGGAGTATTTCAGAGATGGAAAAAGAACCCTCCCAGCCCATAGGGTGTGTAAGGCCAGGACCTGAGCCAGCTCTACATTTACACCTTGGCACTGACTGGGAACCCCAGCAGCCCATGCCCTGGGTTAAAGAGGGTACAGGGATGGGGGGAACTCAACACAACCACTGCAATTTAATGGATCAGAGAGACCCTGGGGAAAAGAAACCTGCACACACACAGGGAACAAGTTGTTAGGAAGAGCTCCTCTCTGCCAGGGACCATTGAGGAAGAGGCTCCTTCCTTCCCCAGGATGAAGCTGCCTGTGGAAATGTCCCCACTCTGGGCAGGCAGGACAGGGGCGGGGGATGCTGGCAGTGGGCAGGACACTGGGCCAGGCAGCACCTGTTTCTCTTTATCCCATCACTTGGTGGGAATGGTGTCAGGCTGGGAAGGATCTCCTGTGGGTCCCAGGGAACAGCAGGGCTGGTAGCAAGCAGGACAGAGAGCAGAAGTTTATTTTGCCTACCTTCACCTGGCCTTATGTCCGGCCTCCCACCATCTTTCCTATCGTTCTTATCATCAAAGGCATCAGCCAAGTCAAAATCCATAGGATCCTTTTCTAGAAAACAAGACCAGGGTTAGCAGTGTGGTGATAGGCTAAGGAACTCTGCAATTAATTCATTAATCAGGGAAAAACAGTGTTGAAAGAGATGAAGCTCCAGACACAAGCATTTCCAAATTCTGCTATGGGGCCTCGTGGCAGATCTTCCAGACCCATTCTGTTCCATGCCCCCACGCTGCTGGGGCGGGAAATGCCATGTTCCTGCAGACACAGTGTCCTCATGGCTGGAGTGCCAGGCCATCAGATAAATGAGGCCAGTAGGAGAAGTCAGAGGCAAACTGGTGCCCTGAGGGCCCAGCCAGTGGAAGGGAGGGAGGCTGTCCCATGCTCACGTGCCAGCTGGAACAGCCTGTGACTTGATTCCTTGGAGTTATTTTCCTCTGTGAATGCTCAGCTGGTCCCACAAGCTGCTTGGCTCTGACAGAGGACATTGTCTCTGAGAAACAGCAGCCAAAACCCTGGTACAGAGCCAACTGAGCTCCTCAGCTCTCCCACCTGTGTATTCCTGAGTTTATTCCGATCCAAACCAAAACCCTGCCTTGGCAGGCAGCAAAATGCCCAGCTGACAGGGTGCCCTGAGCCTGTGGGGGTGTGCCATCGTGGCACATCCCAAATCCTCCCCCTGTGCCAGCAGCAGAGCCAGAGTGAAGCAGCAGGGGCTGTGGAGATGATGCTCACCTGGGTTACGTTTAGGAGGGGCTCTTGTAGTTTTTGGCTGCTTGGTCGTGGTGGTGCGAATGACATCCCAAAAGCTGTTGTCTGAAGGGAGGAAAAAAAAGACCAAAATGATGTTACCCTCCAAAATGTGGGTTCAGATGGATGCTGTGTGGGTAAACCCACACGCTGCTGGGAGGCTGGGGCTGCACTGGGCCAGCTCAGCGCTCTGGTTTTCACACAGTTTCAGCTGACACTGGGGGCACCCCTCCCTCTGGGTGCCCTGGGGGTGCTGGAGCCTGTGGGGAACTCTGCATTACCTGGCTTCCCTGGCCTGGGGAAGGGCCTGGGAGTCGGCCTGGCTGGTTTGGTCGTAGTCTCCACAGGCGTGTCAAAGTAATCAGCCAAATTGAAGTCTGCAGGAGAGAAGGGATTGTTACACTCCTGTTGGTGGGGACAGCACAAGGCTGTTGGCACACAGCCTGCTCTGTGGGTGTTGTGCAATGGTGCTGCACCATTGCCAAGGCCTCCCACATCAGGCTGGAGCTGGAAAGGGCATCCAGCCACTTTGCTGCTCAATCATGACCTATCACAAAAGCTTCAGAAAAGCCTAGCCACCATTTCATTTCTCCCCATCCTAGCTGTGGCTGTTGCCCAGCCCCAGCAATCCCAAAACAATTCACCTTTGGGGGAGTCCTGCTGGTACCTGCAGCATCTCCTGAGAGCTGGTGCAGATGAGAAGGGGCTGTGGGACTGAGCCAGTGGCTGGGATGCTGCTCCCTGTGCAGCTGCCTGTGAGTGACCTTGAGCTGAGCATGGCATGCACAGAGAGGGGCCAGGCAATCTACTCATCTATTCATCCAAAAAACACTCCCTGGGGAAGAAGCAACTGGCTGAGACAAAGCCTCAGCCTCCACGTGTCCATTTCCCAGGGGGAGTTTACTGGGTTGAACAACCTCTGATTTGGGCTGCAATCCAAACACTGAAGCCCTGCCTGTGCCTTTGGCACTTGGCTTTTCTTGTCCCTAGCAAAGACCATGGTGGCCAAGGAGCCAGACAGTTGAATTTGCCTAAATTTGTGCCAAGATCCTCATGCAGGGGTGAGTGGATTTACTTCTGAGCACTCCTCTGATGCAGTTTATTGCATGCTCCTCCAGCAGGGCTGAGCAACCCTTCAGCTTCTGTGACTGTGCTGTATTTTTAACAAGGACTCTTTGGCCAGAACTGAGCCAGAGGAGCTGCTGGCAACAAAACTTGTGTGAATTTCAGGGAGCTTCCTCAACCATGGCACTGCTGGGAGCTGGCCAGCCAGCACATTTGACGTGCACCAACAGTCAGAGCCCCATTCTCCCCTGGGTGGGAAAGTGTCACCAAGATAGGACTTTCTGTAGAGGCTGGGGATATCTTGGAATAAAAAAAGGAAGGAAAATATCCTCTGGACTTCCTCCTGGAAGGAAAGCTAGCAGGTGCCATGGAGACAGGAACAAAAGCCCTTGTGTAGCTGAGCAGTGATTTGTGTCTTCTCCATTAGGATACTGCAAAGTGTGCAAAATTCTGCCTTGGTTGTAAATGCTCCACTGCCACTCACCTTCAGCATGGACAGAAATATCAATATTGCATTTCTCTGGCTGCACAGGAACAGTGCAGGTGCACACACCAGCTCCAGCTTCCCTATGGGCAAGTAAAGGAGTCCCAAAGCAGCTGCTGAGGCAGCAGCACTGAGCCACACCCAGGCAGCCCTTGGGGGCTCACACGGTTCAGTCCCACGGGAAGTGCACCCCACACTCAGCTGACATGATGCAAGAAGGTCTCACCTGTCCCACCTGTCCCACCTGCCGGCTTTCTGGGGCCCTTGGGAGTGGCTGTGACAAAAGAGATGGGGAGGAGAAATGTCAGTCATAGGCATCACCAAAAATGTCACTTCTGGACTGAGAATGAACGGCAAAGATTTCACCACAACTTTCTGACATCTGCACTTGTAAACTCAGGGCACAGGGTCGTGAACACCCTGCACACAACCTGTGGCCACAGGGATCAGGACTGCCCGTGGGTGAAAAAGGAGCCCAGTGCTGCACAGGGCACTGCTGCCTTGAGCTGAGCCAGCATCCCATCCCAGCTGGTGGACAGCAGGGAGTGCAACAATCTGCTCTAAGGCTCTGGGATGCAGCAGCAGACAGGCAAGGGCAGACGCTGCACAGAGCAGCGTGGACACCAGCAGTGAGATGCCAATATTTCAGTGTCCCTGGGCTGGTCATTGGTCAGTCAGTCCAATGACAGATAATTTCCCATGCTGTGTTATGCACAGGAGGTTTCCTGTCAGCTGCAGGGCTTTCAGTGACACCCTGATACTCAGATCCCAGCCCCCCTGGCTGCTCCTGGGCTAAAACAAGCTACAGACAGCCATTGAGGGGGGAGGGAGGGAGCAATATGGAAACCACTGCCTATTAATAGTGGCTGGCATTACCAAGTATATGAATAAATTATGAGCAAGAGCTGTGGCTGCTCCATTCCCATTAATTTCCATTAGACTGGAGTGGTGCTGCTGGGCTTCATTTCCAGTGTGCTGGGATGGTTTGATGTGACCCAACTCAAGACCTTTGGTTTGCTTTTTTCTGGGGCTGACATGACGAACCCAGAGTGGGATGCAGCCCTTGGGGAGACCATGGGGACAGTGCTGCCTCTTCCCTTCCCTCACTGCAGGGACTCCAGCCTGGAGAATGCCACTTTCCCTCCACGTGAGGTGGCCATTAGTCATTTCTAACCAGGTCTCCTCACATGCTGCATTAAAGGGCTTTTCCAAAATCCCAGATGAGCTTCATCAGCCCTGTGACCAAGTCTGACAGTCCATGGCCTATCCTGGCACAGTGCAGGAGAGCTGCAGAGAGCATCCTCTATTCCACATAAACTCCAGAGTAACACAGCACAAGTGTCTGTCTGTTGTTAGACTACAGCACAAGAGGTTGAACAAACACTTACATCTTTCCCTTTGATACACAGGGGTATATTCTGCCTGACCCCAGAGCCTGGCATTGCCCATGGAGCAATCTGTGCTGCTACCCCGCCAGGTGCTGGGTCTGGGGACAACCACCACAAACTGCTGGGCAGTGAGGGGTCCTGGACACTGGCATCTGCAGCTCTGCCACAGCATCCCCACGGCTGGGCAGCCAAGGGAGTGCCAGCAGTGAGGCATCTCTGAGGAAGTGAGTTTCCTTTGACTGATGGGCTGCACTGGAACTTCAGAGAAGCAGAGCACTGACCTCCCACGCCGTTTGCTTTCCCAGGCACCAACCACACTGCAACTGGGGCAGGGAAGGGCCCGGCCCTGCCCCTGCCTGGCTGAGCACAGCCAGCTGCCCTCCCCAGCTGGGGAAGGGAGTGGATGATGCACTGGTTCCAGGCCAACAGGGCCAGGCTGGTGGTAGGCATTACCGAGGGATGCACGGAAGCCAAAAGGGCAAGTTCATTGCCATTGCTAGCTCAGAGCACAGGTGTGCGGTGCCTCTGTGGTTCCTTACAGGAATCAGTCAGCAAAGGGCACCTGGTCAGCAGCCAGCTTCTCCAGACCCTGTGTCTCCCAGGCAGAGAGGATGAGGCATTTGTATCCTCTACCACTCTCCCACCAGCACCAGATCCCAAAGAACAAATCACATCTTATTAACATTTATTTGTTTTCTTCCCTTTAAAACAATGCATAAATGTGACTTACGTCGCCTGGTGACGGGGTCCAACAGGGCATCTTCTAGGTTGAAGTCATCTGTGTCATCCCCATGACCTGGAGACAAAAAATCAGCGCTGGGCTGTACTCACTCCACACAGAGTAAACCACCTTTAAATAAGGCATGGCTAGACTTGTTTGCTGAAATTGCTTTAGTTTTTTGCTGTTTTTTAATAAGCCTGACCCAACACTGGTGCTGAGGAAGACATCAGCCCTCTCCAAATGCTGTGACTGTTAAATGCAGAGCAGTCACCTCTGGATTTTCCATTTGTCTGCCCTAATGGATGTGGTATAAAGACACATGTTATGCTTAAATTTGTCAAGGAGAGCCTACCAATTCATCTCTCAAGCTGCCACTCATCTCTGGCTGTGCTCATGATTATATGATTGCTAAACACCATGAAAACATTGGGACAGTGCAGACAAATTCAGTGGCAAACAAAAAAGCCCTATGCCCTCCTTCTTCTCAAGTGCCTTCCAACGTCAAAAGTTTTGCATGAAAAAGCTGTTGCTGGCTGCCAAGCACAACTTAGCATTTCAGAGGCTGCCTGCATCATTCTGCCTTGGAAATGTGAACCAGGACCAAACCCCCATCCCAGGGACATATGTGACAGACACAGGCAGGTATTTTTGTTAGAGATGCCTCACCACAACTCCAGTCCCATATCTCAGGGATAATTCAAGGCTACATCATGTTCTCCTGCAACAGGGCCAGCTAATCCTTCCTTCCTTTCTCTGTCTCTTTTTTGCATGGCATTAATTACTGTTGACTTACCCTAGTTCTGAATGTATTTGTCTTGATAAATTCATGCTTTTACATCTCAGAGCATGCTGAGTAATTAATATCCTTTGGGTTTGCTAAGTACTGCAGCACTGCAAGAGAACATTAAAATGGCTTTCCTCTTATTCCTACTGCTAAATGGATTTAGCTATTGCCACCTGAGCTCCAGCGTGCTTCATGAATAAATTTAAAGCTTTACTGACAAGGACAATAACAATGGGAAGGCACCAGTCCATCAGAAAGCAGGTATCAGCGTTTCAGTGAAAAACTTCTACTGAGAGTGGTCACTAAGTACTGCAACAGCTGCAGTTCCGCTTCCACTTACTCACACATCACCTCTCATCTCATTTGCTGTCTGTTAAACGTGCACTCAGCAGCCCTGAGGGCGATGTATGTGATTTATGTGCAGGGGCAGGGGCTGGGAAGTCGCTGTGGGCTTCTCCCCCCTGGCAAAGGCTCGACATTAGGCACTGCTGGAGGGGGTGTGTAAAGAATGTGTCCCAGCCCACGCCGTGTTTCTCATCGAGCTGAATGATGCCAACACTTCCCTGCAAGCCTGGAGGAATGGCCGGCAGCAGGGAAAATCCATGTGAAATCCACAGGGACAGCCTCTTGTTCAGCACAGCAGGGCTGTGTCTGCCACCCTCTCCCTCCATGCCTCTCTCCTCCCTTCCCCAAATCTTTCCCTCTGGGGCCTTATTGCTGGTGAAATATTGGCACTGTGAGACGGGTGATGCTCTCCTGCTCTGACAGCCTGGGTGAAGCCACAGGGTTAACAAGTGGTCTGTCGGGTGGGAAGGAGCAAAGTCAGAATTGTGCAAGACAAACCACAGTGCTGAAAAACACCTGCCCAGCTCCAGGGCTTGCACGGGGGGGCTGCCAAACCACCAACATCCCTGCCGAGACTCAACACACTCATCACTGTGCTGGCCAAGTGCCCCAACCTCATCAGTTTGACAATTTTGTGCAGTCTTCCTTTCCCAGAATGGCTTTTTCCCAAGTCTTTACTGGATTTCCAGGAACTAACAGGACTCCGTCACTTTTGTCTTTCTATATAAAAGCATGCTTAAAAATAGGCAGAAGGGGAAACCCGCGTCGCGTCTCTGGTGGGATGAGAAGCGTTACCAACACGAAGGAGGAAAATGTTCTGTCACCGTGTGAGCTGGCAGGAGGGATGTGGTGGCAGCACCAACTCACATCAATATGCCAGGAGCCCTCCCTTCCCTCTCCCTCGCTCCCTCTGCTCCCCGTGATTAAGTCAATATTACGGCACTGACTTGCTGTGTTAGTGTATCCTCCCCACGCTTTGCCTTCCCTGCAGGAACACAAACACCGAGTGGAGGAGGGCACAGTTGTGGGGTGTGTGCAGCTCACAAGTTCTAATGAAGGCCTGTGGGGGTTGTGGGGCTGCACGGAGATGTCCCCCCAGCGGGGACATGGACCTGACAGGGAAAACAGTGTCCCAAAAAATGGGCTCCCCCTGCCTGCCTTTGGAGGGCTCACTGGACCTGCCAGCTGAGAAGCACTTACAGCCTCCCTGGGTTTGGTGACAGCTCCCCTTGGCAACTATCCCCACAGGATGAGAGGAGGGTGCCCCTTCCAAAACCACTCTCCAAAGAGCAGCTGGCACATGAGGGGCCAAGGGGGGCAAAAGGTGCTCAGGTGCACAGCCCGTTCGTTACCCAGGGCTTTCCCAACACTACCCATGGCAAACCAACATCCTTTTCCAGGATTTCCCTAGGCATTGGCAAAGATTAATAATATACTGCCAATTAATTGAAGCTGACAACATCTCTATTTCATGCAAAGGGTGCTACAGAGATGTATTAGACCTTTCATAGATCAAAAACCAAGCACTGCCATCACAGGCACACAAACTTCCCTGCTCGTTCCAACAGATAGGACTGGAATGCTCTCCTCATTCTTTTACTCTGTTATTAAGTGGTAACAAATCTGGTACTTCATGGTCAGACACTGGAAACCCCACCAGCTCTTGGTACGTGTGCTTACTGTGCACATGCAGATTTTTTGGAGGCAGCACTGCCTCTCCCTGCACTGTCCTGTGCAATCCCTTTGCTCCTGGGGCCCTGACACTGCTCCACAATCACTGGAGGAGTGGAGCTTCCAAAGCCCATCCTCTGATGGGAACTCATGCACAGCACAGAGTTTCTTTACAGTAAAGGTTCATCCTTTGCGGGAGAGGTTGGGGCCCATTCCTACACATCAGCACCCACAAGCTGCTGAGCTGCAGCAGAGTTTGAATAACAACCATGAAGCAGAGTCAAGGTTGTGCATGCCTTGACATGTCACCTCCTCTGAGGGACATCCCAACCTGTTACAGGGTCACAATAGCAGTGACATGCTAACCCCCCCCCTCTGCTGGTTGCTCAGAGCTGGGGCGCAGTATGGGATCCTTGTCGGGGCTGATGGCTAGGCTAGTTTGGGTCATTTTTTTCCCTATCCTTGCACTGGGTCTTTGGAATAACTCTGCACTTTGGCTGCTGGGAGAAACTGCACATCCACTTGGGCAACTGGGGGCAATTCCAGCCCTGTGTGCCACCAACCAAGTGGAGCATCCATGGGATTCCAGCTCTATGGGAGGGAAGCATAGGCAAATAAGATATGTTTTCCGTGTTTTTATTTAATCTGACAATCCACACAGACCAAGCTGGGCACCCAATATGAATTCCCCAAAGCCAGAGTGGGGAGCTGGGGGGACCCCAAGGCTGCAGCTGTGCCCAGCAGAAGCTGTAGAACAGGGGTGAGAGTTATGACTGAGCCAGCACTGCAGAGTCCCCCACCTCTTCCTGAGTCCCCTCGCCTTGCCGGGGGTATTTTTAATCAGAGCTGGCTGCTCTTTGAAGGTAGAAGGTTTTTGTGCCTTAATGTATTCTCTCCTCATTATTTTCTGTAGCAGGCAGCTCAAACACACAATTGTACTCGTCAGCTTTTTAGTTTTTACAATTATATATATATTCTAATTAAGCCCCACTGTTTGACAAAGCTTGAATTACAGTATCACAATTCACACCCAGAACATTGCCAGGCCGTCTGCAGCACTCAGAGAGAGGTGTATTCCATTTTTAGTGCCAGCCCACGGATCTCTTTGTGCAATATATATGTGTTTAGCTTCCTGGGAATAGAGAGCCTGCGACGGTAGGAGATTGACAGCCTGGGAGATTAAGGGAGAATGCAAAGCAGGTACAAGGGCAGCAGAAAGTAATTCCAACTGCCTGACTTTCATGCATCCACCTTAGGAGCAATGCAGTGGGCAGGGGGAGCAGGAGGAAAGCAGGAAAGCAAGTACTGTGGTTGCCAAAAAGGGTGTCCCCAGTGACCAACCTCATCTTTTTGGCTCCAAGTTATGATGTTGGCACACGTGGGTGGTTCCCTGAGGCCGGGCACCCACAGCTGTGCTGGGACCTCTGGGCAGGGTGCTGGGGAAGGAGGGGTTTGGGAGCACAGCCGTGTTGCTGCACCTCTGGGCTGCATCCTCGCAGGGGGGTTTCTGCCACCTCAGCAGAGACACAGCCCCAGAAGTCTGTGGGGAGTAAATGGCTGCTCCTCCATGGGCAGGGGTCTGCCCTGCAGCAGCTGAGTGTCCCCAGAGAACTCTCCTGGTGCAGGCGATGGCACAACACCACCGGCCAGAGCAGAGCAGATCCCGTCAGGACGGAGCAGAGCTTTGGACCCACCAATGCCTCCAGCACTGCTGTCTGGGCACTGGCCCCAGCCACTGCCAAATGTGTGTGAAATTTACTTGCAAATCCCAAATTCTTGCTGACTGCTAAGGCCAAAGCACAGTTCCATGTGTGTTGGGAGAGCAGGGCTCCTCAGAGCTGGGGTGTCACAGTCTCTGGGAGCAGTGCTGGTGGGGCAGGTGGCTAAGGGCAGCTCCTGTGCAGCTGCACTGCTCCGTGCAGAGGCCAGGCTGCCTCCTCAGCACAGACCTCCTCCTCAAGGCAGCTCTGCCTTGAAAAGCAGCCTTTGAACTTCTATCTCCGCAGTTGCTGCCAGGGAAGACTGGCTGCCCTGCACACACAATCTGTCGGCAGCCCACCAGGGCAAGGGGTGGAAGGGCTCTGCTGGGAAGCAAAGTGTGGGAGAAGCAGCCCCCTGCATCCACCCAGCAGTGGCACCAACAGCTGATGCTGGGGATACATCACTCCAGCCCAGGGCATGACCAGTAAAGAGCAGTGGGACACATTCCCCCAGCTGGGATGACCCCTGCTCCTTGCAGGGGATGAGGGAATGCTGCTGTCCTTGCTCTCTATTCTCAGTGAAACATTTTGATTTTCAGAAGTACTAATCAAAAATCATTCTTGATTATGGCAAAAACAACCTCTGCTGAATTTTTTTTTAATGCAATTAACAAGGGTGTATGGTAATTCCAAGCAATCTCGCACTTGAGATTAAAGGAAAGCCTGCCAGGAAGCACATGAATAAAGCTTTAAGATGAGAATTTGCATAATGAAGACTTTCTCTTTGTGGAGGGACTGATGGTAGTTGTGTTTGAAACCTATTAAGGGAAGTGTCTAAAAGCCTCCAGTACAGCCAGGGCATTTCTGTCCTGACCTGTGCAGGCTCTGGCCCCTATACTGTCCTCAGGTCCCTGCTGGGAACCTCAGCTCCACGACAACCCCAGCTGTGCACTTTCCTCCAGCCAGTGCCCCAGGATAGGGCAGGAGAGGCAGCAGAGCCCCAGTGCAAGCTCTGAAGTCTGCAGCTCAGGGCAACACACCTCACGTGGGCTTTAAGCCACAGGATAACACCACGGTTCTGTATGCCAGGGCAGCTGCATGAGAAGCAGGTGTCTGTTGCAATTTGATTTCAAGGCTTACTAGGAATAATATAAATTATTTGGCAGTGGTACCCAATAAGCTCTACACCCAGCAGGAGTGATGGAGCTGGTGAGGAAAACGTGACCAGCAAAACCAGCCTGCTCCTTCCCAGCAGACATCACTGGCACCACAGTGTGGAGCAGGCCCAAAAGGGCATCCTGGTGAGCAGAAGGTGAGCCCTCACAGGGACCTGCCTGGCCACACACTGGAAGCTCAAGGGATGCAGTGTCCATCCAGCCTGCACCATGCCAGGGCTGCACTAAGGTCTGAAGGCAACTTCTCCCCCCTGGTGTGGAATGACAGACTTTCAGCTTGCTTCCAAAGCACCTAAAGAAGCAGCCCCACCCTGCCATGTCCCACAGCCCTGGGGGAGCAGCTGGGGGGCTCAGTCTGTGCTGCCATGGCCACACCGGGAGCTGCCAGCAGGTTCCTCTGCAGACACCAGACAAAAAACACAGCTGGGAGGAGTTTCTCATCTGCTGCCCTCTTGCACAGCCTTTCCCACTCCTCCACAGCAAGATTTAAAACCCCAGAGGGAAGCGCCCTCGACTTATCTTTGCCAACAGCTGCATCTGGTAACGGGCTTGCACAGAGCCTGCCCTGTTTACCAGGGGCTGGCATGGAGGCTGCAAGGAACCTTGAAAATTGTGGGCCCCTACCATAGACAGACAAACACCTCTAGATGCCAGCAGCAACCCTAATCAGCTCAGAGGGAAAGCAAAGCCCCATCAAGGTCAGGAGGACGCAGCCAGGAAAGGCTTTGTATGGGGGTTTCCCATGAAATGCCTTGGGCTGCCAGCTGATGGCCAGGTCTGCCCCATCTCTGGCTCCACAGCAGCACCCTCTCTCTGACCCCACGGGAAACAAATGTTTCAGCAGGTCTTCCATCACAGGATGGTCCCAGACCAGGTAGCCCTGCTCTGGCAACGTAAGATGCCAATCGAAATGGTTTTCTTCAGTATCTGCACTCAAAGCTTTCCAGGTTTCCAGGGCTCTCTGCCATCTCAGCGCATGGAGCAGGTAATGTTTTCTAAGCAACTTTAATATGATAGCTGTTTTTTGAGGTTTGTGTCAAAGAGAGCTCTGCCACAGCACTGCCAAAACCTGCTTCCAATTAATCCCAGATCAATTGCACCCAGAGCAAAAGGCTGAAAGGTTTAGAGCAGAAGTATTTAAGGTTCCTCTCCTTCTGGGGTGTGCCTGAGCCCAGCTCTGTACCTGTGGTGAGGATGGGGTGATGCCCAATTTTCTGTGCCTGGAGTGGGTACCAGGACATTGTGGCCAAGGACTAAGGAGGGCAGGACAAGCTCAGCCTGTGCCAGCCCTCACAGGAGCTCTGCAAATCTCTGACCCTCCCTAGGACTGTGGGAAAATGCCCCAGGTGTAACCCTCAATAACTTAAAGGTGTATCTGATCAGAAAGGGAGATGGTTTTCCTTTCCACTTTCTTGCTGTTTGTTTGGGAATTTTTTAAGGAAGAACAATGTATATGCCTAAAGGGGAAAGTATGTGGACAGCATCATTATTTTATTCCCAAACCCCAAGCACTTTGCAAGAGGCCAAGGGGAAATCAGCAGTGAACCAACCGCAGAGGTCAGAGAATGTTTAAAGATGATTTTTCAGGGATGGAGAAAAAACAGTCACCCTGGGCTCAGGTTTGTCCCCACCAGAGGCTGTGTGCAAGCCTCTGCTGGAGAAATGGATTACTGCCCTGGCAGCAAGGGAAGGGGAGATGTGGGGGTGCCATGACCACTGCCCAGCAGGCACCAGCCTGGTTTCCCCAGACAGACACGGGCTGGTGCAGCACTGCTGAGAGCCAGCCCTGCCAGGGACAGGCAAGTTGGGATAGGAGCAGGATCTGAGCTGAAACCACTCTAGGGACAACCTTGGCACACCCTGTGCCCAAGTGCCCTGCCCCCAGCCCTCACCCAGCCTTACCAGGCACAGAGTGGCAGACATGGACCCTAGCTCACTTGGTTTCTGATTCCTAGTGAAGGTCCAAAAGCACAGCAAGTTCCTTTTCCTCCTATAATTGTGGGTGCAGGGCTGAAAATTGGGGGATGTGGTGGTTTGGGTGGGGGTAGAGTTAATCTTTATAGAAGCTGGTATGGGGCTGTGGTTTGGATTTGTGCTGAGAACAGTGGTGATAATTCAGAGATGTTTTTGTTGTTCCTGAGCAGTTCTTACCCAGAGCCAAGGCCTTTCCTGATCCTCGCCCATCCCACCAGCAAGAGGCNCATCCCGACTTGGGGGGAGTGAGCAAATGAGTTGCCAGCTGGGATTACACCACAACAGCTGCTTCCATGTTTTCCTGCCTGCTGTCCACCCAGAAAGATTACAACGTACACTCACATTAGCCATTTGATTTCTGCTTACACATTAAGTAATGACTGCAAATTTGCCTGTTGCCAAGGATGCCTGTTTATCAACCAGACAACAAATTGTGGCACAAAAGTATTTTGTTCATAACTCAGTGCAGAACTACTGATGACAGTCAGTGATGCAGGAGCCCAAAGAAAAATGAAGCAGGAGATTAAATGCTTATCACCTGATTCCCGGTGGAAAAAGATTGTTCTCATCAGATAAAGATCAAGAGGAGGTGCTGTAGTTAAAAGTAGGTAAATAGGGAATTACATGGTAAAAATGCTGGCTCATCACTTGGGATGTGATGCTCCTGTTGTACTGTGCTATTTATAATCAGAAGCAGAGCAGTAGTGGGAATGAAGACTTGGGTGATGCTGACAGATGGAGCAGGGCTCTGGGGGAGCATGGGGGGCTCAGCCTTCTCCTCTGGCTCAGGGCATCTGTCTGCCCTGTCACCACAGCTGCACTGCAGAGTTCCTGCCTGGCCACTGCTGTCCCTGCCTTCCCGCAGCACCTCCCCGTGCAAACATGGGGTATTCAGGTCAGGTGGGGAGAGGCTGACCCTCCAGCCTGTGCTGCTCACTGTCTGCAGCCTCTTGCCCACCCACACTCCTACTGTTCCCAGTGTCCTTCCTCCCTCCCCGGCTGAGCCACCACCTCCAAAATCTTGCCAATGCCTCTGGTTTTGCTTGCTTTGGATTTTTTACACGTGTACATGGTGACGGCACCAGATCCCTAGAGCAACCTGGCCATCTCCTTCCCTGAAGATGCTGCTTGTGTGGTTGGGAAACAGCTCACACTCAGCATCAGCTTTTTGCCTGTGGCCCTAGTTCTCCTCCCACAATAAGCTTCTTTGTTTCCTAGACAAGGTTGAAAAGCAAAAGAGAAGGATTCTGGAGTGACTGCAAGGCAGTTTCATAAATATGTATTAGCATTAACTTCAGCCCCATCTCACCAGCAGCCTGAGCTCTCAGAAGATCAAACCCAAAGCTGACCCTGAGCAGCTCCACTGAAATCCTTGTGAGTGCAGAGGCAGCACTCGCCTCTCTCTTTGCCACAGCTACTGGGCTTGTATCAGGACTCTGTTTTCTTCTCAAAAGCATTGTTCCCTCAGCAGTCACATTCCCGTGCTCATATCCTAAATCACAGCTAGTGACTCCAGCATCTGGATCCCCAACTTTGAAGTTTCCCTTTCAAAGTCCTTTTATGTTCTACATTTTGATGTGCCACGTTCATCTTCTGCTGTTTTCCTCTATTTGAGCACTTCCACTGATTGTGAATTGTATCAATCAGCTTACAAAAGAATTATTGCAAAGCTTTTTCTCTTTGCCATCAGTGTTATGTAGTTTATTAAACATATGTTTTGTTATTAGAGTGGCTTCAGAAGCAATGTCTAATAGAACCCCGGTTTTTCCTTTAGTTAATTGTAAAGGTAATGCCTTAAACCTCCAGGAGATATTCTTCCAAGAAGAAAACAAATCTGGGTTTAAACAAAGTAGTTTAAAAAGTTTATTCTAGTCAACTCAGGAGATCAATAGACACTTCTGTTTTATGTGCTTTAAGGGCTGAAATGTTTGTAACAGATGTAAGAGAAAAAAAATCACATTTTTGCAGAGTGGGAAAAAACCTCAAGAGTTAAACAGCCATTTCCAAGCACATTTATCACTAGGCTGGTAGAAGAAAAAGTTTCAAAATACAAGTAGAACCATGGAAATTAATTATTTCCACAGCTATGTACATAAATATCTGAGCATGGCACATTTAATTAATGCATATATGTTCAAAGATCTGAGATAATTTGTAAGAAAACCAATTTGGCTTCTCCTGCTTCGTCATATGCACTAAAGACATTATCTAAGTAAAAATTATTCTTTAAATGTATTACTTTGACTCACCACTGATACCTGGTAATTATAACTTTAATAACACAATAATGTATTATAACAAAGATTTTTAGCAGCTTTTATACAATGCTGCTATCTCCTTCAGTTTCAAAAACAATGCCAAACCAAGCCTTTCTCTTCTACTCCAAATAATTCCACCCTGCAGCTCTTCTGGAACATCCATGGCGAGTGACCCTAGCAAGTGATGGGGCACAGAGACACAGGGTCACCTGGCACTGGCATCCCCTTTTCTGCCAGCTGCACCCACAGCTGCCCAGTGCAAAGCAGAGTCCAGATACCTGAAAAAAACATCTGGAAAAGAGATGGCTCCTTTCTGCTTTTCCGTGCTCTCTGTTGGGCGCTGTCGTGTGGAGCCACCCGCAGTGACTGCAGCCATGTGTGCAACAGTTATATATAGCTAATTATACTGTCTGATATTGCTTTCACATTTAAGTAATTATTGTGATTGTTGGGGGGTGCTGGTAGTCACACTCGAGAGGTGATCTGCGAGATGCTGCCTGTGAAGGCACGGGTGACAACACAGCTCGTCAGTGCTGAGAGAGCAACTTCGGACGACACGCCCAACTGCTCTTACCACCGTTTGTAGGGTGAAGTTTTCCTTCAACCTTTTCTTACAGAAGGTAAAGCACAAAAACTGCACGTGCCCCTTCTGCCTGGCCTGCAAGGGGAAATCTTGCACTCCCTCTAAAAAGCCCTCAGATGTCAAATTTGTGAGCTTTCCATGAAAACACATCAATGCATTTCTGTACCAGCTTATGAGACTAAGGACAGGAGAGGGAAAAATAACAAGAGTGGAAGGCTTCTTGTTTGACTCTTACTGTTTTCCATGAGCATGTGGTTAACCCTGGATGACTCATAAACACGAAACATAACTGCATTCTGGAAAAGCCACAGATCTGTGAATTTAAAACATCATGCAACGTGCTGGCATAGGGAATGCCTGCCTCTGGCTACAGCCAGGAGGCTCTGCAGCGTGTTTGGTTTTCTCCACCATCTCAAAATACTTTAATGCTTCTGCCCCCCAACACACTGGGAATATGCCAGAGTTTAGCAGCACTGTCAAATGCATTGGTGCCCTACAAGCAATGCCTGTTTCCAGCACTGCAGCCACAGGCAGATGGGCTGTGGGCAGAGGCAGCTTGGAGGCACAGACAGATGTGGCACAGCTGTGTCTGGTAGCCCACGGACAGGGCACTGAAGCACACAGCCATGAATGAAGGGAAATGCACTAGAATCTGACCAAAGAAAAACCCAAACCCTTTTTTTTTTGTTTTTGTTTTTCAATTAAGAAGTGACATTTGCTCTTGCTTTACCAGACAGCCACAGACAAGACACACATCAGTCTTGTGTCAGTAGCAGATCTGGACCACAGTTGCAGGAATCATGCTAAGTGATCATTTTGCTGTTTGCTATCCTTAGTTCTTGGTAATTTGTAAATCTCTGAGCTTCCAAGAAGCTGGGCTGCTCATAGCCTGCCCTCAGCACCGCTGGAGCAGCTGTTTCAGAAAAAGAAGCCAAAAAAAAGCGCCAGGGAATAGAGGCAATGAAGAAGTGTGATTTCTATTGCTGCTGTTCTGAAGAAATGGCACAGAACGGCCTGCCTGGGAAACCCACTGCCTTCCCACCACCTGTTATTTTCCCACAGGATGGTGGCAGGGAGGTTGTGCTGGTACCCAAAAGGCCAGTTCAGTGCTCAGCTGGGGAAGGGCTCCCAAGGCTCTCTCAGGGTGCTGCAAAGCTGTTCCAACACATTTGGGAGAGAGAGAAAGAGAGGCAGGAGCAGGCACCCACGCACGGGTTGGAGGAGCCGCTGCCGAACACACCAGGGGAGGAAGCAGAGGCCGCATGGAAAGGCTGTGCCCACACCAGCACCTCGGCTCGGTGCGTCCCGTGTCGGCAGGGCTGGCTCTGCACGGGAGGGGAGGCAAGCGCAGAGCCCGCGTCCCCTTACACAGGGATTGCCACGGAGAGGCAATTTAAAGCAGTTTGGAGAGGAGACACACTTAATGTCGTTCAATTACCTGTGAAGCCTCACGCGGCAGGGATGATTTATGAACGTTTCAGTGAAATTCATTTTGATACAAACACAGCCAAGGATATTTAAGAGCTGGACTCTGCAGCCCAAGAGCTCCAAAATGAAACAGAACAGCATTTTTGTTTGCCCACATTGCAAAAAACACAGAATGCAAATAGTTTCAGTACTGACTAATCAGATTTTTTTTTTATTTTAAACTAAAATCAGGATTTTATGCACCATCTCAGCTCAGCCTGTCAAACTAATATCCATCAATTAAAAATGCAGCCACTAACCTGGTCAGCATAAGCAGCTCTGTACCAAGCTGTTCCCATTCCAGGCGTGCAAACAGGTAAGTACCAAATGCAAACAAACTAATTCCAGGCTGATTCATGGAAAACCTAATCTATTCCAACAGCAAAACCTGCTTGGGCTTCAGTTCGCTATCTGCTTTGATGCTGCTATCTTCTAACCAGTTTGTGCTTGCTGGGTGCCTCCTAGCTAATAGCAGATTTTGTTTAGGAAAACTTTCTTGAGGCCTTTTACATAATTGCTGTCTATTTTCTCCTATAACCTTTAGAAGGACCTTTCTTTTCTTTCTTTTCTTTGCTCCTTCCCAGTACTGTTGGGTTTTTTTAAGGAGACAAAGAGTTGTGGTAAGCTTTGCACTGATCTTAATTTGTTCCTCCCCACCCTTGTAATAATAACAGGATTTTTTTTTTTCCTTCCCAGTTGCTGCTCAGCTGGGACCGATTTCTGGGTTAGGCTATTCTGATCTGCAGAAATAAAAGTGGGACAAAAAAAAGAGTGAGAATACAACCAGCAGCCCGACAAATTTGGGTCACACAGAGAATCCGCTAATCCAACAGCTCAGCGAGCAGAGAGACAAACCCAAACTCCTTCCGCGGTGACTCCATGGCTACCTCGGTTTAGGATTAGCTGAGCCCCAGGCGGCTCCAGAGCTTTATACCTGCAGCATCGCGCATCTTAAACATCGCTGTAACACTGTCACCGGAAGGCAGACTGCGCTCCGAGATGCGTCCGCCACCAGCACTGTCACGTAAGGCAGGTCTCCAGCCGCCCTACCTGCGGGTACCGGTGCGGGACCGGCCCCATCGCGAACGGGGGGAGCCGGGGCAGGGGGCCGGAGGCGGGCAGAGCCCAGGGTGGGGGTCGGGAGAAGGAAGGGGGACAAGGATCGCCTGTGGCCCGGCCCTGATGCACAGGCTGGCAGCCCGCCATCCGCTGCGGAGTCGGGGTGCTCTGCGCAGGGTGGGGCCCGAAGGGTGCAGCCCCCTCGCCGAGGCGATTCCCCGCGGGTGCATCCTCCCACCTGGGGGCCCTCCTCGGAGCGCATCTCTCCGGCCCCGTGAGCCCCCCGGGGGCAGGCTCCGTGCTACCGGGGGGGAATATCCAGCCCGATAAGCCCCCACGGCGAGAGGGCCGCACCCCCTGCATCCCTGGGGGGTTGCATCCCGCGGGGTGAGCCCGGCCGGGGGCGGGGGTCCGCCGTTCCTGGGCCGGGCCCGGCGCGGCGATCATGCGCACACCACACCGCGCCCCCCGGGCCCGCTGTCCCCCCGGGCCGCCCCCTCCCGCCGTGCCCGGCCCGGGCCGCCCTACCTGCGCCCAGCAGCGCAGCGAAGGTCAGGAGCAGCGCCAGGAGGCGGCGGCCGGCCATGGCGGGGCTGCGTCTGCCGCGGGCTCGGCTCCTTCTCCGCCGGGGCGGGGACGCGGCCGTGAGGGGCGGCCGTGAGGGGCGGGCGCTGCGCGCCACCGCCCTCCGCGCCGCGCCCCCGCCCCGGCCCCGCGCAGGGGAAGGGGTGTCTGCGACGGGACCCCGGGGCACGGCCGAGCCCCGGCAGCTGCCGGCTTTTTCCTCTCGGCGAAAACGCGGCCCCAGCGCACATCCTTCCGTCGGGCGTGAGTGGGGCTGCCGCCGGCGTCCGTCCCACGTCTGCTCACCCGAGCGGGGAGATCCGGGCGGCAAATAGCGGTGGGGAGACGCGCAGGGAAGGAGGGAGGGGCAGGGACTGTTGCTGCCGGGCCCCCGCCGTCCGTCACCCCCAGCAGCAGCAGCCCGGCGCCGGCGGAGCCCGGTGCGCCCGCGGGCGGCACCCCCGGGGCACGGGCGGCCGCGCGTCCCGGCTGGGAGGCCGCAGACGTGCTGGGATGGAGCGGTGGTGCGGGCCTGGCGGCTCTGCCCGGCACCAGGGGAAGTACAGAAGTACAGGGGACGGAGATGCTGCGGTTTCACCCTTTATTGCCACCGTGGAGGTTACGGAGCTATGGAATTGTTGGCTGGAAGCGACCTCTGGAGGTCTCCAGCCCAAAGGCCCCATCGGAGCGGGACCCACGGGCACCAGGTTACGTCAGCCACAGCCACGTGTGAAAACCTCCAGCGCTGAAAAGTCCCCTGCCTCCCTAGGGATGACCAATGGCCGTGCTGTCTCACTACCTTGGTATGAAGATTCTCCTGGGTTAGATTCTCCAGTCTGCCCCTCCCACTGACCCTTTAGCCCCTCCCCAGCTGTGTTGGCTCTGTCGTGTTAATAACTGCCCTTGAGTAGCTATTTTTATATATATATAATAAAATATTAAATATATATAATATGTATATAATA